>CM050163.1:232195307-232412807 GCA_027410445.1 Discoglossus pictus
CGCAGGGTAACTTACTTAAATGGTTAGCTTCATGTGATCCATTGACTTTGCCATCTGGGTGTATCTGTAGGTGGAAACCAATGCCCACCCTGCAGTAGAGGCTGCCAGTCCTGCGCCCTGATGCACTCCACTGAAAGCCAGTGCTGTCTAATCCAAGGGGAGCAGAAGAGGAGGATGAGACTAAAACACTCCTGCTCCTGTCACTAGATCCACTCCCAAGCCCTCTCCTGGGCTTCTTCTCCTTGGGTGCTGCTGATGCCAAGTGCTTGGATATGGAGAGCAGAAATATAAGGACATACAATAAAGACAATCTCATTCTTCCAATGGGAGATGTCCCAAGTGCATTTTGCTGCTGCTGAGGCTCCTGCAGCAGCAGGTCAGTGGCTCCTGTATGTTGTCATGTGTCTGTGTGTGTGGAGCTGGTAGGCATAGCTCTGTGCTAGTGAGAGACCCAACCTGAGCACTGGCACTGCTTGAGATATTTATAACACCAGTGATCTCACAGCCACAGTAGATGCAGCCAGATCAAGGAGGCTTCTTCCTACAGTGCTGCTTGAGATCTCCCCACAAGTGTCCATTTAAGTTGGATCTGGTTGCAGAGGGGTGAGGTTTGTGGTGGGCACAGTACCACCCCTGGGAGATTCTTCCATAGGCTGCATAAAGGAGCACAAACTCCACAGATCACAGAGAGAGGGTCCCCAGCTGGACACACATGAAATGCATCTCTCCATGAAGAGTATGTCATGGGCAATTCCCTAATCCAGACCCAAAAGGTTTCCTGTGGGGTCCCTGGAGAGCCCAGTGCTGCGCAGTGCTGTGCATTAAGTCCTCATACACTTTACCTCTAGCGATCAATGGGATGTCACAGCCAGCACAGCCAATCAAAGCTGCCTCCTGTCATTAGGTCCCCTGACATCTGTGCACACTTCCACACACAGCACTTCATCCTGTCCTTATTAATTGCCAAGTACTACTTGTCTTAATTAGGGATTCTCCATGCATTTGTCATTGTCTTGTGAACTCTTCTGAATTTTACATTTTTGCGCATTCATTTAATATAGTTTTTCAAGTGAGATATATATATATATATATATATATATATATATATATATATATATATGTGTTCAGGGTGACTAACCTTCTGACATACAGGAAAAATAGAAATTAATTTATATATTTAAGAGTAGAAATAATATAGTAATATTGGATATATTGTTTATTGAACACATTCAGTTTAAAGTGAAGATTTTTTTTGTCTATTAAAGCTTGTATTAAAGCTTTATTATTCTCCCATTTTAATTTTTTTTTTTTAATACATTAAGTACCAGGAATATATTACAATGTACTCTTAAATTTTAGTGTAATTTACATTCATATTTAGTTATTCTAGATCTATGTTAAATATATATCACATATATAGTTGTCGTAATTGCAAGTTTGTCGGTCATGCTATGTTAAAAATTAAGGGCTTGCGCATGCACAATGAGCGCAGAGGCCTGAAAGTTATGGGTTTGGTGAGGGCTCCAATAAGCACCAAAGGCACTCGTTGCGAGGCATGTAGGGTGGAGGGGGGAGAGGCTCACAATAACCGCTGAAGGCGTTCATCGCAAGGCTCACAAGGTAGAGAGTGGAAGACACAAAAATCATGTTACGGGCTCAAATAAAAAAATGGCATTTGTTTACATCAAGTCCCGGGCATCAGCATTTCCTTCAAGCCCGTAACTCAATTTGAACCTCCCCCATTTTTTTTTCCATCCCGTAACTCCGAAGCCGATGGGAGGCCGCCAAAGACGCCAATTGAATAGAAAATTAACTTGCGACCTCACTTACTGGCTCCCTGTCTTTCCCTGAAGGCGCTCAACGCAAAGCCTGTAAAGTAGAGGGGGGGGGGGGGAGGCTTGCAATGAGCGCCAAAGGCGCTCATTGTGAGGCCTTGCAAGTTAGAGGGGGGGGGCTTGCATTGTGTGGCAAACAACAGCATTGCAAAGCTTAATTTTTTTTTTTGCCGTAATTTTTGCCGGGCAAGTGGCTAGTATATACATATAGATAGATAAATGGATACACACACACATATATTTATAGTAAATAAATAGTACATTTGTGCTAACACTTGAACATCTAAAATAAGTTAAAGGTTTCCTACTCAGAATTCCAAGAAATATAATTATTACACTGAATTCTGGGAACCTGGGCAGAGACATGCAAATGTGCCCACAAAGGCTTCGATCTTTAATCCAATACCATTTCAAACATGGCTCCTTTTAGGTATATATATATATATTTCTTATACACACACTTCCATTCATAGTTCACTTTATAGTCCCATATTTCCAGTGCTCTATTTTAGAAAGACATAATTAGTTATAAGCAAAATATTTTTGACTGTTAAAAAGCAATACAATTTTTTTTTAATATACCACTTATATGTAATTTTGACCATCTTCAGTATTGTGTTGTATAAACTTACTGCAATCTGTTATGTATAACCCTCCAAAGGTTGCTTAAAGGACAGATCAGCAAAGTCTGTAGTCTATGTAACCAACATTCTGACCTACAGGGGAAAAACAAAAAATTAATTTATATATTTACGAGTAGTACTGCATATACTGATACATTTCTGTTGAACTCATACTTTAAAGTGAGTCTGATGAATGTGTTTTTTTTTATTCATCTACTGGAGCTTGTATTATACTTTTGAAATCCACCCACTTTAAATATTTTTATAATACAAAACAGATCACAAATATATTACAGTTTACTGTTACATTTCAATGTAATTTACATTCATTTTTAAATATCTATTCTAGATCTATGTTATATACATGGGCCCTCATTCAATTGCAATTTGGCCAATTGAATAGGGCACAAAATAAGCACATAACATATATTTTTTAAAGAAATTTTTAGTTAGTAAACATCTATCCAAAGGCAAGGTCGTCACTAACTAAAAACTTCTTTAAAAAATATATGCTATGTGCCTATTTAGAGCCCTATTCAATTGGCCAAATCGCAATTGAATGAGTGCCATAGAGTATATCTATTCCTTATACACACTCTCCCATTCATATTTCACATTATAGCTCTATATTTCTAGTGCTCTATTTTAAAAAGATGGAATAAATTATAGGCAACATTTTTTAGATTGTTAAATAATAAAAAAAACAACATTTCATTTGCCACCTGGTACATCAAATTAAATGTACCGTAATTTTGGCCATAGTCATTAATGTCTTATAAAAACATATGCATATCTGTTACGTCTAAGATTCCAAGGGTTGTTCTTGCTTAAAGGGTAGATAAGCAAAGTCTGTTATCTATGCTATAAAAGTGCAAATAGCAACATTTTGAGTCACAATGAGCTAATCATAGCCTTCAAAGTTCCCATTAAGAAATATAAACTCACCAATAGGGCGAGGTGCTAGAAAACAAATATGGAGGACAAATATGTTCAGGACAACATAAAATTGCAAAATAGGTAATACATAAAGGCTGTTTTTATTGTCTTATCTTACTAAAAACATTTTGGCCATTATCAACACTAGGGCCCTCAGTCAATTGCGATTTGGCCAATTGAATAGGGCTCTAAATAAGCACATAACATATTTTTTTTAAAGAAGTTTTTAGCTAGTGAAAGCCTTGCTTTTGGTTAGATGCTCACTAACTAAAAACTTCTTTAAAAAAATATGCTCTGTGCTTATTTAGAGCCCTATTCAATTGGCCAAATCGCAATTGAATGAGGGCCTAGTTGTTTAAAATAGTGATATATATATATTGGACCACAAACACTTCAACAATACTGTTGTGCCTCATCACACAGAGCACTGAAAACCAAGTAAAAAAAACTTTTTGGATTTTAAAAGTATATCCATATTTCACTGTTTTATAAGAGCTTTTGTATAATCTAGGTATTCCTTCAACTGTCTGTCTCTCAGTAGAGAGCGTGCCCCTGCAAGGATCAAAAACTACAAGCACCCTGCAAATGGCAAGACACCTCCCACTGATGCAAGCAAAAAGTGTAATCTTGTTCCAAAACATTCTAATCTTAAAGGAGAATGTACTATTGTAGTAATAACAAATATGAGCATTTAAAAGGAGGTATGGTGTCGGACAGGTCCACCGCTGCAGTGTGGTCTCCAACCGCTAGATGGAGCTGCCGATATTTTGCAGCATGGCCGATATGTGAGAGAAGTTCTAAGCTTATAATGTTAGTAGCCTAACCCTTGAACTAACCCTAACCCTCACCCTAACCCTCACCCCAACCCTCACCCTAACAGTTTATCTAAGCCTCGACTCCATGATATGGCATCGGAATATTGGCAGCGACATCTAGTGGATGCTCACGCCACTGCTGCTGCCTTGTGCTGCGCTACCATAAGAGGATAGGACCCAGGATCTTATGGATTGTGCCCTTGTGAATCTTGTGGTGTAGACACTCTTACTTTACAGTCAGGTTAAATCAAGAGATTAAGTAGCATAACATCTATCATAGTGAAAAGAGGTTCAATAAAACAACTTTTACACCTTTTCTGTTTGACTTTAACTGCTCTACATAATGGTTCAGATCAATTTCAAAGGTCGACGGCAGCTAAAGATAAATACACTTGTTTATCAGATATGTACCACACTAACAATATTAGCAGCTGTGTAAGACATGGACATAAAACATGGGAAAGTCTGCATTTTTGAAGACTGAGCACATGAGTCCATTTTGTGTTTGTTACATCACATCCTGAGAGCTGCATGAGGAGGTGCGTGTTTGTAGTTATCAGTGAAGGTAGGGGAAGATGGAACAGGGAGGAGTCCAGATGCATTGTTATAAAATAAGGTAAGATTGAAATTGACACCTCATCCCTTCACCCTAACTGGCCCTTGCATCATTCAATGCAACAACAGCTCTCAAGAAATGTCGCCCCTCTCACAATTTTTTAAGTTCTCAGTTCTGTTTTGCTCATCTTTGCAGTGGCTCAAATGTGCAGAACAAATTTACTGCAGCCTCTCTCCTAAGTATAAATGTGGCATCTGAAGGACCACAATGAATGATTGATGACAGATCATCACTGGACTCAGCCTTCAGAAACCCGAGAATGGAGAATTCCCTTCTATCAAACTACCCACGCTCATTTATTCAGGGAAATAAAGCTAAGGTACATTCTTGGCATAGCTGGGACAGTAAAACATTTTTTAAAGTTTGGACAAACATTGCAGAATCGCTTTATTTTATATTCATAGCATTTTATAGTTTTAAAGCACCCTCCTGTTTGGGATAAAATATATTCCCATATTTTATAAATGTATCTTCTCTTGAAAAATTAGAGAGATATAAAGGAATGATTCTCAAAATAAAAGAAATCTTGTTTATAATTGAATGCTATCATCTTCCCCCCAACAGAATATTTAAAAGGGACTCATTCTTCCCCCCCCCCCCCCCCAGCATCTAAAATAGAGGGATCAAGGTATTAAAGCAAAATAAGAAATTCTTAGGATCATGTAAAAAAACATAAAGCTTAATTGCTAGAACTCCAGCTCCAAATGCTGTTATTCTCCACCCACTACCAGTTGTTATGAGAACTAGTAACTTGCTCGTCATAAATGATGGTGTCATATGTTATATTCAATTGTCTCTCTCTGTGCTGTCTCTCTCTGTGCGACCTCTCCCTCTCTCTGTGTGCCCTATCCCTCTCTCTATGCGCCCTCTACCTCTCTCTGTGTGCCCCCTCTTGCTCTCTCTGTGAGCCCTCTGTCTCTATGTGCTGTCTCTCTCTCTGTGCACCATCTCTATTAGTGTGCCCTCTCTGTCTGTGCGCTTTCTCTGTGTGTATCCTCTGTCTCTCTCTGTGTACTCTCTCTGCTCTCTGTGGTGCTCTCTGTCTCTCTCCCTCCCCTCATTGCTTCTGTAATCTTCCTTTCATTATGGATTGAGTACTTATTTAATAAAACCTGTCTTGTTTGGTTAGATTATGTGTTGAGGGTTAGGTTGGCATTTGCCTGCCATTAGATACTAAAATCTTAACATCCTTCAGAAGGAAAAGGGTTGGTAAGAGGTGATCCAGATAGCACTTTGTTTTGAAATTCTGTGGAGAGGGTTTTCCCTCAAAGATGTTATTAAACATATATTCCAAATGAGGGGATTCATCAAGTGCCATTTTTTAAATATAATTCTGCACTTAGACCATCTAGCCTTGGAATTACTAATTATATGACTTCTTGTTCTGTGAATGGCTATTCGGTACTTGTCTCTCAGTTTGTGGGAGCTTGGTAAGATTGGTCTGTTGCATAAAGGTTGTTGTTGTATCTTACTATCTGTCTGATGATAATGGGCCGGCTTTAAACAATTTTTTGGACGTCACATTCATTTAACTTTCAGTATTTATTTATTAAGTTTCTAGATTTTCTGTGCAACGTTTCCTTCATCTTATAACTTAATATTATATATCCACTAGCGACTTGCCCATCAAAAAATGACGGCAAGAAAATTGTAAGCCAGGGAATGCTGTTTGACACAATGTAAACCTTTTTGTACTGTGAGGGCCTTTGCCGCTCATTGCGAGCCTCTTGTCTCGTCTATTTTTGCTCCTCTGAGCACCTTCGGCACTTATTATAAAGAGAGATATATATTCATCTATATTTACTTAATCAATAATGAATTAATTATTTCTTGAATAAATTAATATACTTTACCTATCTGTAATTAATATATTCAGCAATTAATAGTCTGAAGAGCTAACAATCGGTTTATATTTTCCGGATGTCCTAACTGTGCATTGTAAATTAGTTGTGTGCGCAAGGGAAAGCCGTTGGTGTAGTTGTGTAAATCGCCATTGTAGATTGGTAATGTTATTAATGTGTTACGCGTCTTGCATGTTAGTTGCTGTGTGAAAGTGCTACGCGTTTGGCAGTGTTTTGCGTGGTCTTGGGTCTTGTAGCCATTTTTTCTCGCTTAGATGAAAGTCTGGTGAAAGTCGTCGAAATCGCATATAAATCGCATTGCACCTCACTCCCAGACGTCCTGACTGTTCCCCTGTGCTGTGGGTGAAGTTTTTGTTGTATTTTTTAAAAAATGTTGTGTATTTTTACTGTTTTTTAGTTCTTCGCGGTTTGGCCGTTAACCTCGTAAAGCGACATGGTAAAGTGCTACGCGTTTGGACGTGTTTTGCGCGGTCCGGGGTCGTGTAGCCTCCTTTTTGTTTTTTTCAGCGACCATTTTTTTTGTAAATTAGTTGTGTGCGCAAGGGAAAGCCGTTGGTGTAGTTGTGTAAATCGCCATTGTAGATTGGTAATGTTATTAATGTGTTACGCGTCTTGCATGTTAGTTGCTGTGTGAAAGTGCTACGCGTTTGGCAGTGTTTTGCGTGGTCTTGGGTCTTGTAGCCATTTTTTCTCGCTTAGATGAAAGTCTGGTAAAGTCGTCGAAATCGCATATAAATCGCATTGCACCTCACTCCCAGACGTCCTCACTGTTCCCCTGTGCTGTGGGTGAAGTTTTTGTTGTATTTTTTAAAAAATGTTGTGTATTTTTACTGTTTTTTAGTTCTTCGCGGTTTGGCCGTTAACCTCGTAAAGCGACATGGTAAAGTGCTACGCGTTTGGACGTGTTTTGCGCGGTCCGGGGTCGTGTAGCCTCCTTTTTGTTTTTTTCAGCGACCATTTTTTTTCCCTCGCTTAGCCGAATTTCGTGTGGTGAAAGTCGTCGAAATCGGCTTAAATTCAGGTTGCACCTCACTCCCAGACGTCCTGCCTGTTCCCCCGTGCTGTGGGTGATATTTTTGTTGTATTTATTTGTGTTTTTTGTGTTTTTTGGATGTTTGCGGTTTGGCCGTTAACCTCGTATTTTTGCTATCTTGTATTTTTTTTTTCTAAGTCCGGCTTTTAATTTTTTACCCGCATTCGTCACCTACTTTCAGCCTAAGGCGAAGCCGCATTTTGTAGTGTTTGTAGGCTAAGTACCGTTTTATTCCCTCCACTGCTCGCCTCGCAGGCAATGAGCGCCTTTGGCCTAAGTGCTCCGAGTTTAGCGGCTTGCCTGCGGCTGTCATCTCTAAGTAGTACGCACCACGCAAAGCTAAACATATGTGATTTCTGTTCTCTTATGGCTCTGTATAGCTGAACATCAAAATCTAGTTTCAAGAATTGATTTCTGTCTGAAAGGATAATATGGGTAAGTTGACCCTTTATACTCACGGTAAATACTCTGCTGAGATTGTGAGTACAAGGGCCATTTGGTGGTGATCCTTTCACCTTTTTTTGTTACCATGTGTGGTATATGTACCTCCAAACCTTAAAACTTAACACTTTACTATTATGACCCATGGCTTACTTCAGCACGTCACCTAATTTTTCCACTCTCAGAAAAGTGAACCTCATCAACTCTTCTGGAATTTGTGTACACGTAATAGCCTTTGCTTCAGGTATATTCAAAACTCTGTCACACATATAAAATAGCCAGCCTTTTGACATGATGGCCAACTGCAGATGATTTAGGCATTTGCAAAAACGATATAATGTGATTATATGATTAATTTTATAGGCTAGCCATTTCTAACCTGTATCATAATAAATGAATGTGTATTTTCCTTTTCTCTTTCTATTCTCTCCTCTTTATGCATTTTTTTTTTTAAATAATTTTTTATTGCAGGAATACAAAGTGCAAACAGTTGTACAATATTGAGCGTAATAAAACAATACCCCAACATCAATTGTGAAATCTCATCCTTGTATCCTGCCTCCTCCTTTTTTCCGTATTTACCTCCGTGCTATTATCGGTGAACCAATGTATAGAATTATAATGGACCCTTCTTGGTTATGTAAACATGTATCCCTAAACTTATCCGTTACCTATACTATTCTTTGGTTGTTAAGTTTTTATCTCCTAATTCCCTCCGTTATTAACCTATGACTTAGAGGATCATAAAGATATTATAAAAAAGCCCTAATTTTATCCATTGACTGACTCATTTACCTCTAGAGGGATATAGTATGATTATCTGCGTTTGTTAGTCTTTCAGTACCTTCCTTCCATTCAATTCCCCCCCGTTATCTTTTCTTATATATTCAGGAAGAGTTGCTTACAAACTTTTACAAATGTTAACCTAACCAATTAAACTAAAACATTCTATCTGACACATCTATGTCAAGCCTTCCTCTTTGGAAAACATTTCTCTATCTCGATCTTGTTATTGATCCAACCTAACATACCTGTCTGTCTTCTTCCATATCGGTATCTCCATATCCCGGTATCTCCTCTCCGGCCCCCAGCCCCCCCTGTATCCTGTCAACAAGGTGAGGGTGCCCTTCCCTCCTCCTCCCCATTCATTGGAGTAGAGGGATTCTAATATCAGTGTATCCTATCCAGGGACCCCATATTTCTAAATACTTAGGGATTCATTCCGCCACTGAGTGGGAAATCCTTTCATTAACCGCTAAGTAGTGAATCTTAGCTCAAACTGCCCCTATCTCAAGTGTCTTTTTCCTCCAGTTTTTGGCAATATGTGATTTCGTCGCTAAAAAGATAAATTGTAGGAGTCTGTTGTGGGGGGCAGAAAGAGAGGCCACCGGAATCCCCAGTAGACTAGATTCTGGGGTAACTTCAATATGGTGTCCAAATATACTATCCACTAAGTCACCCACTGCCGTCCACAACTGCTGAACCTTTGGGCAGCTCCACCAAGTATGGTGAAAGAAGCCCAGCTCTGAGCACCCCCTAAAGCATTTCAGACTTTCCGTCTTACTCCATTTAGCTAGTCGATCTGGGGTAATATACGCCCGATGAAAGACTTTAATTGATGTCTCTAATACACTATAGTTTAGTGACCCCCTCATGAGATTGGCCCAGGAAGTCTCCCACGTCTCAATCTCCCAGTTCTTGGCTATATCCTTTTCCCATTCCCTCATGTATTTTTCTTTGGCTAATGATTTTGGGGTATTGAAGACCTCGTATAAATCCCCTATCACTCCTCTTTTCACATATTCTAGAGAACCCATTCCGGCAGGGGACCCCTGAACTCCTAAGTAGATTATCTACAAAGTATCTCAATCTCCAAAAGTTATAGTGCTCATAAAGGGGGATGTCATATTCGTCTCTCATAGTTTCGAATGTTAATACCCGACCATCTCTCATCCAGTTTCCCAATCTATCAAGTTTGTTATTCTTCCACCATTGCCGAGAGACCTGTGAGATACCTGCCGGAGCTAGTGGATGCGTAAGTATAGGCGTTAAGTGGGATATCCGGGGTAGAAGGTCTGTATGATTGAAGGCCCAGATAATATTAGCCGCGGAGTTCCTTATTGTAGGATTGGCAGATTTCTTAATCTCTGTGGGGAGTGGGTGAATCCAGACCGCCGTGTCCCATGTATAGGGCATCATGTCTTGGCTTTCAACAAACATCCATGCCGGATGGGCTTCGGGTAAGTGGGCCTGGGGAATAAAAGCTAATTGAGCTGCTCGATAATAAAGTTTTAAATTGGGACATGCCAACCCCCCTCTGGATTTATGTTTGTACATGTTATTTCTCGCAATCCTGGAGGGACCCCCACCCCAGATAAAACGAAACACCCTGCTTTAGAAGTTTGAGAGGTCTTTCATATGCATCTGGATCGGTAGAGATCTAAATAAATAAAGCAGTCTAGGTAAAATGTTCATTTTGACCGAACTAATCCTACCGAGCCAGGAGATGTTATATTTGCCCCATTTTATCATCTCCTCTTGGAGTAAACGGAACATTGGCCGGTAGTTAGCTTTATATAGATCTTGTACTTTAGCTGTCAACCAAATTCCTAGGGGCCTCATTCTATTACCGGCCGCAGCCGCTGCGGGGCCGCAAGGACCGGCCGCAAGCTTTACGGCTATTCTATTCCCCTCCGGCCGGGGACTCCGGCAGGCTTGCGGCCGGCGCCTTGCTAAGAAAAGCCTGGTTGCTATTCTATTGCTCCGGGAACCCTGTCTGCAAGGCTAAAAAGGAGCCGCAGCTTACTTGCAGCAAACAGGTCCCGCTAGCACCAATTAAGCACATAAAATAGCTCAAATAAAGCCATCCTGCACTTTGCGGAGTGTATAAAGTGATATTCGGTGTTAGAAAAAATAGCACATAATTACCCTATACTCAAATCCGTAAAATAATATATTTTTTTAATATACAGAAAATATACATGTAAAAAGTCCAGAGTGCTTGGAGCACCTCAGACACGCCCACGCCGCAGCCGGAAAATAAACAGTTAATTTGAACTCGGGTTTGGGCTGATGTGCAAGCTTGAGAGGGGGTTACTTTTAATTCTCATGTCCCCCAATATGATCCCTAGCATTTACAGAGCTGTACAGTGCAGGCTTGAATTTATTTTTGCGTTTTTAGATTTCTGAGCTTACGGCCGGTTTCAAGATATGCGGCCGGCCGTAAGAGGAGATCCTTGCGGGGCCGTATAATAGAATCGCGAGTTAACAGAACCCCTGCAAGGAATCGCAGCCTTACGGCCAATTTACGGCCGGTAATAGAATGAGGCCCTAGGTATTTAATCCCCTTCCCAGCCCATTTAAATTTAAACCTCCGTGTGAGGGAATCTTTCTCCGGGAGCGGTAAATCTAGGGCCTCTTTATGCATTTTTAAGAAAAAAATAAAAATACCTTTAAAAGAAGTGCGTTTTGGTGTGAAAAGTGGAAATGTGAAGAAGCCAGTGGTTAGGTTTTGAAGATCTCTTTCTTATTTCTCTCAACATATCCTTGTCTATCTTCTCTGTTTTATCCAAACCTATACTGATCACACTTATATTGTTTCATCAAAATATATTTCTTAATAACATTGGGCCCGATTCAATTGCAAACTGCAACTCTATCACAGTAGGCTGTATGTCTGCGGGTGTATTGCGGGCTCCTGTTCGTCTCCGATTATAATGCTATTTAATTGCTCAAGGCTGCAAGTTACTGTCCCAAAGCAGAAACCGTAAACCATGCACTGGCTCGTAGCAGTTAGGGGCGGGAACATGATGAATTCTTCAAGCCCATAACCTCCCATTTCGAATCAGCCAATTGAAAATGAGACTGTCATTATTACGGCAGTAAAACATGGAGGTTACATGTCAATCAATTAGGTTCGGGGGTCTGAAATGCAATGGGATTCGCAAACCCTCAAAATACAGAATTATGAAAATGAATGCCTATACTGTTCTAGTCCATGTAGGTGACCTGATATGTATTAACTCATTGATTGCTGAGATCTATTTAACCCCGAAATAAAACCTAAAAATAAATTAAATTTACTCCCAAGCTTGAAACTATTGTGCAATTAATTCTAATGTCTTTCATCCCTTTCCCCTTTATTTACAGTACAGTATTGATTTTTGTATTTGCATTTACAGTGCAACGAATTAACCCCCTTTGCGGGTCCTCTCTAGCACTCATAGCATTTTCTCCTTCTTTTGCCATTTATGGGTGTGAAAACATTTGTGGGCTTGGGGAAATGTATCAAATGAATAGCGATTTGTAATTTTAGCCTTTGAGAAAGTACCAGATCAAAGGCTTCTGGAGGCTGTAAATTACGGGTTTAACCATCGCAATTTTTTCAAGGCAGTAACTCCTAACCCATTTGGAGGCTGCAAAAACACGGCAATTGAATAGCAAATTAACTTGCGACCTCACTTACGGGCTCTCGGATCGATCAAGAGCTCAATAGAGTCAGGCTTATTGTTTTTTAGCAGCTATTTTTGTCAGAACAGTTTTTTAATGCATCTAAACTGTCTATAGCAGTGGTTCCCCATGTGTGCGCCGCGGCACCCTGGTGCGCCGTGTGTGACCTGTAGGGGCGCCACAAACACTCTCCTGAATTATTAAGACAATCAGCATTCAGCCCCATTACAAAGATGGCTTCCGCGTGCCTCATGTAGATGGCGTGTCGGTCCGCCTATGCGCACATCTCTATGGTATGCTGTGCCGATAGTAGGTAAGACGCAGCTGCAGACTAACATAGGGCAGTTTTATAAATATTCCTGCAAAGAAGAACTTACAATTAATTACAAGTTGGACCTCTGTATTAAGTCTGTGGATCAATGATAAATATTTGATCAAGAAATTCCTAACCACAGAATTGATATAAATTACAATTTATAAAGGACACTCCATAAAATAAAACCCAGATGAGGGCAGAGACTTTTTGCCTACCGCCATCAAGTGCTTTATTGGAAGTCAATTCAACCAAGAAAATTAAAGAAGCCCTCAGTGTGAGTAGAATTCTAGTTGATTTTATTTAATAAAGAACATCATAAAACAAATCTGACAACCTAAATGCAGTAGTTATGAGGAAACAGTCCCTGAAAGTCTGATATTGCAAGGGAGAGAGAGAGAAAGTGTGGGGGGTGAGAGAGAGAGAAGGGGGGGTGAGAGAGAAAAGGTGGAGAGAGAAGGGCGAGTTTTATCTCATATATTAATTGCTGTGTCTGTGTGCTTATTTTTTTGAAGATCGAACCATCCATATTGTGTTGTGATCAAAATGGACAAGTTTTTATTGAACAAGAAGCACACGATGGCTCTCTTGTGGCAATGCATTGTCCCGTACGTTTCAATTACGGCAAGAAGTCTACATATTTATTGAAAAAGAAAAACCCGAGTATGCCAAACACTTTGTGAAACTAGCTTACTTGTGGGATATTTTTTAAAAGTTAAATGTGTCACAGATTATCAAATGGTTTGAAAAATACTTTCAAGAAGATGATATTGACAAATTTGCATGGATTCAAGACCCATTTGGAGTCAAAGTTTCATATGAATTTACTTCTGCAATAGAAGAAAATGTTATTGAGCTGTTTCGCAACAATGCGATCAATGTGAAATTTGTCAGCATGCATCTTACTGAATGTTGGCTATCAGTAAAATATAAATATCCTCTGCTAAGTGGTAAAGCTCAGCAAATCTTAATTTTTTTTGCAACATCATATTTATGCGAAGCTGGGTTTTCGGGATTCGCTGTGCTAAAAACCAAATACTGTATGAAAACGGAGAGACAGGAAATGACGGTGGCTGTATCCAGTTTGATTCCGAGATTTGAAAAGATGTGTAGCGAACAACAGGCTCATCCCATTCACTAATTATTCCCAGAGAAGAACAGTTTAAAAACTATTCTAAACTTTTGTAATTATTTGCGTTTAATTTTTTATAATGAATCGCACCATCTGTATATGTATATAGAACTATGGTTTGACTTGGGGAGGCTTGGAAAAATTATGAAACATCAAGTGCGCCTTGGGCTGAAAAAGTTTGGGAACCACTGGTCTATAGAGTATGTCGCGATCAAGGATCGGCTGATCTGACACCTCTCTGGACTGCTAGCATGGTGTTCCTTTGATCCTGTCAGGAGGATCTCCGCGGGCCTGGATTATTATATGAAGATCATCAGAGTCAATGGAGGAAGATTTGGGGCTAAAATAATAAACAGGGGACCTAGAGCCTGAAGATTACTTCAGACATCAAAACGTGTTCCCAAAAGAGTTTATTCTGGGATTGTGGTGAACATTTATAGGTTTTTAAACAATGGGTAGCGTGAAACATTAACTTGGTACACATAAAATCAACTTTGAATTTCCCGCTCCAACATGGAGCAACCAATGAGAACAAGGCCTTTGTCGGCATGTCCATGATTGGTATGGTGTTAGCCAATCAGTAGGCAATTTGGCAGTTGAGGTATTTAACTACCTGATTAATAATGTAGAAATTAAAAAAGTCACAGTCTCCATCCTTTTTACCTATTCAGTTTCCTGTAGGAGGGCTTAAAGAACCATATAAGCAAATACTAAAATTACCAATATCTAAATCAATTTAAGGACCATTGTAGTGCACTAGACCACCACAGGAAATCAAGCCAAACTGTTAACTGGAAGGTTTGATCACAAGGCTAACACTCAAATATTTTAGCCATATCACGAGAAGACAGGATTCTTTAGAGAAGACTCTGATGCTGGGAAAGATTGAAGGCACTCGAAGAAGGGGACGACAGAGGCGGAGATGGATAGATGAGGTCATTGAAACAATGAACATGAACTTGATGGCGCTCAGAGGGACAGTGGCTGATGGATGTGCTCAGCTATGTTCTATTGAATCCTTATGAGACTTAGACATATCTGATGGTATGGTTTTTATCTTTTAGTAGAGGCAGGGGTGGGGAAGGAGCGACCTGCTTGCCAAAGGAAATGCAAGTATTGGTCTCCAGAAATAGAAACACCCCACACACAACTTCCACCAACATATAATAGATGTCTCCAGGCCAGGGGTGTAGGAACCAGAATAATTCATTGTATACACAGCTCATTGTATACACCGGCCAAAAAATTGCTTATTTATACATGCAGTACACCCATGCTCCAGGGTCCAACAGAGACATCCAAAATATATGTATTTGTAATAAAAAATTAGCTTAATTACTTTTTCCCTGCTCAATTACCCTCTTAGTCAATATATATATATATATATATATATATATATATATATATATATATATATATATATATATATTTATAGTTTTCCCCCAAATTATTTTTTTCAACTACTACTATTTATACTACTAATATTGTTTGCAAAGGTTCCTTAGGCAAAGTGCTAGCTTATGCATCATAAATAAATTCCCTTCATTGTTGCATTTAAATGCATTGACAAATTTATTGAGATCATAATAGTACTGCTAAACAAAATATCAGTCGATATCCATTTCAAATTAACATTAATAAAATGTTTTTGCTTATTTATTGCCCACATGGGCCACACATTGCCAGCTCTTTAATATATTATCAACAATATGTTTTCTGTTACATACTTTGGCCATAGTATGATATGATAGTCCTACTATTATTGTATGCTGTAGACCTGTAATGTACTGAACCCTTTAACCAGCATTGTCATAAACCTGGAAAATAGGTTATCATAAAATCTAACAGTCCAAAGCTCTTTGGATAAAAGCTCTATAAACTGTGAAATAAATAAAATAAATCAAATAAATAACTTGCCTAGATGTGTATGTAGCAGTATGCACAACCATCCAGAAGTTGACTCACAGACATTGGGTAGAAATGTTTGAACTGACTCCTGGCATGGGACCTAGGTGTAAACAGGCCCGGCCCTAAGTAATAGGTGGGCAGTGGTAAAGTGAGGCCACAGTTCAGAGATGTTCATAGGCACAGAAGGGTCAGAGGTGGGGAAGGGTCAGGACTGACAGAAGGCAGTAGAAATGCCAGTGTCACAAAGTCAATGGTCACATACCATTTCTCATTCCAAGAGCAAAATTGTAAGCAGCGACAGGGGTCAAATACCAGATCTCAGCCTGAATTAACAGGGCACAAGAACATACTCAGCAATCACTCACATTTGCTCAGAAAAAAACATTGTACCCATAATGCTGCTATATAAAGGACCAGAGCCAGGTGAAGTCAGTTACTTCAGTAACATTAGGCAACTAGGACGGATTAGATGGTTCACTGAAGTTAATATCTGCTGGCTAGCACCGCTAGGCTTACATGAACTCAGTTTGGCTATTTTTTCAGCTGAACTCTAATTACAGCTTAAGTGTTGCTAGAAGAGATAAGTAGATTTCAGGTCCTATATAAGATCTTTCCTCTACAGAGCTAGTTTTTCTTGGAATGAGTTTGCATAGCTAGATCTTGATTCATGCTTAAAGACAGACAGTAGTTCTTTAATGTTTCTGTTACAGAGTTAGAAGTCACAGTACAAATGCACAACTTCAAAAGGAAAATATGAAGGTTAAAAGTTTAAGAAGCTTTTACAGATGCAGCTTCAACCTCAGATTAGCACAAAATGTACATAATTATCAATTAAATACCTAAATATCAATTAATTAGATATTTTCCTTTGATAATTTGGTTATAATCATTTATATTTGACTTTGCAAAAATATGATTACAAAGTATTAAGGCACAATAATTCAATGTTATCTGTATTTACAAGCTGCAAAAGTAAATGTATGCAATAATGTAATAATACTAGTGGCATTTGTTTTAGGTGGGATTTATAAATTATTATTACAATTTTCATTGTTTAGCTTTGAAGACACAGGGGGGGGGAAGAGACATGGGGGGAAAGAGACACAGGGGGGAAAGAGACACAGGGGGGAAAGAGACACAGGGGGGGAAAGAGACACAGGGGGGGAAAGAGACACAGGGGGGGAAAGAGACACAGGGGGGGAAAGAGACACAGGGGGGGAAGATACACAGGGGGGGAAGAGACACAGGGGGGGAAGAGACACAGGGGGGGAAGAGACACAGGGGGGAAAGAGACACAGGGGGGTGGAAAGAGACACAGGAGGGATAAAGGGGGAGAGACACAGAGGGATAGGGGGGAAAGAGACACAGAGGGATAGGGGGGAGAGACACAGAGGGAGAAGGGGGGAAAGAGACACAGAGGGAGAGGGGGAAGAGACACAGAGGGAGAGGGGGGGAAGAGACACAGAGGGAGAGGGGGGGAAGAGACACAGAGGAAGAGGGGGGGAAGAGACACAGAGGGAGAGGGGGAAGAGACACAGAGGGAGAGGAGGGGAAGAGACACAGAGAGAGAGGGGGGGAAGAGACACAGAGGGAGACGGGGGAAAGAGACACAGGGGAAGAGACACAGGGGTGGCACCTCTGTGAAGGGACACAGAGGGGAGAGGGGGAGAAAGAGACACGGGAGGGAGATGTGGGGAAGAAACACAGGAGGGAAAGAGACACAGGGGAGAGAGAGGAGGGGGGAAGAGACACAGTGGAGTGAGAGGGGGGGCAGAGACACAGGGGAGGAAGAAGAGGGGGGAAGATACACAGGGGAGGTAAATGGGGGGGGGACATAGGGGCGGGGGGAACAGACACAGGGGGAGGGGGGACAGGGGGAAAGAGACACAGGGGAGGGGGAAAGACGCATGGGAGGTAGAGGGTAGAGGGGGGAAAGAGACACAGGGGAGGGGGTTAGAGACATGGGAGGGAGAGGGGGGAAAACACAGTGGGGGAAAGATACAAGGGAGGGAGTTAAGGGGGGAAATGAGACACAAGGGAGGAAGTAGACAGGGGAGAGACTCCCAATGAGCTTCAAAAGCGCTCATCGCGAGGCCAGTAAAGTAGAGGGGGAGAGGCTCCCATTGTGCGACAAACAGCATTGCCAGGCTTCACTTTATATTGCCGTCATTTTTGACGGTCAAGTTGCTAGTAGAATATAATATTTACGGCTTTATTAATATTGCATCATATCTGGCCCGTGGGTCCAATCGCAAACTGTAATTGAAGCACGTAGGACTTCGAAATCTACCCTCCTCTTTTTCAATGATGTAACGCTAACAATCTCTTTTTCCATTGGCTCCATCTGAACCCGTGACAACGTGCTTGCTTAATTGTTTGCGTTCGAGCACGCAACTACGGTGGTCGAAGAACTGGTTTAGGAAATATCGTCTCTCGCTCGTAGCTCGCAGCACTTTTAATCTAATAGCGACGTAAAACGCCAACATTTTAAGCACGTAGGCCATACATGCTACACGTTGGACTTACGAGGCTGGAATTTAATGATGCCCTTAGTTAGTGGGCAGAACTTGAAGCTTACAGCTTGCCAGTTTTATTGTTCCTTCCAAGTACCTAAGTTTTTTTTTAAGATTTCTCTTTTCATTCATTAACATTAAATATCAAAACGAAGTTTAAATAGTATTATGTGAACATATATGATTCTAAAAGTAAAACCCACACATTTTCTACAAATTAATCACAGACTCAAAAGGCAACAGGAGATTAAGGGAAAAAAACGCTTAGAGTCTAACTATGAGCATATTTAGTTATATGTTGGAGGAGTTTTGGGGTGACAGGGGCATTAACATCTCTGGAGAGTAATACTGCATTTCCTGATGCAAGCAGCCTGTTTCTAGGTCTGTTTCTATTGTGACCTCTCCCTGTTCCCTCCTCCACTCTTTCCTCACCTCCACTGACAAATAAAAAGACAATCACCTCCATGATCCATCTCTCAGAAATTGATCCAACAATGACCAAATTGTTTCCTCTACGCATAAAAAGTTTCAAAAGTTTAGATTTTCCCAAAAATTCATTTATGTTAATGACTGTTAATATTGTTAGTTTTTACATACTTTCCAAACAAGTACTTTTTTTTTAACTGTAAAGCTCATTTTTGTGAGAAATAATATACGGCTATGGACAGTACATGAGACACCTGCTTTTGATCGGAATTAGATATTTTATTTGCTTCCTCACTTCTATGTAAACTTGCTATACTTTTAGATAAAACATTGATGTCTAGAATCTACTCCATACTCAGTTCACCAAACATAGGCCTCCATTCCATGGCTCCCAAATGAACTCTCTGGGGATTTTGAAAAACAAATTTCTGGAGTTGTCCCATGGCTCCGCGTAAAACAATCCTGTAAAACATGCTGACTCACACCCATGAGGGTTTGTCCCAAGCTCTCTAGCTCTAGCATGTGCTCACACAGCCTGCTCAAGGGGGACTCTGAGTCTGAATGTTAGTAGTCTCCATAGCTGTGCTACAGAATGGTACCCACTTAATTTAAACATGCTACGCTAGCCCTAACATCCTCCCATATCCATATGTATCTACATAAACCCCTTCATATGGCAAAGATTTAAATAATGATAAAACTGAATGCTGGGGGTTTGACCCACGACCGCCTATGAGCTGAGTATCCAAATATTTCCTTTCAACTAAAGTATACCCATGGGGTCCTCATGCACCTCCATGGCACCAAATATAACCTTTTACCATAGAGGTTCCTATGGACTCCATTGTAATCTAAAGTATACCCATGGGCGGCCCTATGTACCCCATGGTACCTAATATTAATTCCTATACTATGTGGGTCCTTATGGACTCCAGTGGCACTTAATATTAATAATATATAATATTATATAATAATTACCATGTGGGTCTTAATTGACCATGGTGGTTATCATTATGATTTTACAAGGAGCCAAACAACTATGTGATAATACATGTCTTCATATGATCACTATCCTTCAATAAAATATACATATATATATATATATACACTCGAGTATAAGCCGACCCGAGTAGAAGCCGAGGCACCTATTTTACCACAAAATACTGGGAAAAATGAGTGACTCGAGTATAAGCCGAGGGTGGGAAATGTGCTGCCCCTATGTCCCTCTTGTGCCCTCTGTGTCCCCCTCTTGTGTGCCCTTTTCTTGTGTCCCACCTCTCTCTCCCCTGTGTCTCTTCTCCCCTCTCTCCCCTGTGTCTTTTCCCCCCTTTCCCTTCCCTGTGTCTCTTCCCCCCTTTCCCTTCCCTGTGTCTCTTCCCCCCTCTCCCTTCCCTGTGTCTCTTCCCCCCTCTCCCTTCCCTGTGTCTCTTCCCCCCTCCCTTATCACCCTCCTCAACTTCCCTCCTCATCCTCAACCCCCTCCTCAACCACCCTCCTCAACCTCAACCCCCCTCCTCATCCTCAACTCCCCATCCTCAACCTCTAACCCCATCCTCATCCTAAACCACCCTCCTCATCAACCCCCCTCCTCATCCCCCTCTTCATCCTCAACCTCCCTCCTCATCCTACCTCCTCATCCTCCCTCCTCATCCTCCCTCCTCAACCTCCCTCCTTAACCCCCCTCCTCATCCCCCTCTTCATCCTCAACCTCCCTCCTCATCCTACCTCCTCATCCTCCCTCCTCATCCTCCCTCCTCAACCTCCCTCCTCAACCCCCCTCCTCAACCCCCCTCCTCAACCCCCCTCCTCATCCTTAGCCCCCATCCTCAATACCCCTCCTCATTCTAAACCCCCCATCCTCAACCCCCCATCCTCAACCTCAACCCCCCATCCTCATCCTAAACCACCCTCCTCATCCTAAACCACCCTCCTCAACACCCCATCCTCAACCTCAACCCCCATCCTCATCCTAAACCACCCTCCTCATCCTAAACCACCCTCCTAAGCCCCCCTCATCAACCCCCCCTCCTCATCCCCCCTCCTCATCCTCAACCTCCCTCCTCATCCTCAACCTCCCTCCTCAACCCCCCTCCTCAAACCCCCTACTCAACCCCACTCCTCAACCCCACTCCTCAATCTCAACCCCATCATCCTCATCGTCAACCCCCATCCTCAACCTCTCCATCCTCAATCCCACCTCCTCATCCTCAACCCCCATCCTCATCCTCAACCCCCCCATCCTCATCCTAACCCCCCCATCCTCATCCTAAAACCCCCTCCTCACTTTACCCCTCCTCATCCTAAACCCCTCTCATCACTTTACCCCTCTAAATACCTCCCCCTCTCCCTTTCCCCTTACTTACCTCCATCTGCAGCTGCTCCTCTGCTCCTCCATGCTCCTTCCTGCGTCTTGACCCGGCCAATGCTAATGATGTGGCGCGCATGTGACATCACGTCATTAGCATATGCCGGGTCCCGATGCAGGAAGGAGCATGGAGGAGCGGAGGAGCAGCTGCAGATGGAGGTAAGTGAGGGGAAAGGGATAGGGGTAGGTATTTAGAGGGGTAAAGTGAGGAGCCGGGTTTAGAATGAGGAGGGGGGTTTAGGATGAGGAGGGGGGTTGAGGATGAGGAGGGGGGGAGGGAAAGAGACACGGGGGGTTACAGAGACACGGGGGGTTAGAGAGACACGGGGTGTTAGAGAGACACGGGGGGGTTAGAGAGACACTGGGGGGTTAGAGAGACACGGTGGGGGGTTAGAGTGACTCGAGTATAAGCCGAGGGGCCCTTTTTAGCCTTAAAAAAAGGGCTGAAAAACTTGGCTTATACTTGAGTATATACAGTGTATATATATTGTTTTGAAATGCACTAGAGGAAATAGTTGGCCATAGCCTATAGAGTCATTCTTTAATTAGCACTTATCAATGCACTAGCAGTGTAATGATGTATATGAAACAGTTTACCATCTGACAAATATTACCCATAATAAAATATAAGAAATCATTTTTAATGTTCCCTCCCCTGTAATAAACTGTTACATACAAGACAAATAGAAAAATATCTGGTTGGTACATTTTATGGTGGTCCGAAAAATCAGGTGGTCTACACAGACACCGGACATATATTGCAATTGCATTTATCGTATTCACAGCAAACAGCTACAATATTAATTGCCATTCGTACAGCATAGAAGAACTACTTTCACATTTGTGAAAATTAATGAAATAAACAATGGTTAAAAAATATTAAACATACAAAAAAGAATTAGGCAATTATAGAGGCATAAAAATTATAGTATAGAAATAAAATGTATATTATAACTCAGTACTCTAGGAACTGACTATTAATACAAAAACAAAAATAGATAAATGAATAAGAAAAGGTGGCGGATGTTGGTCAACAAAAGTAATGACAAGTTCAGTGGTGTGAAACTAAGCATGATCCCATCCTCAACAAACACACGCTGAACTAGGTACACAGGCCTATATTCCATGGCTCCCATAAGTACTCCCGTTAGGCTGAGTCGCAGCTACAAGAGTTTATAAAAGTAATTTTGTGAGCAATTCCATGGCATAAAATGTACTGAAAAGCACCCAAGGGGATTGCCAGTAGAGTTCTTGCACTAAAGTGCTCGCAGTCTGCCTAAAGTATACCTAAAGGAGTGTTTGAATCTCAGCAGTCTCAGCATAGCAAAGCTATGGAATGGTAACATGAACACACTACACTAGTCCTAAAAGCCTCCCTCCTTATATATTTATAAAAAAAATGCATAGCAAAGAAGGGAATAAATAAATAAAACTGCAGGTGGTTTATGAAACATGTGCATACTTATTAGATAACATCTTAACTAATCAAAAAAGGAGTGGTAGCATATTCAAATACGCAATTCTGATTGGCTGAAATCTGATTAATACCTATTTCAGCCAACAGGAATCTACTAAAACTGTATATAAGGCGAGGGTTCTGATTTTTTTTTCTTTGCGTGGGAGCTTATTGGAAGAGGAGCTCTGTCAGATTTTCTACATTTCTACAAGCTGAAGAGAGAACCAAGCTCTTCAATCAATAAAGAAGAGGACTGATTCTTCAATCTCCAGGGTTGAAGAATGAGCACGAGGGATTCATAGATCATTGCTGGAGGACATCAAAATAATAGGTAATGTGTATATTACAGGCACAACTTTGGTAGTGTTCTTTTTTATTTTACTGTAATTCATTTTTTTGTATTTTGTCTAGTTTTTTAAAATGTATTTAGTGTAATGGCAACTATGGGGTTAGGGTCTTTGAAGAACCCCATGGTTTAATGGTTAATTTTAGGTGCCATGGGGGAACAGAAGGACCCAAATATTTATACCTGGGCTCATAGGAGCTAGTGGCTTTTGAGGGTGGAATCCAGGGGGATCCCCTGGCTCATAGGAGGTAGAGAAAGTGGGTAATAGGCCTTATTGTGTCAGATTTGAGCAATCAAGCCTCAAATCCAAGGCCATTGTTGGCTTTTAAGGGGGGTTGAAGGGTGAAAACTTCAAAAATCAGATCAGATATCATTACAGGAGCGATGTGATGGGCTAGTTTTAAAATAATTATGGGACAGGGCAATGAGGGCTTAGGATATTAGGGACATTTGGTGCACTTGGATAGCATTTCTCAGGGGGGCGGGGGTTAGATTTACCAGCAATCAAGTATGATTTGATAGCTTAGTAATATTTTACACGTGAACTTCACTTTTTTTTGCACCGAAACCATGGAATAGAGGCCATATAACAGTACAAACTGAGGACATGTGTAAGTGCCTCTAACAGTTATTAGAGGATTGTTGTAGCCCAACATAGGCCTCTATTCCATTAGTGACGTAACATCTGGGAGCTTTGAAAACCTAAGTACCGGAGCTATTCCTGGCTCCAGAAAAAAAGGAAACCTGTAAAATGGGTTCCCTGGTGGTCCAGTGGTTTGGATTCTGTGCTTTCACCACTGAGACCTGGGTTTGACTCCAAGTCAGGGAACCAACAGGTCATACCACCCTGAAGCCAAGCGGGGTTGGGCCTGGTCAGTACTTGGTTGGGAGACAACCTAGGAATTCCAGGAGCTGTATGCTGTGGCCCACTGGGGAAGGAACTGGCGACCCACTTCAGTATCTCTCTCAAGAAAACCAAGTGGATCAGCCTGACCATGGACACATGCCTTGCCTGGTGTATTACAGTCCATGAGGTCACGGAGAGTTAGACATGAGAAAACAACAAAAATATCAGGCACGTACCTTGGAGAACAAAAGCTCTCTATCAATAATATGTGCTCTGAACTTGCTCGCAGGAGACTCCAATTCTGAATGTCAGTAATCTCCATAGAATGCAAACCACTACCTTGAATGCATTACACTAGCCCTAACATCCTCCCACATCCCTATCTATCCATATAACCCCCTTCCCATGGCAGGGAGGGGATAAATTACAATAAAAAACTAATGCAGGGGGTTTATTACTCTTCTGTCTATGACCTGCTACCATCTGTGATTCAAGGGATCCCCAGAGTTTTCCCCTTAAAATCTGCTTTCTATTATGAGCCTTGGATTTCCCCTTCCTATCCGCTACCTTCTATATTCCCCCATGATTCCCTCTATGAGCAATGGATCCCCCATCTAAAGTACAACCACAAGGATCCTTAAAGAACCCTAGAGCACCAAATTGTAACTCTTTACCATGGAAGTTCCCAAGGACTCCCATGGCACCCTACATACCACCACATCTATATTGGTTTCTCATGGATCCTAATCCCCATAGTCCATAAGAACCCCCATAGTCCTTAGTACTACATACAAATATATATATATATATTTTGTAGTTCTTATTTACCACACTGAAAGTCCAAAATCTCAGGATTTTCTTTAGGGTTCTTTTATGAAATACAATTCAGGCACCTTGTACTTCCAGCACTTCTGTTGGTCTCTGGTTCAGAGACTGCTAATGTACATCCTCACGCATGTACACAAACTCCTGTCAGTCTCTGGTTGTCAGGTGCTCTCTGTTGTGCTAATGCAGTTTTTTCCCACACAAATCCACTCGTTTTTCTGTTGTTTTTTCTTGTCTGCTTAGGCTCCTCCCTAGGTACAGCTACAAATGTTGCCTCAATATAACTGTTCCAGCCTTCACAGGTGCAGCCTCATTGTGATGTATGAGAGAGAATCTTTTAACTCCTGAAATTCTGGATTGATTTTTATTCAGTCTCAGATATACATATCTGCCTTCTAGGACTTTCCCTATCTAAGTGCATATATATATATATATATATATAGAGCTAAAAAAAATTGTACCCCCTATATCAACTCCCACAGTAAATATATCAATAGATACACGTATACCCTGCTTCAAGCTGCCCCTTTTAGCGCTGATTCGCTATAGATGATTTTGCTATGTTTTTTGCTGCAATCCCTGCTTTGCCATAAACAACGCTATAACTCTGTTTTTTGGCTGCTGATCCCAGTTGAATGCTCGGCTTCGCAATAACACTGTTTTTTTTTTCTTGTGGGAACCTGTTTAAAGATCAGAGATTGCAGAGAAGAGAGAGGCAGGGAGAGAAACGTGCCAACTGGAGAGAGAGAGCCACAAGAGACCCCCAATTTCTACCTCCAACATCCAGAGATAAGGTACAGAATATTTGTATTATTCCCTTGTATCTCATAATGTGGTTGTTAATTGCATTTTTCATGAGTGAGAGCACGGCCTGGCAAGTTGAAGTTCCAGAAAATTCATATGAATGTCAAGATGCAGGTCCTGGCCCGCTTGGAGAAAGGGCAGCGCCAAGTGGACATTGGAGTAAATTTAAAGTTGGCAACCTCCACAATCCGCACCATACAGAAGAACAAACAAAAGATCAGGTCTTCAGCAACCACCAGCACTGCATCTTCAGCAAAGATCACCCGCTCCAGATGCTACGACCTGGAGGAGATGGAGAAGCGGTTGTCCATCTGGATACAGCAAACGAGCGTAACATGCCTCTCAGCCATGCCATCATAATGGAGAAGGATAGAAGCATATACAGCCATATCCAGAGCCAAGTACCAGATATGACGGAATGCTTCTCAGCCAGTATAGTTTGGTTTGACAGCTTCAAAAAGAGGAACAACCTGTACAACAAAAGAGATGGCAAGCGTCACCGTCCTTTCCAGTCACTTTGGAGGACATTGTGGAAAGAGGTAATTACCCTCCAGAACTGGTTTATATCACGAGAACAGAAGAGAGCACCAAGATTCAAAGCGGACATAAACTGGCTAAACGCCAGCGGTGACTTCAAGATCAAGCCATTGCCGGTCTACCACTCAAAAACACCTAGAGCAATGAAGGGCATAACAAAATCCACTTTACCGGTCATTTGGCAATTCAACAGATAATGTATTTATGAATAGGAGTTTACACAAGGAGGAACAGGTAGAGGGAGGGTGGGATGAACCCATACACTTAAGTAATATAGTTTAGGGTTATGGGTGGAGGGGCCTGATCTCAGGGGGGTTAGTGGGGGAAAGGAACAGACCTCAGGGTCAGAGCAGGGAATATAGCCAAACACCGGGCCCCGAATTACAGGCCGGAGGAGATGGTGGGGGTAACAAAGTGAAGGCCGGCCCCAGGTGCCAGGTCTTGAAGGAGTTGAATAAGGTAACAGCCGCAGTGACCGAGGTGGTTATTGCCATGTTAGGCACTGTTATGACAACAGCTGGGCAAAGGCCAGAAGGATGATGGAGGAGGAGGCAAGAGAAGCAGCATCAACAAGTGGTGGCCCTGCAGTGACTGTCCGTTACAAGCAGTAGGAGAGGATGCTGAAGGCCATGATGGATCCAGGACTGTCCCAGGAGCTCCAGGCCTGGTGGGTACACAAGATCCAGCCTCCTTGCCAGGTGAATATCACATACAACAACATACACACACATGTATACCACATACACATAGAAATTGCATACAACAATGACCGTCACATGTCAGCTCCCTGGATCTGACTAGGGATAGATGGATCAACCATCCCTCATACAATCCAGGAGCCTTACATATCACATTTAATGTTGGACAGCATCATAGATGTCCGAAATACATGCAGCAAATAGCAGATAGATAGAAGTTTAGTAAACCTACATTGATAGCACAGTTATGGGTATGGCCACTGCAGCATATGCTGATACAGACTCTGTAGGGATGCATATGAAGTGCTGATTAATAGCACAGCAGGGGACACCACTCAGCAGCATGTTAACAACTATTGCTGAGAGAAGCACGCTGATTGGTTAGTACGACACTGTGCAGCAACTCATGCAGAGTATGTAAATGCATGTGCTGCAGAAGCCAACCATGACCCATGCATGATCCATTTAGGCTAGGTAATGGAATAACTGACACGACCACTGGAGTTGGGAGAAACAACGGGCCACAGCTTTATTTTGAAACAATGTAAACAACAACCATAACTTATTTAAATGACTAATTTAGTCCTTTCCTTCCGGGGGAGGAGCCCGGCCACGAACAGTGACCTCACGCTTTGAGCCCTGCCCAAAGCCCCAATGCTTATCTTTAAGCACGCCCTGTGAGGTGGGGCCATCGCCCCCTTAGGCCAGTGGGCCGGGCAACTCACCTCCCGCCACGGAGCATGCGAGGGACGCCTCCCGAGGCTGCGATCCCCCCCTGCTGGACATTAAAGCCAAAGCACGCAAAACACTCTCCCTAAACTCCAACCTCATCAACTCGTACCCTATTTCCGTAAGATGAACCTTATCTTTCACGAAAAAGTCATCAGCACCGACCGGTTCGAATTTTTTATACCGGATGGCAACGAAACCCTGTTTCCTCACAAAACTCGCAATCTGCTGATTGATCTTCTGTCTAGCCTTGTCCAAACATACTGGGTCGCGTGCGTTACGCCACGATCTTCTCTTAATCATCTCGGACCAGATAAGGAACGTGCCAGGGAACTTCTTCACCCACTTCTCAATGTCTCGTCTCATTACTTTCAGCATCCGTCTCATGGGAACTGTCCCCAAATCATTCCCGCCGGCATGAATTATTATCACGCTGGGCTGACCGTAACGCTGCGCGTAAGTTTCCAGAAGACCGCCGAGCTGCGCCCACCGCAGACCCCGAATGCCACACCACCGTACGCGTAAGCCCGTAACAGGAAAGCCAAGTTGTGCCTTTTCCTCGGTAACTGCGGCTAACCTGTGGGCCCACGTATGAATGGCCCACAATCCATAGTTGCTTCTGTTCCCCTGAAAGTAGAAAGCAACACCATTAAACCACTGCATTTGGCCTTACATAGGACCGAAAACGAGTCCCACCTCCCGATGCGCTTCACTGTCGCGTCGGGCAACCCCAACCTAGCCGCTTCTGTGGCAGCTCCAATCCGAAAAGAGTGTGTTCCGAAGTCGGACTGCTTAAAACCGAGCCGATGCAGTGCGCTTTTTAAAACTTTTTAAACTCCTAAGCCTGCGCGGCTGGAGTAGGCTAGCACTGCCTCCACCGCCCCCTGTAGGGGTTCCCCTGAGACTTCCTCGGGCGTTGGAATATCCAGATGTTGGTCGGTCTTAGACCCTTTGCGCTGTGGCCTAACCGTCTCGCCCTCAGTCTCTACTCTGCTACGTCTTAGCGGTGTGTGCGTGAATAGTAGCGGACTGTACCTGCTCGTAGCCTTCTTAGCTCGAGTGGGGCGTCCTAGCCTCGCCACTGCCGCTGTCACTGGCATGTCATCAATCATGACCATGCTGTCTTGGCTATTCATTTCTCTGATCACTCCATCTCTTCTTTCTCTCGTCGTTATTGAGGGAAACCCCAGGGACCGTCTGCTTGGCACCGTGAGGGCCTGTAGGAGCCTTTTTAGGACTCCCGGCTTTTCTCTTACCCCCTGCACCCCTTGTCGGTGCAGCTGTGCATGCACTGGATCTGAGAGGAGGAGCCCGCGGAGGGCCAGACGGTCAGAGTCCCCGGAGCGTCAGGAGAGGCGCAGGGATACTCCGTTGGCCGTATCCACTCCAAAGCTTCCAGAAGCAGGTGAGCGATCAGATTTGAGTTGCGCAGCAGACAAGGGAGGGTTTATCGGGTCATTGAAGACTCTACTGGCTGCGCACAACATCGCGGTTAGCGAGCACGAAATGGGAGCTTGGATAGGGGGGCTAGCGAAGGGCGCATGGTCCCAGCCAGCAGCTGCAGTGGCGCCAGCGAGCGCAAGCGAGGCGTTACCTAGCAATGCGATTGCAGCAATAGGTAGTACCAATGCAGGGGTTACCGACGCAGCCATGAGGCCTATAGTCTTATGCTCGTTGGATAACTTAGGTGCACACCTTACCCAGGAGGTTAAGGAAAAGATCTGGAGGAGGGAATTTATAGAGTTGTTCTCCCTTCTTCCCATGTCTAGGCAAACAGATTTGGCCGAGAGGGGCCCCAGGGAGGGGGAAGAGCGGCGGAAATCTTTTGCTAGGCTACCTAGGACGTTTGATACATGGCTGCTAGCATTTTCAATCTGGGCTTGCGTACTGTGTGAGCGGCACCCCGAACAGAGTTCGGGACTATTCGTTTATATAGACGAAATTCGTAATGCTCACAAGGTCTACGGGGGTACAGCCTGGTGGCGGTATGATGAGGAATTCCGGCAATACCTGGCCTCAAGGCCAAGCATGGCGTGGAGTGACAAAGCAGTGGCGTATTGGCTAAACATCATGACACCCATGAGAGTCACAACGCCCTTTCGGAGCGGGGCCGGTGGAGCTAAGGGCCCCACCCACGCCTCAGGAGCAGGCCTTAAGACCTGTTTTGCGTATAACGAGGGGGTCTGTAGATGGGCCCCTAACTGCAGGTTTAAACACGCATGCTCGAATTGTGGAGGCGAACACCCCCTGTCTAGATGCGGTAGACCAAAAGAGGGAGGCAGGGGCGAACCTCCTGCAAAGGGGCAGGACGCCCATACGCCTCCCCGCCATGCTGCCGTGGCTAAAACGCTACGGTAAATTGGCAGTCACCGCCGAAGCGGCGCGCCTGTTGGAGGACGGTTTCCGAGAAGGATTCCGTATTCCATGTGGGGTCGACATCCAAGGTTTTCTTGTTCCAAACCTGAAGTCGGCCAGGGATTTCCCAGGGGTAGCTCAAGCTAAGGTGCTAAACGAGGTAAAATTGGGGAGGATGGCAGGGCCATTTGCGGCCCCGCCCATCCCGGGTTTAGTCGTGTCTCCACTTGGGGTGGTCCCCAAGAAGAAGAAGGGTAAATTTAGGTTGATTCAACATCTATCCTACCCAAGAGGTCGTTCGGTAAACGATGGCATCTCAAAAGACCAGGCTACTGTGTCTTATGAGTCATTTGACCGGGCGGTCGACCTGGTGAGGAGGGAGGGCCATGGGGCCCTTATGGCAAAAGTGGACATCGAGGCAGCATTCAGATTGCTCCCCGTACACCCGTCAAGCCATCGGCTGCTGGGGTGCTTCGTAGATGGAAGTTATTTCGTTGATTTATGTTTACCCATGGTATGCTCGATATCCTGTGCTTACTTCGAGGCCTTCAGCAAATTTTTGCAATGGGTCGTGAGCATCGAGGCGGGGTACAAGAGTATTACCCATTACCTGGATGATTTCCTTTTCGTTGGCCCAGCAGGAAACGATGCTTGCCGTTTCATGCTGGACGTGTTCACCGAAATCTGTACAGAATTCGGGGTACCGTTGGCCCATGACAAGACGGAGGGCCCTACGGAACAATTGACTTTTCTAGGGATTCGGATTGACTCCTACAAAATGGAGTGCAGTCTTCCCTTAGAGAAGGTGGTGGACATGCAAGCGGAAATTAAGGCGCTACTGGGCGCGCGGAGGGTAACTCTGCGGCGGTTGCAATCAATATTGGGGAAGTTGAACTTCGCGTGCAGAATTATCCCCATGTGGCGGATATTCTGTAGAAGGATGTCACTGGCTACTATAGGGATTGCGAAGCCGCATCATTTCCTGACAGTCTCTAGGGTTATGCGTGATGATGCGAGGGTGTGGGCGGTGTACCTCGCCGATTTTAATGGGCGGGTGCTCCTTCAAAAGGAGGGCGCCACCAGCGTGGAGCTAGATCTCCACACCGATGGGTCCGGACCGATTGGATGTGGGGCTTATCTCCAAGGAAGATGGTGCGCTGCGGCGTGGACGGAGGAATGGAAAGAGGCGGGTTTAATGCAGAACCCTACATTCCTCTAGCTGTTCCCTATGGTGGTAGCAGTTCACTTATGGGGTGCCTGTTTCAGGGACAGGCGAGTCATTTTCCATTCGGCTAATAAAGGGTTGGTGGAGGCCGTGAACAACATCACGGCAGCATCCGTACCGGTAATAAGATTGCTCCGGCATCTTGTGCTATGTTGTCTTCGCTTGAACATATGGTTTCAGGCAAGACATGCGACAGTAGTGGAAAACGAAATTGCTTACGCCCTCTCTCGGTTTCAGGAGGACCGCTTCAGGGTGCTGGCTCCTTATGCGAACGCCCTGGGGGAGCACATCCCCGAGGAGCTTTGGGAGATTGGAGCTGTCAGGTAACGAGACTCGTGAGACAGTCTGTTGCCCCAGCGACTTGGACCGCTTTTAGACGTGTGTGGGCAAAATGGGATAGTCTAGTGGCACTGGCAGGTGGCGCCACGACGGAAGAGAAGAGCATAGGGATACTGCTTTGGTACCTGCTGCGGTGCGCCGAGCAAGGCGAGTCAAGGGGTGTTTCTCGACCTTTGTCGCGACCTAGGACCTTTAGGCAAGTTGGCTGGTGGTGGCCGGAGTGCTAGGCCCTCACCCCCACCGCCCGTGGTCCTGGCGCTCGCCTGCCTGGGGGGTATGGGGTCCCGGCCGCCCTGACCTGTAACCCCCCCATCTCTTGCGTCTCTGCTGCCTGATGGACGGGGGTCTGGTAGCCCTACAGTGGTGGGATGGGAAAAAATTTCCCTGGAGCCATCAGAATTGGCTAGGACACCAGCCACCGCAGGCTGTTCCTGTTCAATGTGCTGAACTCCAAGCGCAGAAGGCATGGGAGGTCCCAGCCTGTCCTGCACCCACCTGACCCCTTGGCTTAAGGCACGGGTCCTAACTTCAGCCAGCAAAGCCTCTAAGCCTTCTGGATCCATAAGAGCTAAAAAGGGGGACACACAGGGAGAAAACCACCCAGACACACACACCAGGCACCAACAGTAACAGGCACACACACAGACACAGACACAGACCAGGCACGCACACCAGGCACCAACAGTAACAAGCACCCACACAGACACAGACACAACCCAGGCACACACACAAAACGGAGGAAGAAAACAACCAGAAAGTAGCCTCAAACTATGCAGCCCCTTATTTGCTGGTAAGCTGGGGTAACAATCTCAGTATTAAACCTTCCTACTGTGTTTAATGCTGCAGAACCTCAGACCTCCGTCCGTTTCATTGATTTTTATTGATTTTAGCTTAGAATTTGGGTCTGTGTAGTTAGGACTGTAATTATTTTATTTTATTTTATAATAAGGGTCTGTGTATGTAGTTAGGATTTTTTTGTATATTAGATAGATAGGGGGATGTATTTGATATAGTTAGGATTTATTTTAAATTAAATAGATTGTATGTTAGATAGATAGGGGGTATTTGATTTGGACTATATGTAATATATTATATGTAATATATTATATTTAATATTTTATATGTAATATATTGTATTTAATATATTATATGTAATGTATGTAATGTCATGTATTGTATGTCATGTATTGTATGTAATATATTATATGTAATATATTATATTTAATATTTTATATGTAATATATTATATTTAATATTTTATATGTAATATATTATATTTAATATATTATATGTAATGTATGTAATGTCATGTATTGTATGTCATGTATTGTATGTAATATATTATATGTAATATATTATATTTAATATTTTATATGTAATATATTATATTTAATATATTATATGTAATGTATGTAATGTCATGTATTGTATGTCATATATTATATGTAATATATTATATTTAATCTTTTATATGTAATATATTATATTTAATATTTTATATGTAATATATTATATTTAATATATTATATGTAATGTATGTAATGTCATGTATTGTATGTAATGTATGTAATGTATTATATGTATGTATTGTATTGTGTTTATCTGTCTTTCCTTTGAAGGTGTGTAATTTTTTTATTTTCTGTAGTGGGGGGTGAGGTTGTAATGTATTTTTTTGTTTTCTGTAGTGGGGGGTGGGGTTGTAATGTATTTTTTTTTTTCTGTACTGTAGGTTTTTTTGTTTTCTGTAAGGTAGTTTTTTTCCCCCTGTAATTAGAGTGTTGGGGAGGTTTATTAGGGGGTAGGTAGTGTAGGTAGGTAGTGTAAGTGTTAATAGATTAGTGTAGAGGGGGGTTAGTTTAGATTAAATGGTTTATTGGGGGTTATAGTGTAGTGTTTGTAGTTAGTGTCATGATGGTCCTTGAGGACCATCATGGCACTTATGTGGTTAATGTTGGGTTGTAACAGGCCCATAATGGTAATAATATACCCTTAAGGGACTGATGGGGTTAAATAGAGCCTTATGGTGGTCTGTATTGACCACCATGAGTTAATGGGTTAATTAAGGCCTTATGGTGGTCTGTATTGACCACCATGAGTTAATGGGTTAATTAAGGCCTTATGGTGGTCTGGATTGACCACCATGAGTTAATGGGTTAAATAGAGCCTTATTGTGGTCTGGATTGACCACCATGAGTTAATGGGTTAATTAAGGCCTTATGGTGGTCTGTATTGACCACCATGAGTTAATGGGTTAATTAAGGCCTTATGGTGGTCTGGATTGACCACCATGAGTTAATGGGTTAAATAGAGCCTTATGGTGGTCTGGATTGACCACCATGAGTTAATGGGTTAAATAGAGCCTTATTGTGGTCTGGATTGACCACCATGAGTTAATAGGGTAATTATAGTTGCCTGGGGTTAATATTTTTAGTGCGAGTCCTTTCAGGACCTTTACGGTCCTTTGAGGACCCGCGAGGCGGGAAATTTAAAATTGAATTGCAGCAGGGTCACGATCAGGGCCCCCCGCTGCAGGGGGTTTATGTGGGGACACTTCGGGGGTCCCGATGGGGACACCCAGCATAGAGGGGGGTTAATTTTAGGTGCTGCGGCCGGGATTGGGTAATAGTGTGCCGCGGGCCCTTTAAGTAGCCGCGGCGGGGAATTTAAAAGTTTTAAATGCAGCGGGGGGCCTGATCTATGCAGATCGGGCCCCCCCGACTGCAATGGGTTTATGTGGGCACACTTCGGGGGTCCCGATGGGGACCCCCAGCATAGAGGGGGGTTAATTTTAGGTGCCGCGGCCGGGATTGGGTAATAGTGTGCCGCGTGCCCTTTAAGGAGCCGCGGCGGGGAATTTAAAAGTTCTAAATGCAGCGGGGGCCTGATCGGTGCCGATCGGGGACCCCCGCTGCAAGGGGTTAATGTGTGGGGGCTGCGGGAGTTCCTATGGACCCCTGCAGCAAGGTGTTCATGTGAGGACACTTCGGGGGTCCCGACGGGGACCCCCGCATTGAGGGGGGGTTAATTTTAGGTGACTGGGTTTTTTTTGGAGTACCCCCCACGGCAGGGCATATGTGGGGGACTGCCGCGGAGGTCCCTTTTAGGACCCCCGCAGCACTTGATGAGGAGTGGGAGCCTGCGATATCATCTCGCAGGCTGTCACTCCTCATGTGCATTTACGCAGTGTAGATACGTACGGCCCTGCTGCATAGCTCATACGTTGCTCGCAGCAGGGCTAATTTAATAGCATTGTAAGTTAGAGAAACTGTGCAGTACGTAGGGCTTAAGTAGAAGCCTCTTATTTACGAGGCTGGAATTTAATGAGGGCCATAATGTTTATTTCTCATAGTATTTTACTTAATATATGAATTCATATTAACACACATGTACATTGAGATCTTGATTCAATAACATATGTATGCATATAGTGACTGTTTATTCACTGTTCCGTTTTTATTTATATGCTATGGCATCCTTTATTTATATTTGCAACAATGCGTCACAGTCTTTTTCTATTAATTTGTAAAGCAGACACATGGAGCAACATTCAATTCGAAGGGTGCTTCTCGCGCAATACAGGCCGTATGTCTGTGGGCCTGTTGCAGGCTTGCAGTCGCCTACAATTCTGCCGCTATTCAATTGAGCAAGGGCGCAAGTTACAGCCCGAAGCCTCCAGCCCATAAGCCCCTCCCATTAATGGGCTGGACTAGATGCAGTATGCAGTTACAATCCAATCACGGTATAATGGAGTGCGCAACAGACCTCTCAGCTAATAGAAAGAGGTAGAGCCGAAGATGATTAACAGAGGGAGATTATAAAGTTGCGTTCCACTGTGTTTTAGATTCTGACGATGTAGCACGCAGGTCCTGTAATTGGTGGTTTGAGCAGAGTGAGAGCGAGCAGGAGAGATTTCAGAGCAGTATATTGCGGTTTTGTTTATTTCTATTCATCTATTTACACTTAATCATTGATTACACATATTTACAGATTACACATAATACCAATACACATAAATTAAATTACACACATAGATACACATAGAGCTAGTTCACTACATACAACCCCCCTGCCCATCCCATCCCCCACATCCCCTCCCCACACCCCATCTCATCCTCCACACCCCATCCCCCAACAGTTTATAGCACAGCGCTCACAACTACACACACCAGGAGAATGTGGTCCTCCTTGGTGCCATCCGTGGCCGCCCCGTTATCCTTGCGGGGAGAGTAAAGTAAGACCCTGCCCTAGGGCCCGGGCATGGAAGGATGTAGCGACCCCAGTAACAGCAGCGGGTACAGCAGATAGACATGTGAGGTCTGTGAAGCACCGCTTTGATGACATGAGGGCCAAGGTGAGGAGGATGATGGCCAAGGAGGAGAAGCGCTGCAGCACCAAATGGTGGCCCCAAAGTGACTGTGAAGTAAAACAAGTGGGAGAGGGTGGCCAAGGACCTTGTGAAGCAGTTGCCTGCAGCAGGACCCAGCCTCCATGTCACGTGAATATGACATACACTAACATGCCACCACATGTACATCACACACACTACACATATACATGATGACCAACAAGGACACTAACATGTCAGCTCTATGGAATTAACAAGGGATAGATGGATGCGTCATTAAATCCATGAAGCTGACAAATCACTGTCATTCCTGGGCACAACAACAATAATCAACCAACAGAGAGTCCATGTATTGGTGTGCCCACTGCAGCCAAGAACAATCAAGATCAAGAACCAAAGAATAGATCAAATTTAGCAAATGATAGCTACTCATAGTTGCAATTAAGTGAATCATCCAGGTTCAAGCCTAGATGTCAGATAGTTAGGGATGAACACAAAACAATCTATTATTCATTATACTAATAACATATACCTTTCTTTTCTCTCTTTCAGCATCAAGGAGGTCTGGATCCAGTGGTGAGCCAGAGGTGGGGGCGTTGGCTCCGAAAGAGCAGGGAGTCGGCGAGCAAACCCCTTCCCACCAGGAACCGGTGAAGAGGGAGGAGGAAAGGAGTGGAGCCGAGAGCCCTGGTTCGGAGGAAGAGGAGGCGGGGCTGGGGACCAGAGCGTGGGTCTCGTCCGTTGGGCTGTGGGGTAATCAGCAGGATCATCGACCGCACTGGCGGCATTTGACCCCACTGCCCCCTCCTCCAGAGACTAAGCATCTCACCATGGCCCTCCTACTGGAGGGACCAGCAGGGCTTTACCCAATCTTCTCCTCCCCTAAGCAGTGCCGCAGACTGGCGACCACCACCAAGCCCAGCAATGACTCCCCCACCCACATGGAGTGAAGCCCTAGACCAGGACCCAGACCCTTCCCACTGCCCACCACCACCTCCTCACCAGGCAACCATGCCCGCCACTCCTCTCCTCCCCCCATGCCTTCGCCAAGGCCACCGCCACCACCACCATCACCACCTTATTTTGAAGGTGTTATGTTCTTGTTTTGTTTTAGGTACAATTTAGGTCCGTGAAGGCATCTTCTGCATCTGCAAGCATTGTGAAGGAAATGTATGAGGTTTAAGGTTTTTACAGTGCCTCTCAGGTAGACATTCCTTCAATGAAGGGGGGGGGGGGCTTAACATGTAGCTCCCACAATATTAAAGCAATCATATAGCCAGATATCTCAGACATGATTGTTGTTAGCTTAAGTGTAGACTAATGGCGGTGGACTTGCGTAGTCTCACAATGGCATGTTAATGAAAGCCAGCATTAATATATACACTAGTGAAGCATGTGATCCTGACCTCAATATCAGTCTGAGAACAGATCCTTGTGTCTGACGTAAGTAACATTGAATCTGGCTGCTGACCTTTGTGTCCTCTCCATATTAAAGGATATTTTCCCCTATTGCTGATATCATGAGTATCATTTAACATGTGCTAACACCTGTTTAGCTGATGGATGTGATTTCAATGTTGATGAACAATATCATATAGAGAAGATGATAGTACACCTTGACCACTGATGTTGGTCACAGCTAAACATTTATTGTGAGATGACACATCATTATTAATGGTCATGGCCAGTGAGTTATCCTGAGAACTAGCTAATGGCTAGTAATGCTTGCAGACGGGAATCAGGTGAGTTGGTATATTGTTATAGTTACAGTATTTACCACTGTACTGTACATGCATGTTTATTTATTTTTGTAACGGATCTACTGGCACCCCGACCGGGTACCTCCATTGATAGACGCGTCCTAGTTTGCGCCGAGGCCTACAAGCACCGCACCGGACACCTCAACCACCACAGACTCCACAACCGGCCTAGTCTAGCTGGAGCCGCGCCGTCTTCCTTCCACCCTGTATGAATCTCCAGCATCCAGGACCGTGTGGGGAAGACCTCTCCTTCAAGGATAGTACATCAGGAACAAGCGTTCAGTAGTTACAGCTCAAGGGAGTATGCAAAAGCATAGCAATCCCCAGTATGATAGAGCAATCCCCTCCAAGAACGAGATGAGACTACGTTTTGAAGGGTCAAGTAGAACTATCCTTTAATGACAGGGGATCTCCTTTTATGCAATGGTGCCCTCTGAAGGGCTACACCCACATAATTATCACAGCCAATTAGATACATGGTTCAACCCCCACGTCTCCTCCCCTCAGATAACAGGTAACACAATTAAAACAGACACAATTTTAACCACATTTTGGATGTACCCCAAAAACAGGGGGTACACCTTTAAGTCCAGCACTGTTCAATAGCTCTCACCCAGGGGAACAACATATAAAAAAATGGCATGAATCAGACCAGGGGTTCAAAAGTTAGTAAAAGTATCTTACTGGCAGCATGGCAATCCACATCCCCCATAGTTGGCCACACAATACACATAAAGAGAACAATAGGTGTGGTCACCCCTCCCTTAGGCTCCTTGATATAATCAGACAATGATTAAATCAGCCGTCTTTGTTCTTATGTTTGAGAATGAATAGACTTGCTTATCTGTAACAGGATTATCTCTCCTGCCAAGGTCTGCACTAGCCTGGGGCCAATATTCTGCAGAGCATAAACCAACATACATACAGTATATTACTAGGATCATATTTTAACCAAGAATTAAATAACCATAAACAGGGTAAAACAGTGATGGGTTCCGTTACAGCTGGGATCTGAGCGCACAAAACTACCGAATAGCGCTCAGATCATCTTCACACAGTTCAATTGCCATGTAGCTATAGTCTTTCCCATAGTCTTTCATTATATGAATGGGCTCCATGGCATTGCTATCTGTGGTATCATGGTTCACACAGGGCAAGTACCGAATGACCCCCCTGTATGTAAAGGGCCAGAATGAGTGACATACACTCTGGTATGGCCGAATACTGTGTTTGAAGGGCAATATGTACCAGGGCCATAGTCGCAAGGCAGGAAGCTGGCAAACAGTCCTCTCCAAGACAAAGTGGCGAAGGGCACTTCGTCACAATTTTTTATCCTCCTCTGCTTTTTTTTTAACCACTTTTTTCAGATTTTTGTTTTGCAAACACAGTGTATGTGTGAAACTGGATTAGATTCCAAAGTCCAGAGGTTCAAGCATCTGTTTCATTGACCAGATATAGACAAGTTGTAAGTGCTATGCACATTAATGGTTTCTTCAATTAAATGGAATGATTTCTGATTATCCTTTTTTCGTCAGATTCCGGTTGCAGTGGTGTAGTGACCACATGTGAACCTGGTAGGTGCTATGCAACATGCTTATTCTAGACTATGACATTACCTCCCTTTAGGTATCCCCTTTTCCCCCAAAAGCATCTTGCCCTCCCGGGATCCGCCCACACCACACCCATGATATTATAGCACAGTCTTGTACATTTCTGATTGTGCTCTGTGTATGAAATAAAACTTTGTTATACCGTTCTCAACATTTCAATGTGTTTTTAATGGTTGGGGTTTTGGGACATCCACATACATCATATTTGTGTCACATTCCTAAATCAGTAAACTAATAAGGCTTAGTTACTATGCAATAGATTAATACATATAATAACAATAATAATACTAGTAATAATATCATAAGATATCATATAATAATATATATAAGATATAATAATAAAGGGTTAATACACATGCAAAGTCCAATTTGTTATACTGTGGAGTATCAACATTCCCCAGAAGGCCTGATCACAATATGACAGGTGATAATTTGAATTGATTAATAGCAAAACTCTTAATGGAATGTCACCAAATGGAAATGGGTATACATCTTGACACATGGCCACCAGCAATGGCGTGGGACTTTTCAGGATTGGCCTAGCGGAGATTATCCCTGATGGAGGTGAGTTGGCTGTTGCTCCACGTGCCTCTGCACAGCCTCCATGTGTTTTTGCGGCTCTTCCTGATAGGTTACAGTAGATTAGTGTAGTGTATATCCCCCTGGTCCCCTTCGTGATTGCTAAGTGGGGGTGGTGAAGGGGCTTGCGTACCTTAATTAAACTGTGAGCTATACCATGTAGGGCCACTGTAGGTGGGCAGGTCATAGCAGAGAGGTCAGACAAATCACAGTCCCCTAGAGAAGGAACTGGCAACCAACTCCAGTATCTTTAGCATGCAAATCTTGTGGATCAGCAGACAGAGACATAAGTAATGTGCTGCAGTCCATAGGATCATAGAGAGTCTGACAAATCAGAGGGACTGAACAACTAAATTTCAAATGTTTCCCTGGTAATTGATATATGCCAAGTAGTGGTGTAATTTGGCCACTATTTGTTGTCCCAATGTAGATGTGATGGGTGAGATGTATATAAGATGATCTTTGTATTTTTAGGGTCCACATTAGAGCCTCTACGTGTGACAAATGGTTAATATGGCAGCCATTTTCATGTATTTGTTTTGCAATTAAATGAGGTAGTCAGCATCTTGCAGCGTGACTTTTCACATTGGCATATGCATGGCCATTACAACATATTTGATAGTTGGGAGCTGTTGTACAAGTAATTGTAATGCCTTCCATTGCTCTGGTCATGTTTTAAAGTGCATTGGTGTATTTTTTTATGTTTTTTTGCAATGTTCCAAACTAGTCTGTAAACCCTTTGCAGGTCCTATTTGGACCCGGTAAGCTTTAGGCCGCCATTCGCAGTTTGCAGGCTTGACTGGTCTTGAGGGTTTTTAGCAATTGAATAGCTGTTGATATGCTGCCAAAAGATGCCAATTGAATAGCAAATTAGCTTTCAACCTCATCCAACGGCTACCGAGTTGCAGGCTTAAAAAAAAAGTGGCGGCGGTTAAATCAGAGATACAGGCTTAAAAAAAAGTGACGGCGGTTAAATCAGAGTTACGGGCTTGAAAAAAAAAAATTGCCGGCCATTTTTTTTCAAGCCCATAACCCGAAAGCCGTTCGGAGACCTCAAAAAGTCGCCAATTGAATAGCAAATTAGTCACTTACCTCCTGCCTCCCCCTGCACCCATTGCAGCCATCTCCTGTCCCCCTGGGCCTATTGCGGGCCTTGCGATGAGCGGGCATTAAAATGAGTGGCTTTGCTGCTCATTGCAGTCCTCGGCAAAACCTGCAACTTCAGGCCTCGCGATGAGCGAATTCCGAAGGCTCATTGCGCATGTAAAAGACTTGCAACTTTTCGAGCGCTACCAGCAAATCACAATTACGACAATTATATACATGATTGTACTTTTTCACATTTGTTTCTCTGTGACTATGAGATTGTATTTGTAATGGAGTTGTATAATATATCTGTATGTGCTTTTAAGAGATATCTGCAGCTTTGAGCTGATATTTCCTGTTTCCATATGTCTGATAAGTGACATGTGAGTATTCATTAATGTTCTATTGCTCATATGTTCCAGAAGCAGTGTGAATCCTTCATTTTTGATGACTTAGCATGATTTTGTATTGTTTAGTAATGTATTCTTGTCCCTTTAAGAGGCTAATGGTTTTCATAGTCATTGTGTGTGGTGTGTAGTACCAGTAATAATTTATTCTTTTGTTTGCAGTTACGGCAGTGCCCTGGTTTTATAGCTAATCATAATATTTGATTAGTATAGGGTTTTGGGGGTGATGGCTTCTCTGATTAAATCGTAATCTATAGGCAGTGTGAAAAGTCAATGGAAAAGTTATCCGTAATTTCAAGTTGCGGCTTGCCGCAGTGACTGGCGGGAGTTACATAGTATTTGAGGTTAAAAAAAGACTTATAGTCCATCAAGTTTAACCTTTTACGATCTCCTCTGATCTGCAATATGCAGATTATTTATTAATTGATCCAGAGGAAGACAAACAGAAAAAAAAACATTGAAACATTGCCAATCGTCTCAAAAGGGAGAAAAAATGAATTATTTTCTGTCTGCTTAAACTGGCGATCAGACATCCCTGGATCAATAGTTAATAACCAGGATAAACCTGAATGCCCTGTTTATTTAAAAATATATCCAGTCCCTTTTTAAAGTTATCTATCGAATCTGCTGTCACCACCTCCTTTGGTAGAGAATTCCATCAATTAACCACTCTTACTGTGAAAAACCCTTTTCTTTCTTTAATGGGGAATCTTTTTACTTATTACCCAAGGATGTCCCCTTGTCAGTTGAAAAGCTCTTGGCACAAAAAGCTCCCTTAACAAATCTTTATACTGACCCTGGATGTAATTATATAGGGTAATCTTTTCCCCTTTTAGACACCTTTTTTCTAGAGAAAATACGTTTAAATTGGTTAGTCCTTCTTCATAACCTTCTCTGTACCTTTTCCAACTTTAAAATGTTCTTTTCATAAAGTGGTGCCCAAAATTGTACTCCATATTCCAAATGAGGGCGTACTAGCGATCTGTAAAGTGGCAGAATTATATTTGCTTCTCTTGGTAATATTGTATTTGCCTTTGCAGCTGCTGCTGGGCATTGAGCATTGTTACCTAGTTGGTTTTCCACAAGTACTCCCAAATCCCTTTCAATATCTGATACCCCTAGATTTGCTCCATTAAGTTTATAAATTGCATGTCTATTTTTCCTTCCAAAATGTATAACTGTACATTTATTCGTATTAAATCTCATCTGCCATTTAAATGCCCATTCCTCTAATTTATGTAAATCCCTTTGGAGGGAAAGTACATCATTATCTGATTTAATTACCTTGCACTACTTTGTGTTATCAGCACAAATGGAGACACTACTTTCCAGTCCTTCTTCTAAGTCATTAATAAATATGATAAAAAGGAGAGGACCTAATACTGATCCCTGAGGAACCCCACTTACCACATTAGTCCAATCTGACTATGTTCAATTTACAACAACCCTTTGCTTCCTGTCTTTTAGCCAGCTCTCAATCCATGAACAGATATTTACTGCAATTCCTGTATCCTGTAGTTTGCACAACAGTCTTCCATGTGGCACTATATCAAAAGCTTTTGCAAAATCCAAAAAGACTACATCTTGATCCAAGTTCCTACTAACCTCCTGATAGAAACTAATTAGATTTGTTTGACATGACCTATCCCTTATAAATCCATGTTGACTCCTACTTATAATCCTGTTCGAATAGACATATTCTTGTATATTATCCCTTATTAACACTTTTAAAAGCTTTCCCACTACAATAATGAGGCTCACTGGTCTATAATTCCCCAGATTTGCACTTGCTCTTTTCTTAAATATAGGTATTACTTCTGCTTTTCGACAGTCATCTGGTAGCGACCCCATGTTGAGTGAATCTTGAAAAAATAGATATAATGGTTTGGCTATTACAGAACTCAGTACCCTTGGATGTATTCCATCAGGGTCAGAGGATTTTTTTATTTTTTCCAACCTCTTTTGGATTTTGTCCTCCGTTAACTAATTATTTAGTGAAGGTAGTGTAGTCCCATTATGCTGCAGTGTCCCAACCACTGGTACCTCCCTTGTGTATACCGAAGAAAATAACCTATTTAGCTCATCTGCCTTTTCCTGGACACTATTTATCAGAGTTCTCTTGCAATTTTTAGGGGTGGGTGATTAACATCTAGGTAGAATTGCTTGTGCGACTACGGCACTCGGAATTGCTTTTTCAGGGATTAGCATTGGACCCATACTCTGCAATCTGTATGATTACTAATTGTGAGCTATACACCAGTTAATAGACTTTGATTTTATAGTTTTAATAGTCGGTTGTCATGTTTTTATTTTGTGTATTACAATAAAGACTTTTTTATATATTGATAATATTGGTTCATTGGTGATTTGAGTCATATCTGTACTTTCCTATGGGGATATGCCCACTTAGGATAAGAGTGTTCTTTTTCCTGTTTCATTTTTGTCCATCAGTGCAGCGCTATTTCAGGTCAAAGGACTTGAGGCTAAAGCGCTCCTGTTAATGGACAATGCTCCAAGCCATCCTACCAGTTTGGCTGAGCTCCATTGCTGAATTCCGATGAAAGTAATTTTCCTGCCACCTAACATTACTTCACTCATCCAGCCCATGGATCAGAGGGTCATTGCGACCTTCAAGGCCTACTATCTTCAGCTCAAACTCCACCACCTTATTGACCAGACAGACAGCAAGATGATGGATTTTTGTAAGAAGTACACCATCATGCAGGTCGTCACTAACATCGATTTGTCCTGGAAGGAGGTGACACAGCAATGTCTCAAAGCTGTGTGGAGGAATATATGGCCAGAGCTGTGAGCAGGTGTGCAACCAGAACAGCCCATCATAGCAGAGATAGTGGATCTTATGAATATGGCAGGACTGGGAGATGCAGACACCCAGAACATTAATAACTTGGTACAGACTTCAGGCAAGAGCCTGACCAATGAAGAACTCCAACAACTGGCAGAACAGGGAAACAGGAAAGCAGTCACTCTAACATGGAGGATGAAAGAACTCTTCACTGAGTTCCTCAGCAAGAATTTGCGTTTCATCCATGATCTTATGGATGATTTCGTGGCAAATAATGAATACGCTGAGAGGAGTAGAAATGTGAGACACCGTGTTATTTGGATAATGGCTTGCTACCATACGGGATGGGAGCACAAAGCAGAGGCAGATATCTCTAGACCAGTTTGTCACAAAAAAAGCCAGAAAGGAGGATGAGCCTGAAGCTTCCACATCTACCAGTTAAAGTGGACTGTTTTTTTTAGTGTGCTGTTTCTTTAAATTGTATTTAAAAAAAGGTTATGTTTGCAGTTTCTTCAAAGTTCATATAAAGTTCTACTTATTGTTTGTCTTTTTTTTTCAGAGTTTCTTTATACCTATCTAGCCTAGGTTAAAATGATCCCCTTTAGATCTGTTTCACTTAACAATCCTATTGCCTGGAACCTATCTACAGCGCTAAATATATACATACATACATACATATATACATACGCAGGGCCGTGTCGGGTCGAAAAGGGCCGGGGGGCCCAGGGTACCCCTAAACTACAGAAAAAATAAAGTTGAAATAAAATAAATAAATAGGACAGTACTATTTATTTTTTTAGGTAATATTGGGATGATAAAGTAGCTAGGACATAGATCGGCAAGTAATTGAGGGAGGTATGAATGAATCCACATATGCAAATGGTTCAAGGGAAGTGTAAACACTAAATATGTCTATGCTTTTTAGAGTAAGGTTAGTGATTTATAGTTACTTTCTTCTAGTCAAAAAAATTAAATTGCAGGTTGTAAAACCAATCTTCAACATAAGGACAGAGCAAAGTAAGAACTCAAGTAGACTGGGCAGTTGTCATGTTAGATTTATGTCAGTTTGATAGACATACCATTTACACAAACCCATCTGCACTTTTTTCTTTGTTTAAGGATTATGTTTAAGAAAGGTGAATGTGTCCACTGCAAGCACTTAGACTCTGTCAGATATCAAAACAGAGCTAATTGGATGTAAAGCTGGCAAAACATCATTATATGATCACATTTAGACTTATATTGCACTGCAGCAGATGTCCTTTATCTCAGGCAGGGATATCTATGTCCCAACGATACAGTACTAGTAGTGATAAGTCAATGTAATATTCACTACTTTCGGCACCTACATTTTCTTGATTTATTTTTAAGTTTATGAGTTTCAGATTGCTTTATTTGAGTTTTTGTTCTTTAAAACTCAAAAAGTATATTTTCATTAACAATACTAAGCCACCTTTTGGAGCATTAATTTGACATGGGTCCAAGTTCTTAGCAATGTTTAAATTAAAATAGCACAAATTATAAAGTATATCTTAAATCAAGCATCCTTTGCTATCTATTAGCCTCATTAAATTGGGGCTACGTTGTCTAAAATAGCCCGTACAATATTAACCCCTACAATATGTACCTAACCCCCTAATAAAATTCCTAGTAGACCACTACATACAAAAAAAAACACTAATTACAAAAAAATAATAAACACTACATTACTAAAAAAAAGAAATTACTGAAAATAACAAACTACATTACAAAAATAAAAAAAAGCTACATTACTGAAAATAAAAAATAAAACTTACTGAAAATAAAAACCCTACATTACACAAAATTAGACTACACCTAAAACAACCTACCTTACTAAAACAAGAATAGGGTAAATTAGACCACTTACCTTGCTCAAATGCCTCTCCAGCGATGTTGATCTTTTGTGCTTCATCCCAGACAGGGCCCTTCATCAATGTCCACAGGCCCGGTAACACCTACAAAAAAAAAAAAACATTACAATTAATATATAAATACATACAACATGTAATATTATATAGGCCTAATAGGCCACTTACCTCTCCAAAATGGTCATCCAGTGATGCTCCCGTCCTCCTCGAAGTCGTCGCAGGCAGAGCCCCTCCAAAATAAACCTGATGGTCTAAAAAAATTAAAAAAGTAATGGAGCTCCTACCTTGAGGAGCTCCCCGCCGCGCATGCTCTGCATGCTCCGCTAGAAATGGAGCCTTCTGATTGGCTGAAAATGCTGTCAATCATATTTCAGCCAATCAGAAAGCGGAAAGGTGTGAGCAATTAAAAATGGGATACACCCCTATAACCCATTCTGATTGGCTGAGGTAACTGTCAATCATTTCTAATTTAATCAGAAGGCGCTATTACCTTCAGCCGATCAGGATGGGATACACCCCACGGGGTGTATACCATTCTGATTGTCTCCAAGAATCTGCGTCTTCTGATTGGCTGCAATCTGATTGACAGTTACATCAGGCAATCAGAAGGCACATATGCTTGGAACCAATCAGAATGGGATACACCCCGTGAAGTGTATTTCATTCTAATTGGCTGAAGGCAATAGCACCTTCTTATTGGATTAGAAATGATTGACAGTTACATCAGCCATTTATTGTATGTAATCCTAGGTTTTATATTGTCAGTAATCTACTGTTTTTAATTTGTGTAATGTTTTTTTTATTTTATGTAATTCTAGGGTTTTTTATTTTGTGTAATGTAGGGTTTTTATTTTCTGTAGGTTTAGTTTTTTTTATTTTCAGTAATGTAGCTTTTTTATTTTTTGTAATGTAGTTTGTTATTTTCAGTATTTTTTTTTTCTGCAATGTAGTGTTTATGTTTTGCGTAATTAGTGTTTTTTTTATTTTTTGCAAGTAGTGGAGTGCTACGGATTTGATTAGGGTGTTAGAAAGGTATTGTAGGTGTTAATAGTGTAGAGTGGATTAATAGGGTAGAGGGGAGGGTAATATGGTAGAGGGAAGGTTAATTAGTTAGAGGGTGGTTTATAGAAAGGGATAAGGTAGGAAAGAATTAAAAGCGTAGTGTTTAGACTTTGTGTCATTAGGGTCCTGGAGGACCCTTATGGCACTTATAGTTTTAAGTGGTAGGGTTAAGTATTGTCCCATAAGGGTCTGTATAGACCCTTATGGGACTGGTAGGGTTATTTAGAGGCTCATGAGGGTCTAGATAGACCCCCATGAGTGATGTTGTTAATTTTAGGTGATTTTGGGGGGAAATTTGAATTTTTAAATGCAGCGGGGGTCCCAATTGGGACCCCGCTGTAAGGAGTAACATGGGGGCACTGCATCTAGGGTGGGTAATTTTAGGTGCTGGGGAAGGTTCTTGAAGTACCCCCTGAGGCAGGAATTTGGGGTTTAACTGCCGCAGGGGACCGATCAGGACCCCGTAGGCTTTAATCAGCCTGGATGGCAATCTCTTCTGCAATTGGCTACGTCTAATCCTTTACTACGGGTTAAACTAATTGATCCTGTTCAAGGCCGCATACATATGTGCTGCTAAATGTCCTGGATAGCTTTTATACGTATTATCAATAAACCACATTCTCTTCTAAATTCATAGCATTTTATGCCATTTAAAAGTGGGTGTTTCCAAGACATATTGCATCATGGTGTAGAGCAGGTTTTGGCAGTTCTGTGATTTTGAGGCCTCCAACAGACTGGTATATTTTTTGGCTATTAACTCAATCAAGGTATCTGTCAGGTGATGCAGGACATGGGTGCCTGCTCTGGTTTCTTACCCCCATTAATATTTAAAACTAGCGAATTGCCCGTCAAAAAATGACGGCAATGAAATTGTAAGGTAGCTAATGGTATTTTGTGTGTACTAATGAAATATATAATAGAATTAATAAATGAATATACTTTACCTATTTTGAAGCATTGTGTTGAAGAGCTGGCAATCTGTTTTGATGTTGCTGCAGCATCAGTGCTGTGGAGCTGCTGTGTAAGCGTGATGAATGTGTGCAGTGAAATAGTGTGCGTGCGCGAGACAAAACCGTTAGTGTAGTTGTGTACTTCCGCATTGGCGTAAAATGGTGGGTAATGTGTAGTATGCGTCTTAGCGAAATATCCGTAGGTAGTTTTGGGTCGTTTTAGGTATTTTGCAAGTTTCTTGTGGTGTTTTGCGCGTTTAGAGTGCTGTAGCCTCGTTTTCGTTTTGTTCGGCGGCCATTTTTTCTCTCGCTTAGCGAATTTTTTAGTGTTCAAACTCTTTTATTTTTTTCTAAATGAAGGTGTAAGTTTTTTTTTTGAGGTCCTGGATGCTTCCTTTTGCTGTAGGTAAGCTTTTTATGTATGTGCTGTGTGTATTTATTGTGTTTTGAATTTTGTAATGTGCGCGAGTTGCGTCCGATTGTTGCGAGGTCGTAATGTGTGGTAACAAGTCTCGTATGTTGTTTGCGTTGCGAGGTAAAGATTGCGAGGGTCGTAGTTGGTGTGTCATGTTGTTTGCGTTGCAAGGTAAAGTTTGCGAGGGTCGTAGTTGGTGTGTCCTGTTGTTTGCGTTGCGGCGTAAAGTTTGCGAGGGTCGCAGTTGCTGGCAAGGAGCGCCTTTGGCGCTCCATGCCAGCAACTGAGGCCCTCCCCTGCGGCCCTCGCTGCGCGAGCCGCGCCCCTCACTTCGCGAGGGCCGCGGCTCGCTATGTGAGCCCGCAAGCGTTTGCAACAACTCATACGCTCACAACTATATATGTGATCCAGGTCACTGCATTCTGCAGTAAAGTATTGTGTCTAGAGTAGAGCCACCCAGGGGTTAGGAATATGTAAACTCCAGTACGATAGTGTGATTGCTAGAAAGTGTGATTAAACACTACCAGCATCTCAAGTTTTGTTTGGAAGGTCAGATATGTAAACTACAGCTCCTACAGTTCTTAAATTTAGACTTTGTGAAAATTCATAAGAAACAATCTTGTTTGAACATCACATTTTGTGATATTTAAGTGTGACCACCTTATCTTCAGTTAATTGTGACAACTCTGACTACTGTATGTTTCCAATTGTTCGGACATCTGTTAAAAAATAATGTTTCCTGCTTACAGTAGGCATACATGTGAAATATCACTGAGTTAACCTACCTGATGGTACTCCTGCTCTCGTCTCCTTAACTTGGCCTCATTGAAATCCTGTTGCACCCTCATCTCCTGATCCCCCTTTCTAGTGCTAATGTGTGATCTTTCCCATCTGCTTTCCAAATCATGTTGTATTGTGACATACTTGACCTGTCACACCTGTACCTACATTTTGATTTGTATTCATGATCTTTGACCATATAGACCTGTTTCAAGTTGAATATGTTCTTGTAACTAATGTAACCAACCTGCATCCATAACACTGAAGTATTTATTGTGTGACCTACTTTAACTGACATATCTGTACCCACATATATTTACTGGGTATTCCTCAAATATGACAATATAGTTGACTATCCTCATGTTGAATATTATATTGTACCTAATACAACCAAAATGCATCCACTTCAATCTGATCTTCCTTGTCAACATGATTTCCTATCTGCCTCCCTGTGCTGTAAACACTTTGCCTTTCCTCCATCTCTGCATATTCACTGACATATGTGGAATGTTATTAGTAAAAACAAAACCAAAAAATGAATTTGCATGTAATTAGTTTAAAATGTCATTAAACGTGTAATATATGTATACTGTGAGTTTTAAACTATGACAGTTTCTAAGTGTATTTGCAGGTATCATTGACCCCAATAAAATAACAACATTACCTTATTGCACCATTTTCAAAGTTTTACTGAACTTTTAGTAATACAGAATACAATTGGCACCAAGACCATGCAGAAATATTATCAGTGTTGTGCAAATAGATCACTTAGGATAAGGGAAAACAATTCACCTACACACAGCAAATGACATTGACAAATTTAATTAAAGTATAACAGCTCTGGAATTCTCTGTGTAGGGGCAAAAAATATGAGGGGAAGGAGAAAAAAGAGATATATAATTTAGCGTTCCAATAAGCAGTCCTATCTGCTGTTGATTTCCAAGCAGCACTAATAATTGTTTATCAAACTATAAAATAATATAATACAGTGTATATTGTTTATTACTGATCTGTGATCTTCAGAGCCATCATCTTCTGTCCAGTATAACTAGGATGAGACTTTACATCAGAGAAATACACAGCAATTTTTAATAAAATATTTAGTGACTTCACAATTTAAAAAAATGATCTCTGGACATGTTCTGTCCCAGTCATGTCTTTTGCAGTTCGTATATTGAGCAAAAACTCTTATCCTGGATTATTCCACTCACACAGACTCTCTGTGATCCATTCAGTTTAACAGACTGTTCTCTCCCGTCTTTAACATGCCTAAGCTATACCTGCAGCCTTTTATCACTTTATCAAACTTTTGTCACTATATATATATATATATATATATATATATATATATATAGACATTCAAATGTGACAAATACTATTTATTTACTGTGCTACTGTACAGTGGAACACTTCTATCACTCTTTTGCCCACCATAAATTAAATTACTACCTCCCCTAAAAATCTACTACACAAGCTAGGAACCGTCCCCACGCTGATGAGAGGCAGTAACCTTGAAACAGCTGTACGTATATTGGTTTCCTGGCTTGTGTGTAATCCATCCCAAGCTTTGCTTAAAGCTGTATAATACAGCTGGCATATGTTGTTATATATTTGCTTACCTTTATAATCTGCATGTGTGGGCTGAGGCAATGGCACACAGCTATTGGCAAACTCATTAGAGATCAGCAACAGAACTGCCTCCGCCTCTGCCGTGTTCACTGGGATGGAATTGCTGTATGTGGAATGGCCCATGTAAGACACTGAATAGATGCTGGAAAAATTACAATATGTACATTTTTTTCAGCACCCTCCAAACTTTTAAGGATTTCCCACCCAAGGGCCTACTCCCTGCTAACTAATAGAGAAAAAAAAATACTTAAAAAAAAAAAAAAGCCTGGGCGCCCATTAAAGTGGATCCTTCTTTACTCTTTTGTGAGTGGCCTTGCCCTCCACCTTCAGAAACTACCTGCGCCTTTTGCTGCTACTGGATTTGGGTATTCAGTTCCTCCTCCACCTCCAATGTGGGAGAGGTTGGCTGTAGGTTAATGGGTGCTGCTGCTGGGTGGGACACTGTCTCTGCTGGTGGTGCTGAAGGAGCCAGGTGTAGTGCTGTGTGGGGCAGAGGGGATGAAGTGCAAGACTCATGGTCCTCTCAACAGGCTGGAGAGTTGATCTGTAAGAATAAGGGTGCTATTGGGTCAAAGTAATACATGGTACGGGAAGCGCCTGATAGCTCATACATGTCCCACAATAACTCATCCCTATGCCCCTTGGCAATGTCCTCTACCTCTTGTTGTGGCTGCTAGTGGTGCTTGGCAATGTCCTCCCCCTCTTGTTGTGAGTATAAGTGGTGCTTTAGAAGAAAAATAACACAATTTTATTTTCTAATTCTAATAAGTATAATTTAATTCATTCTTTGTACAGTTTTTATGTGTTGCATAGGCAATGAGTAGGAGATATCTTAGTAATATCAATATTAGTCATTTAAAATATCATGGGTTTGGATATTGAGATAATGTACATTGTCGTCTTATTGATACACTTGTATATGTGATACTGTTGTGACACCACCAACTGCGCATCTTGCACTGGTACCTTCCTTAGCCACGTTCCTCTTGACTATGGCATGGCAGTCATCCTAGTAGTACACTCTTCACATCCCTGATGCGAACACCAACAGTGCTGACCTCTGCTGACACCTCTCTCCACATCCTTGCCCTCTGACCAACTCTGACCTCTCTCGATTATATGTTACCAGCTCATGGAAGATATGTGACCAGTCATGGGTGGTATTAAGAAGGACAATAAATTCTTCCTATGCGTAATTAGGAGTCCTCATTACCATCTAATAGTGTCTATGAACCCTAATCTCCCTGTGCTGTCCCTGAGGCCTTGGCATATTCTCCCTCATCCCCCCACCACCACTGAGGCCCCTGCACTCAGGGCAACTTAAGTAGTTCCCTCCCCATCTCCTATCACCTTCTGATAGCCTCTCTCACTCACCATGCCTCTCCACATCTACTCACCTTTGCCCCTCCCCATGCCTCTCGTCCTCTCCCATCTCTTCTCTTCTCCTCTCTTCTCTTTCCTGGGCTTCCTCTACTTCTATAACTACTTTCTCTCCTCCTCTAAATTCTCCCTTCATCTTGGACAACAAACAAATAAACCAGTCACACTACTCACATACTCACAGATACATGGATAAGCACACTGTTTTTGAAAAAAAAAAATCTAATATTGTAGGGTGCAAATACAATTGGGTAATGGGATTGGGTATGTAGCAAAGAGTATGTGTGGTGTGTGTAGTATATTGTATGTAATAGGTGTATGTGTGTTGTTTGCAGTATGGTTTATGAGGTATTTATAAGGTAAAGAAGTATGGTTGGTGGTATGTTTTGGGTTTGGGGTATGTATTAGGATTGGAAGGGTATGTGGTGCAGGATAGAGTGGACAAGGATAAGGTAAGGCCGAATGTGTTATTAAGATTATTAATATGACGGTATGTAGAGTGTGAATAATTCATGGGTGAATTAAATTGCAAAATGTATTTGCATAATGTAGCAACAATTAAAACCCCCTTCACTCTCTTATCCAAGTTCCTACACTTTCACATACAATAAAACCTTTCTTCCACTCCTGTGGGTTACCGTTTGAGTGGGAACAGTCACTGTTTGAGTGGGAACATGTAGCTTTATGGACTCCATGTTGCAATATTTACTGCTGTCCCATAACTTGAGTGTGATTGTTGTGAGAACTACTGTGTTTATTGGTTGTTACTGTTGTTGTTATGTGACAAACCCCCAAGCTACATTAACTAAGCTCCTATGTTGATTAGAAAGTGCGACCAATGTAATAACTCAGCAAGTACTCTCATAAGAACTCCTGTAGGGCCAAGACAGTCACATGGAAGTTCCTACATGTAATTGAGCCCTATCCCAAGATTTAAACATGGGAAGATCCACAATCTCACAAGTCTTGTATTTTCATTGTAAACATTTGTATAGCAGAAAAGATTGTGTTTGTTATCAATAAATAAAATATACTCTTTTTGTAGAGCTGATTGACACATGAAGGAGAGCAAATATACAAAACGAAGAGTTCTTGCTCTTTGAGGCAGGTACACAGGCAATGTGGGTAATTATTTATTTTTCTTCAGGATTTTCCGACAATCCAAGAACAGTTGATTTTCTATTTTTTTCTAATTAATTATTCTCATTGTTAAATATTAGAGATGTTATATCACCACACTAAATTTACATTGCAACTCAGTCTTTTGATGCCCTTTTCCCCTTCAACTAACTAGCACACTATTATCATACTAATTGATATTATGTAGCAATATACCACATTCACTAAGACTGACTGCTACTAATGAAGATCTCTTTACAGCTTTGCAGCATCTTGAATTTGATTTATTAAGGATTTGCTAGCTCACTGTGCTAAATTCCATGTTGCATAAATGGTTGAAAATTCATGATAGGAAAAATTCATGCTGTCTAGTGAGTAGGGTGCTATACTTAAAAAAGGAAGAGCACATAGAGCCGAACATGGAGAAGTATATAAAAAACAATTTATTGAAATCTTAAAAATATACTCACAAAGACAATACTTGCTATACATCAACAATATGTTGGTTTCCATGATATACATAGACCAATACAGGGGAAAAAGCTAAATCTTGCAATGTGTTAATACCAGGAAATTCTCAAACGCATAAAAAATATACATAAGGAAAAAAGAAAAACAAAAAAGCATATTCTCCCACCACTCCAGATGAGGGGAAACAATGTAAAATGTACTAAAAACCGTGGATTTAGGTTTTGTTAAATCTCTTTGCAGTGCTACAATGGAACTATAAATAATGGAATCAGTAATCAATCCACTTATTTTAAATAAAACAATTAAAAGGTATAATTATTTGCTCTCCCTTTATTTAACTACATATTCAGGAGAACACAAGTTATTATATTATCAAAATATGTTCCAAGAACCATCTACTTAATTGGACTTAAAGAACACTCCTTCAGATTCTGGAAAGAAGGCTGGATAAGTACTGTTATTATTGACACTTTTATCCTTGACATATCAATCATATTGTGCACCTGTTTTTTATAATGTTTTCAATGAGTAGGGTGCGCTAATGCATGCTGCTCATAGTATTTGCGAACCTGGAGAACAAATAGTAATAAGGAGTCACAAATTTATATATAAAGTACCACTTTAGTTTGGGCAAACATGGCATATCTTTGATATACACCCCCTTCCCATTCTATTCCTTCAATACTATGTTTAGCTGTTCAATTTTTGTTTTAATATTGATCCTGGATATTCTTATCTTGTCTTTTTGTATTATACTGTTGTATCAGCAGGTGCACATAGATTTCTTTTTCTGTACAACATCATATTTTTTGCACTATACAATCCCAACCTACCTTCTCTGCTCTTTATGTGCCTGTGTCAAAACTAGCCCCCCAAAAGTTCTCATGCATTTGTTCTCTTCTCTTTTTCTCTTTCCCTGGAAGACCCATGACAATTGCTTTAGTTCTCCCTCTTTTCTCCCCACCACCTCTCTATATCCAAGTTGTCCTCCCTCCTACCTCCAACCTCTATCATGATTTGATAACGGTAGGTCGAAACTAAGCTTTGTGATCTTCCCATCTACTGAACTGACTACAGAGGTCATCTGACAAAGATCTCACCTCCCATAAAAATGTAAATAAGAATGATGAAACTACAATGGGTTAAACAGTGATATTATCTTTATTCAAGAGATGCACTCAAAAAAGGCTTCAAACCCTGTGTGGCATAGGAGTACCACACCTATGATTTTCATGCTCCTGTCCGTAACAAAATCAACAATCTCTATTATGTTAGCAAAAACTGTTAAATTCAACTAATCTTATATCACCAAGATAATGAGAGAAATCTAATCCTAACTAGACCCCCAGCCCACCATCCTCATTATTGCACCTGCTCCTTGACAACTCTCTCTGCAATTCTGGGACATATTCAGAGACTATACGAATAGTCCCTCATACTGATGGCAGGAGGCTCTAATCACCCTAATCTAATCACCCTAAAAAAGGCTACATTGTTCAATGTAGATCAGATCACTGCACTTTATAGATGGCTGGGGGATAAATGGTCCCAGTGCAAAAGTTTGCACACATTTCTGAAATCCTTACAAATATTACTTGAGAATTATCCTATTTCTAGTAGACAGGTTCCTGTTGTATTGGAGGCTGAATGACTCCTTTCTCCTCTACCAAAATAACTGACAATGAATTGAACAACATTTGATTATTTTCCCCTAAAGGGACACTGTCACCTTTACAACAAATCTGTTTCTTCTTAAAGAACATTATAAACTGGCTATACTGTATGTGTGCTAGCATTTTCCCTCTAAAGCGAATAATTTTTATTATGTTCAGCATTCTTTGTACGTTATTGTTATATTCAATTCAACATGCTAATTTGGAGTTCATTGTTCTTGATAAGGGTGTGGTAGGGGATCTAACTTCATAATATTGAAAAAATAACAATACAGAATATCTTAGTAATTATTTACTTTAGAAAAATGGCTAGCACAATGTAGAGCTATTTGTGCATGCTTTAAAAAAGAAATGTTAAAGTACTTGAGTCTTGTTAAGGATTGCCAGACCCCAATAACACACTATGGAAAACAAACAAAAAAAAATTAAGGAATACAAGAAATTTCTGAATTTTACTAGGTATATAGTATAATTATGTATCTATTTACTTTTATGTACTTTATTTTATTAAGAAGTGCTTATAAGCTGTGTTTTTATTGATTAAAAACAAACACATATTACCTACTTGGGTCTGCCCTCTACAGTTCATGCAGACTCTCCAGTACTGACTGTGCCGTGTCTCATACTAGTCAGTCAGTGGCCATGTCTCAACAATATATTGCAGTTTGTTGCTGAGACTTTGCCCCTGATAAGCTGGTATGAGACATTGCACATCCAGTACTACAGAATCTGTGCCTGCATGAGATGCAGAGGTCAGACCTGAGCAGGAACTGTTTATTTGATTTTAGTCAGTGAAAAACAGAGCTTATAATCACTTCTTAATAGAATAAAGTACATGAAATAATATACATATATAGGTATTTTATATATTTTCTTCTCCCATGCTATGATTCTGCCCCACTCAACAAACTGCATACACTCTCAATACTGCCTTTTTCCAGCCCCCTCTCTCCTTCTTTAATTGCCCAAAAGCCTTCTCCCTGATCTTTCTTCTAGTTTTCATAGATGGATAGCTCATACTTTCCCCTTATCAAGGCAATTTGTATGTACCCATTATGACTTTCATGCTTGTCCCACTCCTCAAGCTCTAGATTTTATATCTGTATGATAATAATTCATATGTTCAGGGCTCGCTGTGTCTCATTGGGTTGTCAAAATCGCAACTCAAACCTATCTCCGCCTTTGATCTTTCAAGGCTGTAAAAGTAACAATCGCTAAAATCACAAATCGCGATCCAATTGCAACAATTCCACAAGCCCGCAATTGCTTTCAAACCCGTAAATGGCAAACGTAGCAAAAAATATTATGGATTACAAATAGAACTAGCAGGTGGGTTAAACACCTCTTCAGAACACTGCAAAAGCCAATTTAAACACAGTAAGGTACTTTACAAAACTGGGAAAGTAATGGAAAGCATTAGAATTAATTGCAGAAAAAACCCCAAGGAACAAATAGGCCTCAACAAATATTGTATTTATGCCAGTATGAAAAGTGTTGCTGTGAGATGCATAAAGCAATTAAATGCATACTAAATGACTAATTGCAGCACAAAAACATGAAACTGACTGACAAATAACCTCTTATTGGGGGGATGCAGGTTTATTATCTCTCCCTGTCAATCATAATCTGTTAGCCCGCTTTCTATTGGCTCACAGGGCTGTGGTGCACACTGTAGCCACAGGATTGAATTGTACCTACGGACCCAAATAGTTCCAGCCCAATAACAACTTGTGTTTTTTTTTATTTTTATTATTTCTAAACATACAAGAAAAGGAAAATTATGAAAAATAACATATCACAAGGTCAATTTCTTCAATATTTTAACACATCATCTCCAAGAATGACCTTCCTAAATACACCAAACATACTACATTCATACCACATTCATTCTAATTAAATACATATACAAGGTAAAATAGAGGCAATGAATCTTATAGCAAAAAATGTATAATTACCCCACTACAGCTAATCTAAAGTATCCCAAATTGCCCATTTAATTTTGTCATATAGAGTAAGTCCCCTTTTAGAGAAATGTCTCTCGACTTCCCTGCATTTTCTAATTCTTCGCGTAACTTCACTCCAAGCAGGACAGTTCATTTGTTTCCAACTTGCTCCAATTGATTGCTTAACTATCATGAAACCTTGGGTTATAAAAGTTATTTCTTCTCCTTTATATTCCACTAATAAGATATGAAATAAACCATTCCAATGAGCAGGAGAGACATCCCTTTCCAGAGCTATAGAGACAAAATTATAACATTCAGTCCACAGAGTCTTAATTTGTGGACAGTCCCACCATATATGGAGCTGGCTACTAATTAAACCACATCCCCTTCAGCATAATTTGTCCTCCACTCTATGAGAAATCTGATAAACACTGGCTGGAACCATATACCATTTATTTATTAACTTAAAGTATGTTTCCCTTTGAGCACCATTTTTAATAAATCTGTTTGTACTTCCAAAAGCTTTAACCCAACTATCATAAGTTAAAACATAGTCAATATCTACCTCCCTAGTTTTCATACACATGGTTTTCTCATTTCCTAATTCTAATAGAATTATATTAAAGCATCTTGAAATTATGTGAGTTGAGTCACAGCTTTTAATAATCGTTTCTAATCCATTTAAGTTATTTTTCCTTTTTACCTCTTTATTATAATCTCTTAAAGCTTGAACTAGTTGCTCATAAACAAGCCATTTATTAGGATGTATTCCAAACTTATCTTTCATTTGTTTGAACGTTGCAATCTTACCTCCTATATACAGGTCATTAAGGGATTGCACACCTTTACTAATTCAACAGTTTGACCAGGGTATGTTATAATAATTAGCTAATGTAACAGTTTATATTTTGTATTCACTCTTCTCCATGTAGTCTAAACATTCCTAACTATGTAAGCTCCTTTAAAATATATTACAAAAGATATTTATCTATAGAAATGAAAGCTTCTAGATCTTCACTACGAACTGATGTTGCTTCTATTTGGAGCCATGCATAATTGTCCTGCGGGAATAACCATTTTAACGAATGAGCTAACATAGTGGCTGCTTGGTATAGTTTTAAGACAGGGTAAGCTGTTCCTCCTTGAATAAATCTTCCTACCATTGCTATTTTTTTTTATCTGTGTTTTCTTGAATGAATACATTTGTCTATTATACTTTAAAATGTTAAAATCCAATAACAGGGGAACTTTATTGGAATACATCTTTGAATATAATTGATCTTCGGCGGAATCATCATTTTGATACTGGAAATTCTGCCTGAAAATGAAAGTCTCACTTCTTTCCAATTTTCTATAATTTCTGAGACTTTATGATAAACTGTCTTGCAATTGATTGAAATCATTTTTGTTATGTCACAGTCAAACTGGATTCCCAAATGCTTAAAAGTATTCTTTTCCCAATCCAAGGAATATTGATCAAGCAAACTGTTTCTTTCCTCATTAGAAATGTTCAATGTCATAACATCTGATTTTTAAATATTCAGTTTAGAATTTGAAATAAAAGCATAATTGTCAATCAATTTTAGAACTTGTGATAATGATATACTTGGAGATGTGAGTGCTAGAACAATATCGTCTGCAAACAAGGTTGTTTTGTGCTCTCTCTCTCCCACTCTAACACCTTTCTTACTGGCAGTACTTCTCATAGCTTCTGCCAATGGCTCTATCAACAAGGCAAATAGAGTGGGGGAGAGAGGGCACCCTTAACTCGTTCAGTTGTTTATCCCCAAAATCGGGGGAATCAGAACCTAAACAGCTCACTGATGCAGACGGCGATCAATACAGTGATCCTTTGGCATGAGAGCCAAACCTTTTAAAACCCATTCTAGTTAAAGTTGCTTTTATGTACTCCCACCCTACCCTGTCTTATGCTTTCTCAGCATCCAAAGACATGAGCAGGGTGGGAGCACCCAATCAATCAGGTGCAATAATTTCCTGACATTGTCAGTTCCAGATCTACCAGGAATAAATCCTAACTGATCACTCAAAATAAGTTTCTCAATGACGTCTCTCATTCTGAGAGCTAAGATTTTCGAATAAATCTTTAAGTTAACGTTCATTAAAGAATTGGGTCTAAAACTTTTGCAATACTGCAAATCTTGATAATTTTTGGGGATCACAATAATGTTTGCTCTCAGCATCTCTTGTGGTATCCTACCAGAGTCTTTAAATTCATTAAACAATGTGCACAAATAGGAACCCAGAACTGGATGGAACAATTTATAAAATGCGTTGGTATAGCCGTGTGGGCCATGGGTTGTGTAAGATTTTAAACCATTTATTACTTCAATCACCTCCTTTTCTATAATTGGTTTATTAAGTTCCTCCAGTTCTGGACCTGATATCTTAGGTAATTTAAAATGGTCCAAAAAGTTATCAATATATTTCTTAGTTGGATCTCTGAAAGTTGGGTCCTTATTTAAATTATACAAATGTTAGTAATATTTGGAGAAGGTGATGGCTACTTTTTTCGGACCAAAAATAAATTTGCCTTTACTCAGCAAATATTCTATCCTAGATTGAATGTTTTTTTTTTACATTTTGTTAGCTAAGATCTTACTTACTTTATCATCATGATAGTAATACCTTTGCTGCATATGCCACAATGCTACATTGTTCAATGTAGATCAGATCACTGCACTTTATAGAGAGTATCAGAGAGTAATTGATTTATTGTATTTTATTATTATTGTTTATTTGTAACGCGCAAACATATTCCGTAGCGCTATACATAAGTTTAGTTACAGGCAATGACAAGTTCAAGATTCACACATTGCAAAGAATGGAAGGCCCTGTCTTTGAGCTTGGAATCCGGTGTCCATAGCGCTTTCCCTAAAGCACCTTGCAGGATTGAAACTCGCAGACTTACAATCTAAAGGGTTTATTTGACTTTTGAGTTTTTTTTTATTTCTATAAGTAGTATTATTAGGATTACCTTTGTTGCTTTTCTCTAAATTATAAAGTTTGATTAATAGTTTGCGTAATGGAAGACCTCTGTTCTTTAACAGTTGAGCTTTTGTTTTAATCAAAATACCCCTCAAAAAGGCTATAAAAGTTTTCCACACCATGCTGAAGGAAGTTACTGATTTTATATTGAGGTCAAAAAATTTTACAATTTCTTCCCTCAGATAATCTTTGACTTTTTTATCCTCTAGCATTGAATCATCCAATTTCTAAGAGGATCTTGAAAATGAATTTTTGTCCGATTTCATAACCAATTTAATATATGCGTGATCCGATAGTGTAATCGGACCAATCTCAGATTTAAGAACACAATTCAAACTTGACTCATCAACAAGAAAAAGATCTATCCTGGAATAGTGGGTGGGAGAGAAATAAGAGTAGTCCCTTTGCATAGGGTATAAAATTCTCCACACATCGAACATTTGGTTGAGAACTCTTTTGTAATTTAAAAATGTTCTTAATTGTCTTTTGCGCTTTTCTATCATATTCTGGATTAATGATTACATTAAAATCACCAGCAACTATGATAGAACCTAACGCATATTTTTTTACTTTTTTAAGTACTCGTTTAATAAATGAAATTTGTTTATCGTTCGGGGCGTATAAATTTAACAATGTAAATTTCTTATCGTTTATCTCTCCCACCCACAAAATAAATCTTCATGAGGGTCAATCTCTACTAGATCTTCTTTGACCTTCAGTTTTTTAACATAAAAAAATAGAAACCCCCCTGGAATTTTTTAAAAGGTAGAGTTTTAATTACAATCGAATAGCTTATGATCTAAAGTTGGAATGCTGTTCTATGCCCAGTGGAGCTCTTGAGAAAAAAAAATGTCCGATTTTTCTTGTTTAATTAATCTCATTACCAGTTTTCTTTTATTTGGGGCATTTAAGCCCCTCACATTGAAACTAAGAAAATGTATTGACATATTAGCAAATTTATTTTCCTGAGAATCTGTTTATATATCTTCAAATATTTTAAAATTGCAATGAAAATTCTAGAAGGAATAATGCTGCTTGGAGAGCATTTTTTTAGGGATACTAACATTAAGACATCTCTAAAAAAAAAAAATCATTATAAACATTCACACAAACATTCATACATACTTTCTCACTTCCACCTGTTAGGCCTAAATTGAGGTAGGAAAGGACTAACTTATAATAACCAATTTAGCTTACATGTTTGCCTTAGCTCAACACTTACAGATTCTATCCTTACTGTAACTTGTGATCTACAAATTATTCCATTAATATCTACCCATATTTTTTTTTTCTTCAACACTAATGCTATAAGCTTTCTCAATCACATAGTTGTTGTGTAATCTAGCCCATGTGAAGAATTAGTATAATTCAATTACAGTGTGATTAGCGTTTTTCTAACTACAACATATAATTCTATATGCTTAGATTACTATCTAACTAAAAATCTAAATATAATAACTTCTACTTGAAATGAAGTCTTGTTCTGTGTATATATTACAGTTTAAATGTGCTTTAGGTTGCTTAGCTTACTACAAAAAATACTACTGTATGTACCTATATTATTATTTGACTAAATAACTGCATTTTAGAGACTTACTACTTCTGATTAAGTCTATTCTAAATTGTGATGTGGAGGGTCCGCAAGACCGCACCAGAACGCTCACGCTCCCCTCACTTAATTCAGCTGCATGTGAGAAACCCCCAGCCACACAAGCCGCCGCAAATGACAAGACACTCTCAGCTCCTCAGTAACAGTGTCTATGTAGATGTCAATATCGTTGCACCTCTGCTTCCCGACGGGCAGCACCACCACCCAGGCCGTACAAAACTAAACCTTGGCGCTCCCCGCCATGCGGCCGCCCAAAGCTGCACACGGGTGCCAGCCAGGGGAGGAGCAAACTCTGTAGCATCCATCCTACATCGACCTACGGCGCTTCAAGCAGTCACCGATGTAACAAAATTCTGCTGCCTGTATGAAGGTAATTACAAACTTGCAATTAAATGGGGGCTTGTGTATTTCATTTTAATTATGAATGGTCCCCATTCAATTGAGCAAATTGTAATTCCTGGAGCCTGTAATGAAGCCCATAAAAAATTTTGATATTCAATTGGCCTCTTCTATCTACCCAATATCGATTTGCAGATTACAGGCTCAAAAATCCTGTGGGTTGTCAAAATCGCAGCTCCGACCCATCTCCGCCTTTGATCTTTCAAGGCCGCAAAAGTTACAATCACTAAAATCGCAAATCGCAATCCAATTGCAAAAATTCCTTCAAACCTGTAAATTGCAGATGTAGCAAATAATTCAACGAGTACTAGATAGGACTTGCAAGTGGGTTAAACATCTGTTTGTAACACTGTAAAAGCAAATATAAACACACTGTACTTTCAAATACTGGAAAAACAATGAAAGACATGAGAATTAATTGCACAACAGTCTCAAGCTTGCAAATCTGCAATAAAAAATATTTATTTCATGTTTTATTTCCGTGTTATATTGATCACAGGAATCAAGGAGGTAAAGGTATATGAAAGTGAGGTTGGTTATAAATGCATCCCAGTGGAGGCTGGTGACCTTCTAAGTTTAGGGGGCGGAAGACAGAGACCTGGCCCCATCCCTTACATTGACCCCACCCCTTTGTATAGACTCTTCCCCTTCACTCCAGGTTGACCCATATATATCCCAACCAGTACAATTATATAGGCCCTGCACACTGACACAAATTCAATCCACTTACCTTTTTTTTTTTTTTCCCGTTGCTTTACTTACTTACAGCCTTATTAAATTGCGATTCATTCAATTTAAAAGGGCTCTATTTAAGCACACAGCATTTTTTTTTAAAGAAGTTTTTAGTTAGTGAAGACCTTGCTTTTGGATAGAAGTTCACTAACTAAAAACTTCAGTAAAAAAAACTGCTGTGTGCTTATATAGAGCCCTTTTAAATTTACCGAATTGCAATTTAATAAGGCTGTTATTGTCTTGATGAGGGTAACGTGGTACTGGTGTTGCTCACTTTCTGATGCTGGGAAGGGCATCCAATTTCTTGATGAGGGTAACGTGGTGCTGGTTCTGCTCACTTGCCTTAATATGGGACGGTACTCCAATTTCTTGATGAAGTGCAAAAATTAAATAGAATACCTTTTAGATCAATACATTTGTTAGTGGCAGCTCATAGAAATAGACAAAAGTGGAGTAATTTACCTTTAAATAAAATACATTATATGAGGGATAGAGGCATATAGAGACATAGGTAGATAGATAGATAGATAGATAGATAGATAGATAGATCGATAGATAGGGGATATATCCCTCTGTCTCCATCTTTCTATATATATAATATTTTTATCCCTCTACCTCTCTATCCCTTTCCCTATCTCCCTCTCTATTCCTCTCCATCTTTCTATCACCCTTCCTATCTCTCTCTATTCCTCTCCCTATCTGTCTCTCTATTCCTATCTCTCCCCTCTCCCTATCTCTCTCCCTCCCTTCCTATCTCTCTCCCTCCACCTATCTTTCTCCCTCCCTCCCCATCCCTATCTCTCTCCCTCTTCACCTATACTTATCTCCCCCTTCATCCCTCTCTCTCTCTCCCTCCACTCCCTACCTTTCTCTACTTCCCCCTCCCTATCTATCTCTCCCTCCCCCTCACTATCTTTCTCCCTCCTTATCCTCTCTCTATATATCCCTCTCTCTTCCCCTCCCTATCTCTCTTCTTCCCTATCTCTCTCCCTCCTTATCTTGTGTGTGTGACAATGTCTGTGTGACAGTATCTGTGTGTGCCAGAATGTGTTACAGTGTTTGTGTGTGTGACAGTGTCTGTGTGTGTGACAGTATGTGTGACAGTGTGTGTGGCAGTGTGTGTGTGACAGTGTTTGTGTGTGTGTGACAGTGTCTGTGTGTGTGACAGTGTGTGTGTGTGACAGTGACTGTGTGTGTGACAGTGTCTGTGTGTGTGACGGTGTGTGTGACAGTGTCTGTGAGTGTGTGTGACAGTGTCTGTGTGTGTGACAGTGTCTGTGTGTGACAGTGTCTGTGTGTGTGTGTGACAGTGTCTGTGTGGGTGTGACAGTGTCTGTGTGTGTAAAAGTGTGTGTGTGTGACAGTGTGTGTGTGTGACTGTGTGTGTGTGGCAGTGTATGTGTGTGACAGTCTCTGTGTGTGACAGTCTGTGTGTGAGTGAGTATGTCGGTGTGAGTGAGTGTATCTGTGCGAGTGTATCTGGGGCTGGGAGGCAATTTACAGGGGCTGGGACAGGTAAAGGGGCAATTCTCTGGGACTGGGGGGCAATTCACATGGCACTTATGTGGGGCTGGGGGTATTTCTCTGGGGCTGGGGGCAATTCACTGGAGTTGGGGGAGGTCACGGGGCAATTCACTGGGGCTGGGGGACAATTGACTGGGGATGGGGGGCAATTCACTTGGCTTGGGAAAGGTCACAGGTCAATTCTCTGGGGCTGTGGGTAATTCTCTGGGGCTGGGGGGGGGAAATGGGGTTGGGGGAGGTCATGGAGCAATTCTCTGGTCCTGGGGCAATTCTCTGGTTCTGGGGATCAATTCACTGGGGTTGGGGGAGGTCACAGGGCAATTCTCTGGGGCATTTCTCTGGGGCTGTGGGCAAATCACTGGGGTTGGGGGGCAATTCACAGGGATGGGGGCAATTCACTGTGGTTGGGCGAGGTCACGGGGCAATTCTCTGGGGCTGGGGGGCAATGGACTGGGGCTGGGGGAGGTCAAAGGACAATTTTCTGGGGCTGTGGGGAATTCACTGTGGCTGGGGGAGGTCATGGGGCAATTCTCTGGGGCTGTGGAGCAATTCAATGGGGTTGGGGGAGGTAAGGGAGCAATTCACTGGGGCTGGGGGGCAATTCTCTGGGGCTGGGGGAAATTCACTGGGGCTGGGGGAGGTCACGGGGGAAATCACTGGGGCTGGGGGGAGTATCACCTGGGATGTAGATAAGACAATCAGTGAATGAAGGGACAGAAATCTAAAGGAAAGGAAAGTGTCTGAGATCATGTGACTTCCCACAGTAGGGCAGACTTCAGGTGATAACTAAGCATGTCTACACAATCCCCAGGAAAAAAAGAAACAATGTATAAGTTATGCTAATTATCCCTGGGAATTTCAGGGGTTGTCAACACTGAGAGAAAACTCTTTGCAAATGCAAGAAACTCAGCAAAGTTCAGGCTAACGGTTTAACTGTTAATTTGGATTTTTTTCATGCTAATTTGTTTTTCAGACACTATAAATTCTCCTCTACCAGGAGCCTTAATAAGCCAGCTTTCATATACCTTTAATACATATTAGGCCATCCACATGTACTAGAACAGTATCCTACAGTATCTACATTGCTGGGCTGATCGCAGACTTGAATTGATTGTAGTTTGAACTCCATGTCATGATGACAGTCTTATTTACTTTTGGCTCTGTCTAAATTGTAAATTACAGGCTTGCTTAATTGATCACGATCATGCCCTGAAATGTTACGTATGGGTTCATGGTTTAAAGTTTTATTTTTTAGCCCTGTAATTGCAGGATTGAGTCAGTTGAATACTGACAAAATTGTAATACATTTTTAACCCGCAGACATGCAGCCATTATGAAGGTAATTGCAATTGGATGGAGGCCGAAGTGTGCTGACTTCAGGGTTAGGTAGATAAAATTGGCAGATAGGCTTACTGGTTTTATCTGACATCAAAATCTCTGTGTTTAGTAAGTATCGGTGCTACACATGTAAGGGTGACAGTTCCCCTTTAAAACTTTAGAATGTTAAAAGGACCACTGCAGTTCAAGAAAAAATACACTTTGTCAAGTCCAGGTTACTATCACCATCTGATATTGTTTAGCAACACTGATATCACATTATCACATTCATCTGCTATACATGTGTTAGCACATTTTAAAGGATAATCATGATATCATAAGTTCGGAAAACCTACCCATTAATACAGAGAGGACACAAAGGTCAGCAGCCATATGCAGTGTTACTTACATCAGACACAAGTATCTGTTCTCAGACTGATATTGTGGAGAGGATGACATGCTTCACTAGTGCATGTATTAATTCTGGCTTTGATTAACATGCCTTTGTGAGACTTACAGTAGCATGTCCACTACCATAGCTGTATTTGTCTAAATATAAGCTAACAACATATCTTGTCTTATACATCGGGATATATGATTGAATTAATATAGTCTGAGCAACAAGTTTAGGAGGGGAGGTCATTGAAGGAATTCCTATCTCAGAGCCAATGTGAATATATTACCTTTATTTCATATTTTGAACTATACTTGCAGATGAAGATGATGCCTTCATGGAACTGAATTGTGTCTAGAAATCAAAATAAAACATACATTTAAAACAGAATAAGAATAAAAATAGATAGAGACTGCAGCATCATGGACCATGTGATGGGAGATAGCCCTCTGCATACAATATTTCACCATCACATCGGCCATGATTCAATACTCTGTTGCTAGGCTAGATTAGGTTAACATTTGGACCGTTGGATTGTCACAGAGGAGTGCTGTTAAGAAGGTCCAATATATGTGCAGCCCCTACATTCAATCCCCCCCGTGGGCGCCGGCCCACCTTCTCCCTAGTAGAGGGGGAGTTATGGGAGGAGCTTGGGAGGAAGAGTGGCCAGATTACTGATGGGCAGGATACGACTTTGGAGTGGTGGCGGTCATGCTTAGAACCAGAGCACGCTGTTGAGCATTAATGTTCACCCGGAATAGTGTGCTCTGGTTCGCAGAGTTCTGGAGCAGCCCGGCCTGGTAGGACTAGATCATGAGTTGGTGTCTCCTCACCTCCTTATGCTGCTTCTGCAGGATTCCCGCTAGCTCTGCGTGGTTGGAGGAGATACTGGCCTGGATCCCCCTATTGATCGTCACCAGTTCACGCATGAGGGCCTGCATCTTTCCCTGGGCAGCCTCCGGTGGTAGACCCAGGGATGGTGGTCGGAGGTGAGGAGGGCAAAAGAGTGGTGGCTGGAGCATGGCTCTCTCATGGTGGGAGTGGTGGAGGCCTGTTGGTGGTGATGGGAGCCAGGTTGTGGCACTGCTGGGAGGAGGAGGCAGTGGAAATACCTGTACATCAGTCCAAGACGAGGGCCCAGCTGGTGAACCAAGTTGTTGGAGGAGGGGGGCAGTGGGTTCAAATGCCACAGGTGTGTCTGACAGTACAGCAGGTGACACTACTGCCCAGATGATTGGGTCCTCCTCATATTCCGGGCCCTCGGCTCCTCTTGTTGCCTCCTCCTCGTGCGCCAACTCATGTTGAGTCCGCGCCCCCACCTCTGGCTCACCACTGGACCCAGTCCTCCTGCCAGCTGAAAGAGAGAAAATAATGGAATATGTGTTAATTATGTTGAACTAGCAACTTGCCCGTCAAAAATGACGGCAATAAAATGTGACTTTTGGCAATGCGGTTTGCCACACAATGGGAGTCTCTCCCCCTCTACTTCACTGGCCTTTGGAGTTCATTGCGAGTTTCTCCCTTTGTCTACTTCCTCCCTTGTGTCTCATTTCCCTCCTCCTCTCCCTCCCTTGTGGCTCCTTTCCTCCCCCTGTGTTTTTACCCCCTCTCCCCCGTGTCTTTCCCCCAGTGTCTCTTTGCCCATCTCTCTCTCCCCTGTGTCTCTTGCCCCCTCTCCCTCCCCTGTGTCTAATTTCCCCCCCCTGTGTCTCTTCCCCTGTGTTTTTTGCCCCCCTCTCCCTCCCCTGTGTCTCTTTCCCCCATGTCTCTTCCCCTGTGTCTCTTCCCCCCTCTCTTGTGTCTGTCCCCCCCCCCATTTCCCTCCCCTGTGTTTCTTCCCCCTCCTCCTGCTTCTGCCCTGAGCCTCTTGCCCTCCCAACTGTGGACGGGGATCCTGCACTCCCTCCTCTGACCCTGAGGCCTGTCCCTCCTCCGCACTACCACAGAACCTGGGATCACTGTGGGCAACTGCACACCCCCTCTCCTTCACTCCTCTTACTTCCAGTATCCTCGCCTGCACTCTCCACTCCTCCGCTCTCCACTCCTCCACACTCCCCACGGCCATCTCTCTCTCTCCTAGACTCTCCACTCCTTCTCATCTCCTCCCCCCTTCTCCCCTATCCACCCTCCTCTCTCCACCCTCCATCATAATTCCAAAAATAATGGAAGGGTAAATCAAGAAAAGTATATGTGTATATATTTATGAGGGGAAAAACTTGTGTATGTAGTGACCTATCTATATGTGTATCTATGTGTGATATTTACTCTATGTGTATTTATATTATGTGTTATCAGATGATATGTGTTTTTAAGGATAAGTGTAAAATAGGTATTTAAGAATTACAAATCAACAAAACTTTTAGAACCTGCTCTTAATCAATGCCTACTCTCTCTCTCAATGCTACAACCACCAACTCCAGGACCTGCGTGCCACTTGGGGGGAATTCTCTGGGGCTGGGATGCATATCACTGGGCTTGGGGGAGGTCACAGGGCAATTCTCTGGGGCTGGGGGGGGGCATAAAACTGGGGTTGGGGGAGGTCACAGGGGAATTCTCTGGTCCTTGGGGGCAATTCACTGGTGTTGGGGGAGGTCACAGGGAAATTATCTGGGGCTGTGGGGCAACTCTCTGGCACTGGGGTGCAATTCACTGGGGTTGGGGGAGGTCACAGGGTGATTCTCTGGGGCTGTGGGCAATTCTCTGGGGCTGCGGACAATTCACTGGGGTTGGAGGAGGTCAAGGGCAATTCTCTGGCACTGTGGGCAATTCACTGGGGTTAGGGGAGGTGATGGGGCAATTATCTGGGGCTGGGGGACAATTCACTGGGGCTCTGGGAGGTGAGAGGGCAATTCTCTGGGGTTGTGGGGCAAAAAAAAATACGGGCTTGCTTAATTGATCATGATCATGCCCTGAAATGCTACGTACGGGTTCATGGTTTACGGTTTTAGTTTTTAGCCCTGTAATTGTGGGCTTGAGTCAATTGATCACAGATGAAATTGTAATACATTTTTAACCCACAGGATGCAGCCTTTATGAAGGTAATTTCAATTGGATGGAGGCCTAAGTTTGCTGACTTCAGGGTTAGGTAGATAAAATTGGCAGATGGGCTTACTGGTTTTATCTGACATCAAAATCTCTGTGTTTAGTAAGTATTTTTTCTAGCTATATGACTTTTCTTTTAAATAATCATGCTATTAGTCAGATTTTGTTCATTGTGCAATAGATCTTTCTCAAGACATCGCACAGTAGCTATTGTTTCTATAACTGTGTCACAGAGAGCTCCACTCTAATCTTGGTCGCTGTAACACTGCCTTTTGCTAACAAGGAAAAGTCATGAACCACAATAGCTCTCTCACCAAGTGTGGTCTTGTTTGCAGCTGCCACAATTGATTGGTCAAGGTTTTCAACAACAGGTATGTTGAACTCCAAAGCAAACGACTTGTAGTAGTTATAATCTGTTTCAAAGATGATGATGGACCCTTTTCATCAATTGGTGAACTTGAGAATTTCCCACGTTTTAAGTGAATATTAGTCAATACTTGTCAAAGTTGGAGTATTTATCAATTGTTAAAAAGGGCTTTGGAAATTCTAATATTTGATATTCCATGTTAATTAACAATACTAAATTGAAGGATCCATAGAAGAAAATGAAAAGTGAAGTTATATTAACTCATCGTGTAAGCTCCACTATCTTAAGGGCAAATATTTGTTTGAATATTTGCCAAAAAAATCAAAGTACGCTATATGAAGAGCACATATATACTGTTAATTTATGTGAATACATTATTGTTTTCCATAAATAGGTCTTGCAGTCAAATATGCTTGTTTTTATGAATGCCATATAATTTTTGTATTTAATACAATAGTTCACATGCAAGCATTTATATTATGTTATGTTTATGGGCAAACTGTTTTTAGAAAGAATCACTTATTTAATGTTATATGCAATTATTCTGCAGTGGGAGCTGACATTTGTGTTTCTGTTTACCTGTTTCTACAAGAGGTACTGAATGCAGAGGTTGCTTCCACTACTTCTGAAGCAATTCTTTATGTTAGAGATATCAAATGGACTAAAAGATATCTAATTAGCCTCCAAGACCCCTTCTTGTTTAGAACCCAGCTTAAGTCACAAGGTTGTGACTACTCTCAGAAAAATAATGATTGCATGTAATAGTTAATATTAATAGTTAATACATTAAATAATGGCTGTATTTTACCTTTTTACATAAAATCTAGCAATACATGGTAAACTCAACCCTAGATTATTAGGACCAAATGCTGTAGCATAGAGGACAATCATCTAATGCCAGTTCATATTTGTAATTACTCTGTTTGTAGCTGAACTCATAGATGAACACTAAGGGCCTCATTCAATTGCGATTTGGCCAATTGAATAGGGCTCTAAATAAGAAGTTTTTAGTTAGTAAACATCTATCAAAAAGCAAGGTTTTCACTAACTTAAAACTTCTTTAAAAAAATATGCTATGTGCTTATTTAAAGGCCTTTTCGATTGGCCAAATCGCAATTGAATGAGGGCCTAAGTGACATATTTTATGACTAATATAGAACAGAATTTACTGACATATATCCAGACTATATTGCAGCACAACCTGACTGCAATGTTTAGGCAGCTTTTCTGAACTCTTTTATAGTGCATGATAATATTAATGTTCATACTTTAATGCTTTCACTATTATAAATACACAATGGGCTTTAATCACAAAAAATAAATGTATAACTCCTATTAAGCCTATTCACTAGAGCATTGGTAGCTAATATTGGTCAGACACTTGCCATAATTTCAGTATTTTCCTGCTGTGTACAGGTTAGTCCATCCAAATCACAAATGCCTACCCTGTATTAAAGTTTAATGTGGTATCTCCACTTTGATAAAACAGCTCCTTAGAATAACATAAAGTCTTGTGGTATCTCACCTCACTAGTGAGAAAACTCTCCTTATTCAAAATACATTTTATAATCTGTCTCCTCACTGGCAGTCAGTGGTTTAAATTTAAAACCAAGTTATTGAGAATTAAGAAAATTAGACATGCAAAATAGTGGGACTTAAGCATACATCAATAAATCATTGTAATTGGAATATTTTGAGTTTACAAAAGAATGTGAAAACATTCACTTATTACAGTATTTTCACAGAAGCCATTTAAACATGAGAACATCAATCAGGTTTGCATGTAAGTACAAGATAACATTATGAGAATATGATTTTCTCAACGTTTGCTATAAAGACATGTTTTACATACAACATTATTGTTGTCCTAATTATTGTCATCATTTTGAGAAAATATCTCGGTTATGGTTGAGCAGTGCATTTGGCCAGTCACACAAAGACGCACCTGTTGTCTTGTAAAAGGCGAGGCACCTGTCAGAAAGCAGTGACATGGGGCTATCAATACGACAACCCAAGGGAAGCTCCTTACTTGTAGTCAAAGAAAGGAGGAGACACCTGTCTGGGCGTAGTGAAGATGGAATGGCAGCTTATTGACTTCTGAATGAAAGACGTTGATAAATAATGCATCCTTTGGGACGTGTCCTCATAACCAAAACATCTGTTCTCTGATGAATAATGTCACCAGGTTTTAGCGAAGTCCCATTTAAAAAAGGAATATAGCGGAAATGATTCAAGGAGTTCTTGTCATTTTTGGAAAAATACATTTTACTAATCTTCAACAACTTCTTTGCCAAGAATTTCATTAAGTGAGTCATTGACTGAAGCATTCAATGATGGTGATTTATTTTAATGGTTAGTCTTTTCTGATTTGTAGCACACGTAAAAATGTATAAACATTACTGCTGTGGAGAGAATTTATTACAAAGATCAACAGCTGCTTAAAGATTTGCCATTTAGTCTAAACAAAAAATGTATCAATGCCATTATTCCATAACTGTATTAAGTACATAACAAGAAAAAAAACAAGATGCACATCACAATCTAGTAATTGCACAATACAAGGAGTTTCTCATTTCATTATTTTTTTTCAACTCAGCTTATTTCTTATTAAAATTTTAGATTTTTTTCTTCAAGATTATAGCTTCTGGTGACAGAAGATCAAAATTTCTCTGGTTTATTGATTAAAATTAGTACACTAGGTTGCTACTGTTTCTCTGAATTTTACTAAAATTTACATAAATGAGTTATTGAATAGATCTTGAAACACTATTTTAATCACTATTCATTCTCAGAATTTAATACACTAGGCAAATATTTTGATACTATATAGAGCTTCACTCTTCAATTATATATATATATATATATATATATATATATATATATATATATATACCGAATTTTTCACTCCATAAGACACACCTTTTTCCCCCTCAAAAGTAAGGGGAAATGTCTATGCGTCTTATGGAGCGAATGTGTGGACATCCTCCTCCACAACTGCACGTCTTGAGGTCCTGCTCTGAGAGCCCCCTCCTGATCCTCTCTCTGCCCCTCTTGATCCTCTCCCCCTCCTGATTCTCTCCTTCGGCCCCTCTGATCCTCTCCTTAGCCTCCTTTAGATCCCCCACTCCTGATCCCCCCCCCCCACACACACACACATTGGCGCTTGCTACTACACCAGCAGCATGCCCCTGAACTGCATTTTGTCTGCCGGTGCATACTAGAGACGTCACACACGAGACGCAAGGGAAAACTGCAGTACGGAGTGCTCGTGAGCTAGGAAGCTCCGATGGGGTGAGATCAAGATGGATGGGCCAAGGGATGATCTTGGATGGGCAGAGAGGGGATCAAGAGAGGATGAGGGAAGGATCAAGAGCGGAAGAGGGGAGGGTCAAGAGGGGCAGTGGGGGACCAGAGGGGAGGATCAGAAGAGGTATCAAAAGGGGATGAGGAGGGGCAGGGAGGGCCAGGAGCTCCTGGAGGCTCCTAAATGCTCCAAATGTGTGTGTGGTGTATGTATATATATATATATATATATATATATATATATATATATATATATACAGTGGATATAAAAAGTCTACACACCCATGTTAAAATGTCAGGTTTCTCTGCTGTAAAAAAATGAGAAGTATGCACACCCTTAAACTAATACTTTGTTGAAGCACCTTTTGATTTTATTACAGCACTCAGTCTTTTTGGGTATGAGTCTATCAGCATGGCACATTTTGACTTGGCAAGACTTGGCAAGATTTGCTCACTCTCCTTTGCGAGGGCATCTCCTGTGCACAGCCCTCTTCAGATCACCCCACAGATTTTCAATCGGATTCAGGTCTGGGCTCTGGCTGGGCCATTCCTAAACTTTAATCTTCTTCTGGTGTAGCCATTCCTTTGTTGATTTGGATGTATGCTTTGGGTCGTTGTCATGCTGAAAGATGAAGTTCCTCTTCATGTTCAGCTTTCTAGAAGAAGCCTGAAGGTTTTGTGCCAATATTGACTGGTATTTGGAACTGTTCATAATTCCCTCTATCTTAACTAAGGCCCCAGTTCCAGCAGAAGAAAAACAGCCCCAAAGCATGATGCTGCCACCACCATGCTTCACTGTGGGTATGGTGTTCTTTTGGTGATGTGCAGTGTTGTTTTTGCGCCAAACATATCTTTTGGAATTATGGCCAAAAAGTTCAACCTTGGTTTCATCAGACCATAACACTTTTTCCAACATGCTTTTGGGAGACTTCAGATGTGTTTTTGCAAAATGTAGCCTGGCTTGGATGTTTTTCTTCGTAAGAAAAGGCTTTTGTTTTGCCACTCTACTCCATAGTCCAGACATATAAAGAATACTGGAGATTGTTGTCACATGTACCACACAGCCAGTACTTGCTAGATATTCCTGCAGCACCTTTAATGCTGCTGTAGTTCCATGGTACATCTAATGCCTTGGAAATTATTTTGTACCCTTCTCCTGACTGATACATTTTAACAATGAGATCCCTCTGTGGACCATGGCTTTTGCTGTGGGATGCGACTAAGAACATTTCTGGAAAGACCAACTAGAGCAGCTTAACTTTATTTGGGGTTAATCAGAGGCACTTTAAATGATGGCAGGTGTATGCTGACTCCTATTTAACACAATTTGGAATGTAATTGGTTAATTCTGAACACAGCTACATGCCCGGTTATAAGAGGGTGTGCAGACTTATGCAACCACATTATTTTTCTTTTTTTTTTTCTTCCCTCCACCTAACATATTTCAGTTTGTTTTTCAATTGAGTTGAACAGTTTATAGGTCACATTAAAGGTGGAAAAAGTTCTGAAATGATTTATGTTTGTCTAATTTTTTTACAGCACAGAAACCTGACATTTTAACAGGGGTGTGTAGACTTTAAATATATCCACTGTATGTGTGTGGTGTATGTGTGTATATGTGTGTAAAGTGTATTTATATGTGGTGTGACTGGGAGTGTGGGTGTATATGTGTATATGTGTGTAAAGTGTATTTGCATTTGATTCAGAATATTTTTTTCTTGTTTTCCTCCTCGAAAAACTAGGTGAGTCTTATGGTTAAGTGCAGTATATATATATGGTTAAGTACAATATATTATCTTTTATTTGTAGTGCGCCAACATATTCTGTAGTGCTGTTCAGGGGATAGGAAGAGGAAATATGCATTATACAATATTAACAACTGCAGAAAAACGGGGCCCTGTTTTGAGCTTCAAGTCTTGTGAAAAGTGCTTTATTCCAAAGCATCCTACAAGAATGGAAACTCTCTACTTACAATCTATATAAATATATGTTTATATACAAGGTTGAGTCACATTATTGTGACCACCAGCTAATATCCAGAATAACAGGAATGTGCAGCAAGGACAGCTAGCTAGACAGCATAGTAGTGAGTCAAGAAGATGCTGGAAGGCTGGCAAGGGTATCTGGAGCCATGCAGACTGCAGTGCATCCAACAGCTGCTGAAGAGTGCATGGTGGAGGATCCATGGCAGTCAAAGTGATCACAGTGGTCCCACAGGTGCTCAATGGGGTTCAAGTGTGAGGAATTTGGAGGCCAGGGAAGTACTTTGAAGTCTTTGTCGTGCTCCTTTACATGTGACAACACTGATGAAATGACACTCTGCTACAATGTTAAGCAGTAAGTGTACAGCCTGTATAACAGTGTAAATTTGCTGTCCGCTCAAAATAACTGAACACACAGCCATTAATGTCTATACCGTTGGCAACAAAAGTGAGTACACCCCTAAGTGGAAATGTCCAAATGTGGCCCAAAGTGTCAATAATGTGTGTGGCCACCATTATTTTCCAGCACTGCCTTAACCCTCATGGGCATGAAGTTCAACAGAGCTTCACAGGTTGACACTGGAGTCCTCTTCCACTCCTCCATGATGACATCACAAAGCTGGTAGATGTTAGAGACCTTGCACTCCTCCACCTTTTGTTTGAGGATGCCCCACAGATGCTCAATAGGGTTTAGGTCTGTTTAGCAGTGTGTATCCCTCTGAGTTTTCCATATTTTTCCTAGGCTACCATGATGTTTGTTATACTACACCAGGGGAGCATCAATGCTATGTTCATTTTAAGCTCCTAGCTCCCCCTTATCTCTTGGGGTACTATTCAACTGTATTTTCTTCCAACATGGTTGGTTTAGAATGCCCTGCAAGTATGCATCAGTATATCCATTGGGGATGGGCTCTCTATTTTGCATTATCCTGTATGAATTGTCCATTTATGTGATCTTTTTTTATCAATACTGCTTGCAAACCGCTATTGTGACCCCTTCTTCATAGCATTTTGCTATTGTTTGTCACATCCATACTTCACTATTTCACCACATTGTATTCCTTTTCTTGCTGTACTACTTCAGGGGAGTGACTTTTATGTTCATATTGAGTTCCTAGCACCCCCTTATCTTTTGGGGTACTATTTAGCTGCATTTACTTCCCATATGGTTGGTTTGGAATGCCCAGTATATCCGGGATTTTGACGCTCTATATTTTGCATTATCTTGTATGTATTGTTCACTCATGTGATCATTTTTATCAATACTGCTTGCTAACCACTGTTGTGCCACTTTTTCATATGATTTTGCTATTGTTTGTCACATACATATTCCTCTATTTCACCACATGTAATGTTCCATTACATGTGACTCCCAATGTAAACTGTACTAAAACGATATTTCTCATGCATTACTCTGTACATATTGTCCATTTACGTGGTCTTTTAGTCAATTATGTCTTCAGGGTCCTTGTTCAGTTGGTTCCCTACCACTGTTCTTCATGTTTTTAGCTACATTATGCACATTTGCATGTGACTCCTGATGCACCATGTGCTTAGGTTATTGTACTCTCAGATTTTCAGCTCCCACTATCTCATATGTTCCCGCCCTCCACTGTGCACACCCTACGCCCCAGAGTATGGCTTTTCAGCTCCAAGCACCATATTTGTATCTCTTAATCCATGCCACCCATGGACACAACCTAACTCCACCTCCATTTTACTCCCTAATCAGTTACACAAAATATTCCAGACACCTAACCAGATTCAACCATTTTTCCTCCTGCCATTATGTATATCTGGTTTCTCACCTGCACTTTGCCACCCTATCTTTGGCTCCCGCTCTCTGTCCACCCAACCATTCTGTTCTATTTGGTTTCATATTCAATAGTTTAAGTATTTCTAATACTCATGCCTTTTGCATACAGTCTGGATTATTTGATTCTAAGACCTCATCTTAGTCGCTTCTGTACCTTTTTCACCTTTTCCAGCATTTCCACTAATTATTCCGACATACAGCCCTTCCAATCAACCAAGTTGCCAAATCTCAACACAGAAGCCTCATACCATTCATCCATCCGCACTTGATTTAACGCTTCACGTTCATACGACCTACACCACTCAGACTATAAGAATACAGGTCCATTTAATATACAACATCTTCACACCTGTTGTCTCAGTCATTCATCATCCCCCCAAAAAAGTTTCAAATCTTGTTCCCATATATAATTTAACCTTCAGTTTCATATTCTAAGTCGCTAATCCTCTACCACCTCCAGTCACTGACTACCAGCACCATCGGCCTGCAAGGCTATTTACAAAACCCATAGTTGCTCTAAGTCTCATATCGAGACAACCAACGTCTATCTTATATTCCCTGATAAACCTGTATGCAATGTTCATCCTACCATCAGGACTTCAGTACCAAATCTAAGTTGCTAGCCACCAACCACCTCCAGAAGTGCACCACTGGCCCCCAGGCTACCATCAAAGCCTCATAGTCGCTCAGGTCTCACACAGACAATCTATTTAAAACCTATAGACCCAGATTTATAATTTTACCCCTCTTCAGGTGCTATGCAATATCTGATTTGGTTGGCCAAGCACCATCAGACGTCGATAGTATCCCATACCAAGCCGCATTCTCTCCACCACGTTCTCCCTCCATTGCTGGATGTATCTACTCCATCAGATGTGGACAGTCCAAGAATTATACAGGAGCTCATAGACGGAAGTTGTGTCTGTTTATGAAACGTGTGCTGTGCTGATTTATGCCTGTACTTTCCGGTACTCTCAATCATAGCACTTATTCTCTCAATTATTGCAATGTTCCCTGCTTCTGGGCTTTTCCCACATCTCTTATGTTCTTCCCAAGGTTACCTATACCGTGCAGTGTATCTTTGTGTCACCACTGTGCTGCTATGCTGTGCACTTACTGTTTTTATGCCCCCTGTTTGTGTGAACCTCCGCATTCAGCTTTCTCTGTCTATCCCACATGCTCCGCTTCTTGATTCTCTCCATGCATTACCATTATTGCTTGCTCACTTCTTATATCCTATCTTGGTGCCATCTGCCCTCACTGTGACATGCTTGGCCTTATCGCTCATCAGACACAGAGCCCCATTTGATATCTCAAACCAGCCACTTCAATTAGGACTCACAACGTACTACTAGTATCAATTAATCTATACAAGTCAAAGTTCATTTAATATATGCCTGCCTTACATAGCCGCATCAGTCATACAAAAGCAACCTTCCTGGTCCACATACCAAATGTACCATTTTACCATACTATCGGGACTTCAATCCCTTTTTCCAAGTCGCTAACCATCATTTTCAGTCTTTCACGTTTTGCCACCAGGCTACCATTGAAGCTTCATAGCTGCACAAACGGCAAAGAGAGACAATCAATTTCACACGTTTATACACAGATTAAAAATGTTATCCCTCTCCAGATGCTATTCAAAATCTAACATGGTTGACAAAGCACCATCATATTCTGAGCACTCCCCTTTCCAAGCCATATCCTCCCCATCACTTCCCCCTCAATTTGCCGAAGGTAAATCAACTGCTGGGTCGCCTGAAATTACGACACTTATAATCTCCCTCAAGGTAGAGCGTTTGTCAGCAATTTACTATACCAAACTTACTCAAAGGTTAATAGTCCATCAACATTTCATCTTAGAAGTCCAAACTATTGTCAATACCTTGTACGTCTTGTTTTCCTCACTCACTGTAATGGAATACTATTCACTATCGCAAAATCTACCCTTTTCTATGTTTACATCTTCTAAGATTGGTTCAAATTTAATTTTACAATCTTGAAATCACCACTAGATGGTCATACTCACACAGGGAGTAAAGTATTTGGGAGGGAGGCTAGTACTCTGGACTACCTATGGACCAGCCACGCAATACAGCTCATAATCACCAAAAATCTGACTCGTACTATCATATCCAAATTGGGATCAAACACAAGATCCACAATGTCCCTCCCAAGGGAATTGGGTTTCATCACGCTATTAGCCACATTAAATTCAAAGCCTGTAACCGTTACGGGACAGCCGCAAAGCCTGCTGGCTTAAATATCTGCTGTGTTACAGAGCTATTACATTCAACCATGCCACTAGTTATAGGCCTGAGACGCAGGCCCGTAAATCATTCTTGCGCATGTTGCATGTGCGGCTGTGAACATGATCAATTAGTCAAACCCATAGTTACAGGTTTAGACTGAGTCAATGGTAAAAGAGATCGTCATCATTACGTCCCTGAAAAATGGAGGTTAGATTTCAAACCCTTATGGGTTTCAATTACAAGTTACGATCGGACCCGCATTCCAGAAATAATGCAATATTAATACATTCGTAAATATGATATTCAAGTCCATGCAAGTTCCATTATATGTATTAACATTGATTGCCGGGATCGATATAACACAGAAATTAAACATTAAAAAACATATTTTATATTGCAGATTTGTGAGCTTAAGAATGTTATGCTATTAATTTGAATAACTAGCATCACCTTCACTTTAATTTTAAGTACAGTAGTGTATTGATATTTGCATTTACAGTGCTACGGATGGGACTTTAACCCTCTACTAGGCTTTTTGGCTCCATTTGCGGGTTACGGATTTGAACACCAGTGGATTTGTAGCAATTTAATAGCGATTTTTCAACTGTTACAGTTACAGGCTTGACAGATCAAAGGATTTGCGGCAACGTAGGTCAGATTTCGACATCCAGGGTAGCTTTACGAGGCCAATTTAATAGCTGTAAGTCTTACGGGCTTACATGTTGGGGGAATTTAATGTGACATGTTTCCAATTCCAACTCTATCCGTACCTTCAGGTATCACACCCTTATTACCCTAGTTCTCTCCACAGGACTGCAGCTCGGTTTCTGTGGGCTATTTCATCCTCCTATCTACCCAAGCATTAGATTAGTTCCTCTGTTAACGGCAGCTCGAAATACAATGTACTCTGGACTAATCACTAGTAGTAGTATGAAGATCCTGGCAACTATTTGTGCTTTTCCCTCAAATCACAACTTAATCCACCTTACAATATTTAATCTTTTTAGCCTTCTCTACACATTGTGACATATATCTTAAGTCGCACTTCAATACTATAGAGACCTACCTAAGCGGTATATAATTCCATTTGATCACAGCATACATGATGGAGATATCCGTACTCAAATCTCACCCTATTAAGTATTTTCTACATGGTTTAGCCACTAGAACCCCACCATCTAAACCACAACTTCTACATATAGACAGCGACTTTTCAAAAGACTTATTAATACCAATAATCCATTCAAGTTCTGAATCCTCCTCCACAAATACAACTGCTATAAGGTTAGCTTTACATGGGTTTCTTCCCCCCAGAGATTTTTCTAATTCACAAAACTACCCTTATTACATCTCTAAACAAGACGTCCTCTTATGAAATGACTACTACACCCACACTTCATTCTCTAAAAACTAGCTGTAAGCCCATCCAGCTATTATCCAACTCATATTTCTAGGTGTCCTGTGTGTGTGTGTGTGTATATATAATGTGTGTGTATATTGTGTGTGTGTGTATATTGTGTGTGCGTGTATATTGTGTGTGTGTGTTTATATAATGTGTGTGTATATTGTGTGTGTGTGTATATATAATGTGTGTGTGTATATATAATGTGTGTATATTGTGTGTGTGTGTATATATAATGTGTGTGTGTATATATAATGTATGTGTGTGTCTCACATATATAGTTGTGAGCATGCGAGCCCGCTCGAGCCGTTGCTCACGCTTGCGGGCTCTCGTAGCGAGCCAGCGGCCCTCGCGAAGTGAGGGCCGCAGTTGCTGGCACGGAGCGGCCCTCGCGAAGCAACTGCAATCCTTGCAAACTTTACGGCGCAACGCAAACAACATACGAGACACGTTAACACACACTACGGGCTCGCAAAAATCGTCCGCAACCCGCGGACATGAAAAAATGAAAAACACAATAAATACACACAACACATACATAAAAAGCTTACATACAGCAAGAGGGAGCATTCAGGACCTAAAAAAATGAAGTTACACCTTCATTTAACTCAAAATAAAAGAGTTTAGACACAAAAAAATTCTCTAAGCGAGAGAAAACACGTAAAACACCACAAGAAACACGCAAAACACCACAAAACACCTACGGATATTCCGCTACAGACGTATACCACACATTACCCCCCATTTTAGAACAATGCGGAAGTACACAGCTACGCTAACGGTTTGGTCTCGCGCACGCACACTATTACACTGCACACATTCCTCACGCTTACACAGCAGCTCCACACCACTAATGCTGCAGCAACATCATAACAGATTGCCAGTTTTTCAACACAATGCTTCCTGCATATATTACTTCAAAATAGGTAAAGTATATTACTTTATTAATCTATTATTTTATTATTATACACCAAATCGCATTAGCTCACTTACAATTTCATTGCCATAATTTTTTGACGGGCAATTCGCTAGTATATATATAATATGTAATATTATCTCTCAATATGTAATAATATATATATATATATATATATTTATATACAGTAAATAAAAAGTACATCTGTGTTCACACTTGAATGTCTAAAGCAAGTTAAAAAAACCTGCTCCGAGTTCCGAGAAAAACAGTTATTACACTGCATTCTGGGAAGTTGAGCTGGGACACACAAATATGCCCATGAATGCCTCGCTCTTCATTCCGTAGCCATTATCAAACATGCCTTCCTTTAAGCTTATGCATGCTGTATTACACAGCTTTAATGCAAAGCCAAGGTTGGAATGAACACAGGCTGAGTATCCAATCCATGTACAGCTGTTTCAAGCTTACTGACTATCATCAGCATGGAGCGGGATCTCAGCCTGTGTGGACCTTATGAGTAGGTAGTTCACCACAACAATAATTTATAATATGGTGGGCAAAAGAGCCCTCCACCGTACAGTAGTACAGTAAATAAAAAGTACATCAGTGTTCACACTTGAATGTCTATAGCAAGTTAAAAAAACCTGCTTCCAGCTCAGAGTTCTGAAAAAAACAGTTATTACACTGCATTCTGGGAAGTTGAGCTGGGACATATATATATACAGTGGGGGTGAAAGTATTTGATCCCCTGATGATTTTGAACCTTTGTCCCCTGACAAAGAAATGATCAGTTTATAATTTTATGGTAGGTGTATTTTAACAGTGAGAGACAGAATAACAACCCCCCCCCCCCCCCCCCCCCCAGAAAAACGCATGTCAAAAAAGTTATACATTGATTTGCAGGTCAATAGGGGAGATAAGTATTTGATCCCCTATCAATCAGCAAGATTTCTTGCCCCTGGGTGACTTTTATATAGGTAACAAGCTGATATTAGAAGCACTCTCTTAAAGGGAGTGCTTCTAATCTCGTCTCGTTACCTGTATAAAAGACCCCTTTCCACAAAAACAATCAATCAATCAGATTCCAAACTCTCCACCATGGCCAAGACCAAAGAGCTGTCCAAGGGTGTCAGGGCAAGATTGTAGACCTACACAAGGCTGGTATGGGCTACAAGACCATCGCCAAGCAGCTTGGTGAGAAGGTGATAACAGTTGGTGCAATTATTCGCAAACAGAAGAAACAGAAAATAACTGCCAGCCTCCCTCGGTCTGATGCTCCATGCAAGATATACAGTATATACATATTATATAGAACTGCCCCTGGGGGAATGGCCAGCCAGGATCCTGCATGGCCCCTCCTACCCATCCACCCTTTCCACCACTACACACCTCCCCTGAGTCTCACCAGCACTTTCTACCCTACCAGCGCGTCTTCACTATGGTGCAGCAGATCCCAAATGACGTCAAATCAGTTGGGATTCCCGGGCAGAATACACACTGGACGGCGAGGAAGTACAGGAGATGGTGAGGCTCAGGAGATGCTCAGGGAACGCTCTGAGGGAGGCAGGAGGGGCCGGGGTCATGAAGGCCAGGAGGGGCCTTAGGGGGATTACAAAAATATTAGTGTTTAAGGGCCACTCGTATGGAATTTTTTTTATTGAGCATGTTGTTTTTTTAAATTAATTTTAATTTTTGTATTTTCTGTGGCGGCATTTGCAGGTCTGATCAGACACTACATCCCTAGTTTGATCAGAGCTGCAAATAGTCACATGAAATAAAAACTAAATGTTTTAAAAATATATTAATATATATATTTTTTTATATTATTCTCAATTCTGATTATTTGGCACACTGCCTACCAGATCAGTATGCCTTTAAAAAAAGCAACCTTTCATACAGTGGTCCTTTACAGGGGCGTAGATACCGTCGGTGCAGGTACACAGACCGATCAGGACAATTCATTTCTTGTACTTTTTTCCTTTGCCTTGAACGTCTTTGTGTTCGGGCAGAAAATCTAGTATGACATCACACATGTGTGACATCATTCAGGATTCCCTTGATTTTCCTAAGCTGGCCAGAAGAGAGGGGGCCTGCAAATCTGTTCCTGTAGCACTATAGCGCTTACTTGTGCTTGTAGCCTACCTAAAAGTATAACCATAGGAGACTCTATATCTAAGTCTCAGTAGTCTCCATATAAACGCCACAGAACATTACCCACTAACTAACACAAGCAAACTGTACTAGACCTAACATCCTCCCATATCCATATATATGTATATAAACCCCTTCCCATAGCAGGAAAGTCATTACATTTTATGACCTGTCCACCTATGATCTGTTACCCCCTCTGAGCTTCCCCCTCAATACCTGGGGGGCCACCTTCCTCCACCCCTTGTGCTGTGTGGTGAGCGTCTATTAACCCCATGGAGATCCCTATGCAAACCAATGGAGCCTCTAATCACACAAACTGACCCTGTACAGCTAAGGAGGTCCTTTTGGACCCCCATGACATCTAAAATGAACCCCTTTATAATGGGGGTCCTTATGAATCCTCATATACTTAACATTGACCCCTATACCATGGGAGTCACTAAAGACCCACATGGTATACTATTATAATGATGGGGTTCCTTATGGACTCCTATGGGCCCTAACCCTCATGGGGGTCCACAAGGACCCCCATAGTCACTAACACTACCCCCTAACAACGAAACAACTAAAAGAAAAAAGATTTACAGAAAATAAAGACTTTTAAAAAATAAAAATGAATGACAGAATAAAAAAGACACTACAAAAAACAAACAACAATCTATACCTACATGGAGAAAAATGATAAATACCCTCCACCTTGATGACCCTCCAGCGATGATCCACAACACCCTGGTCCTCACACTTCAGCCCTGGATAAGTGAGCACTTCCATCTTGACATGAAGTCTTCTTTCTACATATTAAAAAAAAAAATCAACATTATCAAATGCCCTCTTTCAGATGCAGCAAAGAAAAATGTCTCCAATGGCTCTTTAATTGGAATAACCATTGGCGGAGCTACCACAGGTGCAGGTGGTGCAATGCACCAGGATGCTCCTCTGGGGGGGTCAGTGCAGTCTAATTTTTGGGAGCAGGGAATCCAAAATTATGTTATGTATATCTAATTTTGCCTACCAGAAGCTAAATGTTGTTGTGGTGAATAACCTTCCTACAAAATCTAACACACAAGTTAGGAGCCAGAGCAACACTGATGAGGTCCCCTGGCTTGTGCATAACCCATCCTATAATGGGTGTAGGAACCCCAAAAAATCTGGAGGGGATAATTCCACTCTACTCCCTGGACAGAAAGCAGGGGCGGATCTACTGCAGATGCAATCGTTTTTATTTGTATTTATTTACGGTACTACTGTACGGTGGAGGGCTTCTATCGCTCTTTTGCCCACCATATTATAAATGATTGTTGTGGTGAACTATATATATATATATATATATATATATATATATAAATTATAGGTCAAAGATTTCTTGGAAAAGGCATACTGCTTCTTAGACCTCCAGTGGCAAAATCTGGTAATACATGATTACGTTTAATTTTGCTATTTTTTTCTTTTTATATCTCCATTTACTTTAATCTTGGAAGTTTTTTCCCCCCCACATCCCCCCAGTTCCTACACCCCTGCATAATATGCTCTGCTTTAAAGCTGTGTATACAGCGAGCATATGCCTAAAAAAATCCTTGTATAAAATTATATTAGATTGAAAAATGAAATTGCATTGTGGGCTCATTTGCATGTACCTGTCCAGTTTCCAGAGTGCAGTGCAGATGTTGAAAATTATACTCAAACTCCTGGATAAAGCAAGCACATCCATGTTGCTAGAAGAATTTGGTTCTCTTCTGTCTTGCTTGAAGACCCTAGATTCTCATCTTCTGCCCACAGAAAAGTCCTCTGCCTAAAAAACTTTGCGGCTCTAAAACAAACAAAACAAAAAAAAAACTAACAGAGCTCCTTCATCAAGGGGATATTAACCCCTTAATTGTGTCATATATTCAAATCTGACACAATTAAGGTGTTAGCTCTTTCATACTGTTGGATCTGAGGCATTAAACTTCAACATTGAACATCGTTATGGGATCGATTTTTAAAATAGTAATAGGACCAGTGCTTGGTGCTTTGGACTTTAAGGGCATTTTGAGCACTCAGATGGCATTTATGTGTGTGATTTGTTAGTGTTTCACAATGCACTCTTATATTTACTTATTGGAACCATGAAATTGAGCCTAAAGACTGTAGTAATGTGACATACAGTCAGCCACTGTGAGAAACCCGCACCACCACAAAGATCAGAAGAAAATTAACATTTTTCATTGATAACTTTTTAATCACAGCAAACTGAAAAAGTTTTATAATGATATTTATAATTCTTTGTACACTATGGTGCCTAACACCAATTTTTTCCAGATGAATGCTATATGGTAGATACATTTAAATTGTACTTTATTTAAACCATGTCACTAATAAAACAAAGAGTATAAAGATGACTGGAGGAAATCCAATTTGTAAAATAGTAACATTGGGATGGAAATAGATGTACCACTGCAGCAATGCTGGCAGCACATACGTCTATTTCCCAAAGACAACCCCTGGATATGATGATGAGCACGTGCACTCAACTTCTTTGGTCGACCATGGCGAGGCCTGTTATGAGTGGAACATACATTGTGAGGTAGTTTCTAATTCTGAATATGTCAACATACGTTATTCATAGGCCATAACACCAAGCCAAGTATACTGATGCCCTCTCAGGGAGTCTCACAAATAACTAATTAATGGCTAATGAACCAAAATGGCTAAATTATTCCCTTCACATTGTATAGATCATTTTGTCTCTAATGTGGTTTTCTCAAAGGCTAATGCTCTCCATTCTATCCCCTTGTTGCTAGTTCTATGGAATGATTTTGATTTACAAGTGGTACATCTATTTCCATTCCAATTTTACAAATTGGATTTCCTCATCTTTGTACTCAAAACTCAAGGACATTATCTGTTTAGTTTTAGGGATGTGGTTTAAATAAAGCATCATTTTAATTAATCTATCATATGGCATTCATCTTATCAATAATTTGTAATGATATGTACTACTTAATGGAGCATGGTTGTCAATATTAGCGATATGGCAATTTAAATAACTAACAATGACAATGGATACAATGCTTTTAGAAAGCAAAGCAATAAATAAACATTACCATCATATACTGTAATTTGAGATGCAATTAATATTTATTGCAGGGATTCATTTTTTCAGGATTGTGATTATTTGTAAACTAATGATCTTCCTTTTAGCCTTGTCTAGAGCACTGCCAGTTGTAACTGCCAAATTCCCATTGTGCAAATAAACACTTCCTGTGTATGTAAAGTCTCCTCCCACTAGAAGTCCTGAAATTGAAATGGTAGATTTCACAGCATATTATTAAAACTGGACCATTTCAGTGATCACAATGGCAACTGAGTAACTAAACTTTAATTATTTCTTCATACAAATGTACACTTTCTAAAACTATTTATGAAGTCCTTAAAGCCAATCTACAACCATAAATATAACTCCTGCTCACATAACTCCTACTCCATAACATAAGTCCTGCTCATCTCCGCTACAGTAAAGCAATACTTACTTAAATGTGAAAAACATGGGGCCATATTCAATTACAAGACGCAACTCAATCGCACACAGCCGAATGTCCCAAAACCATAAACCATGCACTGGTTCGGAGCCCTTCAGCGAGGGAACATGATCAATTCAGCAAGCTCGTAATCAGTATTTCCACTTGACTGTCTTGCTTTATTTCTTCTTTCAAAATAGTTGACTTAACTTAGTTTGTGTTTATGTGATTGAAACGCACATTGGGCTATAATGATAGCAGTGGGGGACAGGATGTAGAAGGAGAAGCAAGCCTATAACACTTGTATGGATAGAAGCAAGGAACTTGAGGGATTTATACATTAATAGGAACAACAGTGAATATATGGAAGACAAAGCAATTCATATATAGGGGCAAATCAAAGTAACCCTTTATAAAAACCTCTAAACACAAGGTAGTGATGATTAAAGGTATATTGAAGTTTCCTGGTTTTCAAATTTTTTCCTAAAAACAGCTACTGATTAGTAGAAAAATATGTATTATATTGAAAAGTTGAATGTACTTAAATATATATATGCTGGGTACTGCTATTTGAATTTGCACACCCCTGGGGTTTACAAAACAGTGTACTTGGAGCAGAGCAGCCAGATACAGGTTCTGACCTCAATAATGAAATGCTGCTGCAGTCACATGGTTGGGTGGGGTCACAGCCTAAATGGTGCACAAGCAGGGAGACAAGGAGAGAGAACAAAAACACCAGCTGTAGTAGTTGATGCAGGCAACAGACAATCTGCAGGGTTGTGATCTAGTGTGAATGTGCTGCTTTGATAGACTCTTCTATGCAAATGCATAGTACCTTCTAACATGTGTCAGACTACATATGCCAGGCTGCTTTGCAGCACAGACAGGAATTCCAGACTGTGATACAAATGTTTCAGCCTCTGCTTCACCCTGATTGGCCAAAACAAATGTTGAATGCTATGCTAATTTAGCTTGGGTTTGGAGAGGGTGTTAACCATAGTTTTCATCTGTTTAAAAAAATTATTTTGCTAAATTCAAGGAAAGTGTTTAAATGTTTATTTTGGGATATTTTTTCATGCAACAAAAATGTTTTCATACATTACTGATTCTCCTCTTTCAGATGCATACATATTCCAGGAAACTTAGATATGCCTTTAAGGGACTGTTTTGTTGCTGGTAATAGGGTTTCAGTATAGACACTTTTCAGTCATAGCTACGCTAATTTTTTATTTTTAATAGGGACATGCATTTATAAGTGTTTGTAAACATTACAAAAATGCATTTTCCTGAAAGAAAAAACTGTTTTTGTAATATTTACATATGTAATTTTAGAAATCTTCCATATCCTTTTGAGCAAAACTTGAAGCTAAGAGGAAATGCCTTTCTGTGCACAGAGAGAAAATATGTTTTCAGATCTTACAACTATATTCACTATATTGGTTGACAGTGTGAGTAACACTGATGTCATTGAAGGGCGTGGTTATGACGTTATCCAGTGGTGTGGCCCTTAAAGTCGGCATTAACAGCAGTCAGCAGCCATTAGGAAGTTCAGATACAGCACAGAGAGACAGACAGCGAAGTGAGTGAGAGAGGAGGGAGAGAGGTACAGAGAGAGAGAGAGAAAGAGAGGGAGGCGACAGAGAGAGAGGTACAGAGCGAGAGTGCTCACAGACAGAGCACACACAGAGAGCATACATAGAGAGAGAGTGCACACAGAGAGCATGTGCACAGACAGAGAGAGAACACAGAGAGTGCATGCACAGAGAGAGAGTGTGTGTGCAGAGAGAGCGCACGCACACAGAGAGAGACTGCACAGAATGAGAGAACATAGACAATTCAAGATGACATTCTATGATACTTTCATTTATGACAGGCAAGTTACTAGTTCTTACATATTATCTGACAGGGATAAGACCCCAAGGACAGTTATATATTAAAGCAGTCTATCCTGCTCTAGGACCTTGATTTGCTTTAAAAAATACACCATGAAAAGCAAGAACACTCAGATGCAACAAAGAGATGTTAAGTGATTATTCTTTATTTGTTTATTATGCAGAGGTAAACAAAAGCATTAGTGATGAAAAAGCTTCTTATCTTTTTTCTGCAAAATATTTCAGCACATAGCTAATAATATTTGCATTGAGCAGCTCCTCGCAAAGGAAATGAAAAACTTGCCTTAATAAGATGTTTTGAGATGTTACAGTCACACTCTCTGACAGATAACAGATTAGAACAAGTACATAGCAGGCACTCTGACTTCAAATAGTTAACATTGTTTTATTGTGTGCTTTTTTAGAAGCTTGAAAATCAAATCCAAAGTTTCTCAACAATAAGGTGATTAATTCTTCAGCCAAGAAAGATAAACAACATAGTTTTAATAATGTAGGCAGTGATGGGCTTCCTTCATGATATTAAAGCAATGTTATTGTATATCAATATCACATGGTGATGGATTCAGACATTGAGTAATAAACTGCAGACAGGAAATGGGTTAAATGGAATCCAATACTATCTTGGGTCGCAGTGCATACATTATAATAATTTAATGTAATTTGCAATAATGGATGTACACCGGATATATCAAGGTTTCTGTTGTACAGGTATAAAATGATGTTGTTGCTGTAAATATTTAATATTGAAAACGAGCTTCAGTGCCACTTTCCAACATAGTATTAACAGGTGTTGTAGCATTAGGAATTTAAAGAATTAGAATAAAACTGGCTGGTGGTTAAAATAATTGATTCATAAATTGATCATCGCATATAATTGTTGTCAAACTACGAATCGTCGTCACGCTTTGCAAGCTCGGGAAGCGAGGAACGCGGTTTGATATGCAAATGCGGCTGCTCGCGAAGCGAGGGGCCGCATTTGCGAAGGTGGAGGCTCTACGGCGCCTCACATGCGGTTACAAACACCCACACAAGCGGCACTTTAAGAAAATAGATCTAACACGCAATCACTAAATATGGACTTACACAAAAAAAAACGAACCGCAGGACTTAGAACGCTGGACTTAGAAAAAAAAACATTACGACCTCGCAAAAATACAACCTTAACGGCCGAACTGCGCGCACCTGGAAACATTAAAAACACAATAAATACACACAAAACAGACATAAAAAGCTTACCCACAGCAAGGGGGGGCACCCAGGACCTCTGAAAGTGAAGTTACACCTCAATTTAAGTCCAAATTCCTGAGTTTAGACACGAAAATCCCCTAAGCGAAAAAAAAAAATGGCAGCCTAAAAAAACGAAAACGAGACTAGAAGACCCTACAGATGCAAAACACCACCAAGCACATACGGCTTTTCAAAAAAGCTGTACGAGGTACAAGATACACTTTTAGAAAAGACGCTAAATCATCCACAGCCGCGTACCACATACACATTCGCCGCCATTTTACAACACTAACAATGCGGAAGTAAAACGGCTTTCCCTCGCGCACGCAGCCTATTTACACTACACATTGCTGACACACCTCAGCTCCACAACAGTGCAAATCAACATTGTATGCTGCGGGAACATCAAAACAGATTGACAGCTCTTCAGCACAATGCTTCCTGCATATATTACTTCCAAATTTGTAAAGTATATTCATTTATTAATTTGTTAATTACTTAATTACCATACAAAAATACATAGAGAAAAAAAAAATTCTCGCAATAAACACAAAAGTCATTCACTGCACTCCTCACAACGAGCGCTAATGCTGCTCATAGCACACAAAGCCTTGCAATAAGCGCATAAAGCAGATCAGCGCCGACCAAACAATAACAGCATTACCTGCCTTACAATTTTATTGCCCCGTCATTTTTGACGGGCAAGTCGCTAGTGTATATTATAATGATCATATGTACATCTCTAAATTACATTTTCTTCTCAAGTTAGCACAAGAGATCATGTAGTGTTATTTTTTTAATTCACTTTCACTTTTTGTTCAACCAATGGCTTTGAACATTAGATGTTATATTTTGACACCCCAGCCCTGAAGAATCATACAAGACAAAATGCCTAGGTGGTGGTATTGGAGCTTGTAAACAACCTAGTAACCTAGTGGGAGTATTGCTCCAACTGCCCACAAAAGGCGTAGCATCATCGAGAAGATGAAGGAGCTGGCACTGGAACCTTTTGTTTATAGGCCTAAAAAAATGTACATATTACTGCACTACTAAATGTGAGTTGGATGTGTTGTTGTTTTTTAATATATAATGTTTTTTAATAATACTACACTTAGAGATGTTTTTGGTGTGTCATTTTTACTCTATATTTCATGATGATCCATCTGGTGAAAGAGATTCATTGATAACACAAGGCCAAAGAAATGAGAAAAAAATCGAAGAAATTTAAAGATAAAAAGACTTTTAATTCATTCATTTTAATTTTTCATCTTTTTTGCACTGTTATGGACTTCATGTCCATAGGAATCGGAAATGCAATGTGTTGACAGCCATTTTGGAATTCAAGATGTTAGGTTAAAAGTGGAAACACATTGGTTTTAATCAGTGAATAGAAGGCTCCTGTGCCATGTTTAAAATGGTATTGGATTAAAGGGTGAAACCTTTGTGGGCTCAGTTGCATGTCCCTGCTCAGGCCCCCTGCAATAACTGTATTTCCTGAGCAGGAAATAACTTTTTTAACTTATTTTAGAGGTTCAAAGGTGAACACAAATGTACTTTTTATTTACAGGACGGTGGAGGCTTCTATCTCTCTTTTGCCCACCATAAGCTAAATGATGATGTGGTTAATAGCCTTCCCACAAATCTATAGCAGGAGTTAGTTACCAGCCTCACACTGATGAGAGCCATTTAATATTGAAACAGCTGTCTGTGGGTAGGTCTCCTATCTCCTGCACAGCCCATCCTACCCTATCATATGCTATGCGTTAAAGCTCTATAATACAGCAAGCATTTGCATAAAAAGAGCCATGTTTAAAATGGTGTTGGATTAAAGAATGAATCCTTTGTGGGCTCATTTGCATTTCCTGCCCAGGTTCCTGGAATGCAGTGTAATAACTGTATTTCTTGGAATTCTGAGCAGGAAATTATTTTTTTTTACTTATTTTAGACTTTCAAATGTGAACACAAATGTGTGTGTCGATATAAAAAGTCTACACACCCCTGTTAAAATGTCAGGTTTCTGTGCTGTAAAAAAATGAGACAAAGATAAATCATTTCAGAACTTTTTCCACCTTTAATGTGATCTATAAACTGTACAACTCAATTGAAAAACAAATTGAAATCTTTTTGGTGGAGGGAAGAAAAAATAATAATAATAATAATGTGGTTGCATAAGTCTGCACACCCTCTTATAACTGGGGCTGTAGCTGTGTTCAGAATTAAGCAATCACATTCCAAATGTTCATGGGGAATTTTAGGTATAGTAGATTAATTTGAATTTAAGCTATATATATATATATATATATATTTAAATCAGTCCTGTGAAATTCTTTATTGTTGTTGCTATATTTTGTTTGCAAATGAGCGACTCACACATATTAATTAGTTGATACAGCAATACAACAGATTTAGCAATAAAACAAATTACCACCTCAAGTTTTTTTCTTTTTTTATTGAAGGATATTTTAAATGTTTTAAGAAATGTACTAAACACAGGGGGCCTCATTCTATTATCGGCCGTAAAACGGCCGCAAAGCCGCGATTCTTTGAGGCCGTCTTATGGCCCCGTGTAGAGCTACCTTTACCTTGCAATTCAAATAGACGGCGCCGCAAGGATATCCCCTTACGGCCGGCTGCATATCATGCAACCGGCCGCAAGGTCTGAAAACTTTAAATGCAAAAATAAATTCAAGACGGCACTGTAAAGCTCTGTAAATGCTAGGGATCATAATGGGGGACATGAGGATTAATAGCAACCCCCTCTCAAGCTTGCACATCAGCCCAAATCCGATATTTCATTAACGGTTTATTTTCCGTCCCGCAGCGTGGGCGGGTCTGAGGTGCTCTAAGCCCTCGGGACTTTGTCCACGGATATTTGACATGAATTAAAATTATTTGCGGATTTGAGTGTAGGGGAATATTGTGCTATGAAGGCTAACACCCCCAATCACTTTATCGTCTCATAAGAGTGCAGGATGGCTTTATTATGCGCCTAATTGTGTGCTTGCGGGACCTTTTTGGTGCAAGTAAGCTGCGGCTCGGTTTTAGCCTTGCAGAGAGGGTTCCCGGAGCAATTGAATAGCAACCAGGCTTTTCTTGCGGCCGAAACTCTTGCGGCCGTTTAAGATCAAAGGCTTTCCTGCGGCGCGTGCGGCCACAAGGGATAACAAGGCGCCGGCCGCAAGCCTGCCGGAGCCCCCGGCCGGAAGGGAATAGAATAGGCAAATAGCCTGCGGCCGGTCCTTGCAGCCCCGCATCTTCTACAGCCTATAATAGAATGAGGCCCAGGAACTTTTTTTTAATTCAATAATTTTTTCACTGATGACATTTGTGGATCACATATATAGTTGTGAGCAGCAGAAAATGTTGCTAACGCTGACATCATAAAGGGGGCGTGGCTATGATGTAAGTGGGGGTGGGCCTAACACCTGATTTTAACAGAAGCGTGGCGGCCATTTGCATTTCAGAGAAAGACAGCAAAGTGAGAGAGGGAGACAGGTACAGAGAGAGAGGGAGACAGCTACAGAGAGAGAAGAAGACAGGTACAGAGAGAGAAGGAGACAGGTACAGAGAGAGAGGGAGACAGGTACAGAGAGAGAGGGAGACAGCTACAGAGAGAGTAGGAGACAGGTACAGAGAGAGAGGGAGACAGGTACAGAGAGAGAGGGAGACAGCTACAGAGAGAGAAGGAGACAGGTACAGAGAGAGAGGGAGACAGGTACAGAGATGGAGACAGGTACAGAGAGGGAGAGAGACAGGTACAGAGGGAGAGGGAGACAGGTACAGAGAGAGAGGGAGACAGGTACAGAGAGAGAGGGAGACAGGTACAGAGAGAGAGGGAGACATAAAGAGAATTACAGAGCAAGAGCACACACAAACAGTGAGGGAGCACAAAGACAGCGCAGAGAGAGTTCACAGATAGAGCGCACAGAGAGTGCAGAGAGATTGACAAAGAGAGTGAGGGGTACAGAGACAGAGATTGCACACAGACAGCAGTGCACATAGGGTGCAGATAGAGAAAGCGCACACGCAGAGAGCATGCCCAGCCGGTACATCTACACATTATATAGTAATAATAATAATAATAATAATGCACAAGAGCATGCCCAGCCGGTACATCTACACATTATATAGTAATAATAATAATAATAATAATGCACAAGAGCATGCCCAGCCGGTACATCTACACATTATATAGTAATAATAATAATAATGCACAAGAGCATGCCCAGCCGGTACATCTACACATTATATAGTAATCACATATATAGTTGTGAGCGTATGAGTTGTTGCTAACGCTGCGGGCTCGCGTAGCGAGCCAAGGCCCTCGCAAAGCGAGGTCACTGGGCGAGGGTCTCAGTTGCTGGCATGGAGCACCGAAGGCGCTCCTTGCCAGCAACTGAGGACCCTCGCGAAGCGAGGGCCTCAGTTGCTGGCATGGAGTGCCGTAGGCGCTCCATGCCAGCACCTGAGGACCTCGCAAAGCGAGGGCCGCAGTTGCTGGCATGGAGCGCCGAAGGCGCTCTATGCCAGCAACTGCGACCCTCGCAAAGTTCACGTCGCAACCCAAAGAGCACGACACACACATTACGGCCTCGCAACACTCGGACGCAACTCGCGAACATTACAAAATGTAAAACCCAATACATACACACAGCACATACATAAAAACCTTACCTACACCAAGAGGGAGCACCCAGGACCTCAAAAATGCCACTTAGACCTTCATTTTACTCGAAATAAAAGAGTTTAGAGACTAAAAAAAACTGTAAGCGAGAGAAAAAATGGCCGCCGAACAAAACGAAAACGAGGCTACAGCACTCTAAACTCGCAAAACAACACAAGAAACTCGCAAAACGCCACAAACGACCTACAGATATTCATACCACACAGTGCACACATTCAGCATGCTTACACAGCAGCTCCACACCACTAATGCTCCAGCAACATCAAAACAGATTGCCAGCTCTTCAACACAATGCTTCAAAATAGGTAAAGTATATTCATTTAGTAATCTATTACATATTTCAGTATTATACACCAAACAGCATTAGCTACCTTACAATTTCATTGCCGTCATTTTTTGACGGGCAATATTCTAGTTTGTAATAAAGGGGATACAGACTGCACAGGTTTAAGTGCACATATATATCAATGTATATTAGTGCATCCCTTTATGGCTGGTAATGTGCTTTGTTATCATGTACCAGTATGCAAATAAGATGTATGCCCCATGTGACTTTATATTAACTCATTAATATGATACATGTGCAAGGCATAACAAAACAAAATTTAGATATAAATGTATTTTATAAAAAGTTGCAAATAAAGAATATAGACCATTTTTACAACCTTCCATTAGCTACATTTTGACACATTACCATTTTATATATTGTATATGCTTCTGTATACATAGCTTTTTCTCACTTTGCTATAGCTTTAATATATAACCTCACTATTATCTACCGTATTGTCCTTAGAGTAATATGGACTAAGGAAGCACATTTTTTTTCTCCCATTATTTTTTGTCGATTGAGATGTTAATAAGTGAGTGGGATCAGAAAAGCATGCAATGTCCATTGTGTTACTTTTAGGAACTGTTTCCAATCTGTTTCTGCAAAATTAATAACAGCTGTCTTGACCAAATGCTAAAAAATACTTTGTTTTCCACAAGCAAGTATAAAATAAATAAAAATAGAAGGTAATAATCTTCTACAATATATTTTCTTGTTCTTTGATTGATGATTTAATTTGTACCTTATTTTAAATAAATCATGCATCATTTTATACTATGATCAGTTGTTTAAAGGTGCATGGAAATATTATATTTGTTTATAATGCATTTAAATTGTATTTTCTGGATAAACAAACACTGATGCAAGAAAATAAGTTAATGTAACTTGAACGTATTGTTGTTTTTTCTGTTAAACTTTTGTTCGTTTTGAAATAGGATATTTGTAAAAGTATTATAGTGTTTTTTTCTTTCCAATTAAGATTTCAGTGCATAATAAACTAATTGAAATGTTGAAATGCTCTGGGGGACTTGCCCTTGTCAGGCAATAAACAGTAATGCAGCTATATAAAATATACTAGCCTCTCAATTAGAGCTACAGATTGTAATGTGCTATTATTTTTATTAATTTCAGCAAAGTTTAAACATATTTAGCTTTATTAAATTGCAATTTGGCCAATTGAATAGGGCTCTATATAAGCACATAGCATATTTTTTACAGAATTTTTTAGTTAGTGAAGACCTTGCTTTTGGATAGAAGTTCACTAACTAAAAACTTCTGTAAAAAATATGCTATGTGCTTATAGAGAGCCCTATTCAATTGGCCGAATCACAATTTAATAAAGCTGATTGTAGTTAATATATCTTCATCCAAAAAAACTAATTTTGCAAAAAAGTGCATGTAAACATTTGTACTTATTTCACTTTGCATAAGAAAGTAGTTTGAATTTATAGTCCAGACATAAATTCTATCAAGTAATTTGCACTAGCTGAGGAGCGGAAGTACTGATGGATGTGAAGGGTGGTGGGACCACACAAAATCTTGGAACAGGATTCTTTTTCCAACATTGGGTTTTTGACTATATGAATAGTATGATTGCAGAAGTCTTGGTGTTAACCATTTGCCTATATCCAAAAACATAATGGCGTGGCGGATGGATGGGTAGAAAGATATCTTTGCAGAATAACAGCCTTAGTAAATTGTGATTTGGCAAATTGAAAAGGGCTCTATATAAGTTTTTAGTTAGTGAACTTCTATCCAAAAGCAAGGTCTTAACTAACTAAAAACTTCTGTAAAAAAATATGCTATGTGCTTAAATAGAGCCCTTTTTAAATTTGCCTAATCGCAATTTAATAAGGCTGCAAATGCTTAATTAAATTATCTGGCTATTTGACACGTTGTCACCTCATATGAAATCTATTGTTCTGTTCTCAGTTATATCTACCAAGAAAACTATTAAGCTAAATTCACAAATAAATTAGTAGTTGCACTTCACTCCTGCTCTATGTTCATTAATAAAGGTATACTTAACTAGACATTACTTCCAAATATTCTTTAGATGCAATAAAGGGACATGCAGAAGGTGAGTGGGGCCCTCAAAATTATTTTGCAACACAAGGGTAAAGTGTTGGAGAACTCTTGGAAAATCTCAATGGCTTTCTCTAGCAACTGCGAACACTGATGAGCCCCACATAAGGGCAAAACTGCAGTATGTGAGTGGGTATCTGGCACTGCATCTTACTACTAGAGAGGACCCGCAAGGAGGTAAAGTCCAATCCGTAGCACTATGAATGCAAATATACACACACTACTGTACTGTAACTATGGGTTTTACTAATTGATCTTGTTCAAGGCCGCGTATCCAACATTCGATAAATGGTTTTCGGGTTTATGTCTCAAGCCCATAACTCGCGGACCTACGGGACGTGAGAATTCGCCTTGCGAGCTCGCAAATCCTTTGATCTGTCAAGCCCGTAACCGCTACGTTCCAATTGCGCTACTAAATCACTAGCGTTCAACTAGCGTACCTCGTAAATGGAGCCAAGAAGCCAACGAGTGCTAGAGAGGACCCGCAAGGGGAGTACAGTCCAATCCGTAGCACTTTAAATGCACATATACACACACTACTGTACTTTTATTAACAGGGAAAGTGATGTTAGGTCTTATAATTAATAGCACAACATTATCAAGCTCGCAAATCAGCCAAATAAAATACTTTATTTCATGTTTAATTTATGTGTTATATCAATCCTGGCAATCAATGTGTTAATACATATAATGGAACTCGCATGTAATAGAATATCATATTTACGGCTTTATCAATATTGTATTATCTTTGGAATGTGGGTCCGATCGTAACTCGTAATTGAACCTCGAAAGACTTTGAAATCCAACCTCCATTTTTCAGTGACATAATTCTGATGATCTCTGTTTCCATTTGCTCCATCTAAACCCGTAACTACCAGTTTGACTGATTGATCCTGTTCACGGCCACACATCCAGCGAGCGAAAAATGGAGTACGGGTTTGTCTCTCAAGCCTGTAACTCGCAGCATGTTCTAATTTAATAGCTCTGTAAATCCGCAAAATTTCAAGCTCGCAGCCGTCACATGTAATAGTCACATGTAGAGCAGGCTTTCCCTGACCACACTGAGAATAGCATTTACAAATTTACTGCTGCACAGAAATTAATGTGTACCCTATATGTGTTAGGAACCAACTGGCTTTCATCATTTTCTGAACGCCGGAGCTAAGAACTTGTGATTATTTAATACATTGTCAAACAGAAGAGACATTTTTAAACAGAATCACAGTTATGTTCCTGCATTTGTGATTTTTACATTTTAACTTGTATTGGTTTCATTAAAACTTATTTATATACTATGGCCCTCATTCAATTGCAATTTGACCAATTGAATAGGGGTCTAAATAAGCACATAACATATTTTTTTAAAGAAGTTTTTAGTTTGAAAACATCTATCCAAAAGCAAGATTTTCACTAACTAAAAACTTATTTGAAAAAAATATGTTATGTGCTTATTTAGAGCCCTATTCAATTGGCCAAATCGCAATTGAATGAGGGCCTATGTAGGACAACTCACATAAGCAATAGTTTTTTGTTAAAAGAATGTTAAATTCCCAAGGAGAGGGGGGATACCCTTTTATATCACTAGTACCAAATCTCCTTGTAACCTCATATACTAATATACAAATTCCAATCAATATTTTATTTGATTGGTTTACTATTCTTAGTAAATTCTTTAGGAACATAATGCTCTAGTTCTCATATATATTAATTTTGTAAAAAAACTCCTCTCTTTCACTAGACAAGTGTGATTTTAATCTGATTCTCATATTCTGATCTTTTAATATTTTTTACTTGTATTTAAAACTAATATCTTCCCAATATGAGGCTTATCTTGAATTGTTTATGGTAGTTCAAAGTAAATCTTTATGGTATTTCGGAATATAGAGAAACATTTCAGCAGTTATTATTGTTATGTCGTAGGAGCTAGAGCAAAAAAAGTAAAAACAGGATCCCCCAAAAAAGGGAAGTCCTATTTCTTAACGCGTTCTGAAATACATTTTTATCAAATAGCATGTCTAGGGCAGTGATGGCCCTTAGATCTAAGTGATTATAGCAAGAGATTAGGGATCAAGGAGAGTATTATGATTATTAGGCTGGATACGCGATTGCAGATTTGATAAGAGATAGAGTAAGGCTAGATTGGCTGCCTCTGTTCAGCAGTAGTAACCTAGCCCCTTAACCACAGCAAAGGCTCTGAGAATAGGGGATAGGCTCCCATGTTATAATTGAAGCAAAACTATATTTTTCAAAAATATTTAAGGTATTATTCTAAAGAAATCAAGAAAAACACATACTTATAGTTGGTTTGCCAATCATTTTGTTTATAGTTTTTCATATTCTATATTTTATTATGCATTTATTTCAATACATCATTTCTAACTTTTCAAAAAACTCTTTGGTGGTCAATATCATTTTCAAAAATAAAAAATCTGTATTCAATAACTTAATGGAATTCTAAGAAAAGTACTAACTAGTGTATTTGAAGTTTGTTATGTTCTTTGTTTTTTTATTTTATATCACGCATGTTTTTATGAGTAAATGGTTATTGTTCTTAAACAAAACCTCATGAGATGATTTCCATTTATTTATTACCTAAGGCTGAATCTTAATACACTTCTGTTTCATATGAAAACTTGTAAATAAAATAGTTAAAGCAAAACTAATTTGTCCTAACTCAATTTCACTAAATAATATTTGTCTGGTGTAGTGGGCCACTAATAGTATGTATTTTTTAAACTTAATATCAATTATATATAAACAAGTAAACACCATACATATGTTTTTTAAGAATGTACGATTTACTCTTCCCATAATCAGAAAAGTGAAACTACAATGACAAAAATGTTTGACTGCAGTTACATTGATTGATTGATAGACAACAACTTTCTAAAACTAGTTTGTTTGTGAATACCTTAGTGTAGAGGTGATAGTATTCCTCCCACATGCTATTGACACTATCTTTAAAATGATTTTTAAATAAATCAAATTGGTTTTCAAAATCAAATTTACCTGATAAGTTCTTTACGTGGAAAAATAAAAGTTTGATGACCCTTTAAAATAATGTCCATGCTCAAGAAATCTTACAAATGTGCTGATATTCTTTGTAATGGCTTTTATGTTTACAATGACTGTCTAAAACCACATATATGGGGCCTCATTCAATTGCGATTTGGCCAATTGAATAGGGCTCTAAATAAGCACATAGCAGATATTTTTTAAATAAGTTTTTGGTTAGTGAAAACCTTGCTTTTGGATAGATGCTTACCAACTAAAAACTTCTTTAAAAAAATATGTTATGTGCTTATTTAGAGCCCTATTCAATTGGCCAAATTGCAATTGAATGAGGGCCTAGGTAACTTAAATAGTTTTAGGTATTGTACAGAGAAATAATAATTTTAAGAGGTCTAACAAGCAGTTTCCCACTTTAAGGGGCAACAGGTAGTAACAACTATATAGAGCAGCAAGGTTTATACAAGAAAAACAGGAGGTGTCCCTAAACATGAAATAGAAGATAAAGGACTATATATAAAGTACTAAGGTCATATTTAAAATATTATATTGTCTTTAATTTGAAGGTGCATATTCAAGAAGCACAGTGCAAAAACAGTATGTTTAAAGTAATGCTTGTTTAAACAACAAGACTTCTTATTTTTTGGGCTTTTCATAGTGCATTTCAGTAAAGCCATCATATAGAAAAAATTGATATTTGTTTTCTTTACAAAATTCAATAGATAAAAAACCCTGTATCTAAGATAGACTCTCAACATTGAGATACACATAAGGTTGAATTAATGTCTGCCAAAATAGCCTAGACCAAGGGAGCCAAATGTAAATTAACAGATACTTTTTGGACTAGACAAATATATAACTCTATTTAGAAAGAGAATATCAAGATGGAGAAACAAGAGCCAAGAAGAGAGTAGTAACTGAATCTGTCATGGAGAGGTGCAGTGGGACTGGAAGAAGAAGTCCTGAAGTGGAGCATATTTATATTTATACACAGGCTACATATTGCATTGTATTCTGTAAAAAATAGATGTATAAACCCATATTTTTGAAATATAAATTTTTATTAAATTTGATACTTTTGATTTAAAAAACGACCTTTATTACAGTTTCAATAACATATGTTTGTGGCACTCTGAGTAGGTGTTGATAAACTAATGGTATATTTTGAAAGTTGCATTGTGCACGTTATCTCACTTAAAGTTGCTTTAAAAAGTATAAAATTATCAACACAAAGTAATTTCAGACATGAGATAAGCTTTGTAATTAAGATGTAAATGTAGCAACAAAAATCTATGAAAATTATAATATATTCTTATAGGAATCAAAGCTATTTCTTTTTTTTTTCTTGAGTTTGCCCAAGAAAATAGATGGTAATATTTAAGGCTAATGAACAATTTGTTCTGTCATTCACGAAAACCTAAAGTCTGACTCAACTGAGCTGAAAAGCTTTTTGTTCTGTGGGACGTTTCTGGTAACAGTGGAGCTAAACAATGGTTATTTTACAAGAAAGATTCCCACAAAAATGCAAAGCAGATGTTAAGCTTGTTTTAATTACCACCTTTAAGCTTTAAAACTGTTTTACAATGATGCTCAGAGGTATTCACATAGCCATCACAGCATGTAAGCCAATTTAGCATGTAAACAGAAATTAGAATGTAAGCTTTCTATATATTATCACGTAAGCACAGGCAAGAACACTGGTTAATGATTATGCCTTATACTTCTACCTAAACGTACTGTGATTAAATATTTTGTAACTGACCTGTCAGATGTAAAACTGGAAAAGTGTAATGAACAATTTTCTAAACTATGTCACTTGTACGAGTATTCTCAGTTTAGCTATGTTACCCACTATGTCCTTCTAAAATAATGAAACCTGAGTCCCACTGTCCCAAATCCCCTCCCCGTGCTCCAATAGCTAGCTACTTGCTCAATGATTTGGCTTAATTTTCTCATAGACTCTTGGATTTACCAAATGGAACCAATGATCCCTTAAAACACAATGTGGGAAAGACATTATTATTATTATTAATAATAATATCTAGTATTTATAATATGCCAACATATTTCGCAGCACCATACATAAGATGAAATAGAACATAAAAACAATATAAATATAGATTAAACTAATAGAGAGCCCTATTTTTGAGCTTATACAGCCTCATTAAATTCGGGGTACGTATTAAAACGTAGCCTGTAATGTTGAAAGTAAGACTTACGGCTATTAAATTAGCCCAGTAAACATCCCCACAGACGACCTGCGGGGTAAGCCGAGGGCGGGCGAAAAATGCCTACGGGATGTGAACGTGGTACTTTGCAGCCCGGAAATTCTTTGATCTATCATGCCCCTTACTGCTACAAATCCAATAATGCTATTAAATTGGAACAAAGTCATGCCCGTAACACGGAAAGCCCAGTGTGTGCTGGAGAGGACTCGCAAGGGGGGTAAAGACCAATACGTAGCCCTGTAAATACGAATAAAAACACACTACTGTACTTTTATTAAAAGTGAAAGTGATGTTAGGTCTTAGAATAAATAGCACAACATTCCCAAGCTCGCAAATCGGCCCAAAAAATACTTTATTTCATGTTTAATTTCTGTGTTATATCGATCACGGCAATCAATGTGTTAATACATATACTGTAACTCCCATGTGCAATAGAATATCATATTTACGGCTTTATTAATATTGCATTATTCTGAAATGTGGGCCCAATAGCAAACTGTAATTGTTGCCCGTAGGACTCTGAAATCTAACCTCCCCATTTTCAGTGACGTAACGCTAACAATCTCTTTTTCAATTGGCTCCGTCTCAATCCGTAACTACGGTCTACACTGATTGTTCGTCCGCAAGGCCACAAATCCAACGCTCTACGAACGAGCTACAATTTGCTTCTCAAGCCCATAGCTGGTAGCCCATTCTAATTTAATAGCAACATAACTCGGCCAAATTTCAAGACCACAGCCGTTGCGAGCTTCACGTTGTACTTACGGTCCCCAAATTTAATATGACTGATATTGCATATAGAGTACTTTTTCAAGCATCCTATACAATTAAAAACTTGTAAACTTACAATCTAAGGGATTTGGAAGGTGATAGATAAATTGGGCATATTAAGTATGAAGATGATAAGCCTCATTAAATAAATGTGTTTTAGTGAGGTTTTGAAGGACTTGAGACAGGAGGAAAGTCTAGTGGAGCGAGGTAATGGGTTCCAAAGAATAGGGGCCATGCTATTTTGTGCTATTTTGTAGCAAATATGAATGGATTGATCTCAAACCAATACAGTGGAATGTTTCTCAGGCTTAAAAATGTTTTCACAAATATATATCAGATATTTTAAATACAATTCTAGATTCTTCATTATGTTAGTTTGATTCACCAAGATTTAAAGTCCTAACTTTTATGTGCTAGCAGATAATACCTTTTGTGCATTGATTAAATCTGTTCATTTGAGTGAAACCATTTTTTAAAATAAGGAAAGTGAAAAAAATGCCTATTGTGTAAACATGTACTCTCATAGTATTTTTTGTCATAAGAATAGGTAGATAACTAAAAACATGTATGATATTGTCACTTAAACACTAAAAATACTTGAAAATGTAGGCGATGAAAAGTTAGTGTAAAGCATATTATAATATGTAATAACATTTAAGAGGCTTTTTATTTAAACATTTTTGTGCAAAAAACCCCCACAGAAACCTGCTCATAACACAATGGAAATCCAGTTTTTCAGCACTGTTGTGTTGATTTGGGAAGTATTTCTTAGTATACCTTTATACATCCTTATTAGTGTTTGCAAGCAAAAAGTATTAATATTGTTAGATTAAAAAATGCAATTTATAATCCCTTGCATGGCTCATTTTTCATTCAATCCAGACTATTTTTGTTTTATATATTTTAATAAACTGATTATAGGTTTCTCTTTTTCTCCGTAAATTCTGTTCTGTTTATAAATTGTTTTGTTTTTTTCAGAAAATGTTTGTATAATCAAAATATTTAGTATAAACTATTATAGTCTAAACTATAGAGCTACTGTGCCATTTTATAAAGGAGTACTCTTGCAGAAGTCAAATGTTAGTGCATAGGCACAATGGGATCACATATATAGTTGTGAGCATGCGAGTTGTTGCTAACGCTTGCGGGCTCGCACAGCGAGCCCGCAAGAACTGCGTCCCTACCAAAAGTGGTGCGCACAAAACCGGATTGTAGAAAAAGTCACACAAACACATAGCAAACTAAATGAATATTCTTCTTTAATGTTTAACAACCTATAAGTCTTTGAAAGAAGCCTAAATAAGCATACCACAAGTGGTGCCCCCAAATAGGATTGTACCAAAACTCACACAAACACATAGCAAACAAAATTAATATTCTTCTTTAATGTTTAATAACCTATAAGCCTTACAAAGAAGGCTAAATAAGCATACCAAAAGTGGTGCTCACAGAATAGGATTGTAGAAAAAGTCACACAAACACATAGCAAACTAACTTAATAGTCTTCTTTAATGTTTAACAACCTATAAGCCTTACAAAGAAGGCTAAATAAGCATACCAAAAGTGGTGGGCACAAAACAGGATTGTAGAAAAAGTCACACAAACACATAGCAAAAATCCACCATAACAGATACAATACACCAAAATTTAAAAAAAATTGCTTTATTTCAAAGACATTTAACTCAAAGAACATTTTCATTTTTCTTTTACAACAGATACTGCGTGTAGACAATCGGACGAGGACTTTCGACAGAGGACCACACCATCGGACGAGGACTTTCAACAGAGGACCAGACCATCGGACCAGGACTTTCAACAGAGGACCAGACCATCGGACCAGGACTTTCAACAGAGGACCACACCATCGGACGAGGACTTTCAACAGAGGACCAGACCATCGGACCAGGACTTTCAACAGAGGACCAGACCATCGGACCAGGACTTTCAACAGAGGACCACACCATCGGACGAGGACTTTCAACAGAGGACCAGACCATCGGACCAGGACTTTCAACAGAGGACCAGACCATCGGACCAGGACTTTCAACAGAGGACCAGACCATCGGACCAGGACTTTCAACAGAGGACCAGACCATCGGACAAAGAATTACAGAGGACCAAAAAACATTCTGATTGAAATCACACTTCAACCAAGGTACAGTATAATAAGTACAAAAGGAGAAAACTAAATAAACATGTTTCATCTGCATCCGTGTCAACAGAAAAAAAACACACAAAAAACAAGCAATAACTATGTCCCTTATTCAATTGCAATTTGCACAATTCAATACATGTGTAAATAACCACATCAGAAGTTTTTACTTGGTAAACATCTATCCACAAACAAGGTTTTCAATAACTAAAAACTTTCAAAGAAATATGTTAGCTGCTTATTTACAGCAGTATTGAATTGCCCAAATTGCTATTCAATGAGGCCAGGCCCTATAACTTTTAACAAAATATAACTGATACATTAATGATTTACCTCTTATTTCTCTATTATGGACAATAATGTTTAACAGTAATTCCAAATTTCAATATACCCAATTACATTTCATTTTTTTGGCTTTACAGATTAACATGGCTACTAACGAGAGCAAACAAGAGAAGAAAAGACGTCAAACTAGAGAAAGACAAGAGAGATGGGCAGACCAGCAGACACCAGAGGAGAAAGAAATTCGATGAGAAAAAGAACGCAAAAGACTTGCAAACAAAAGACTATCAGCTGCAAAAATGAAAGATACGACAAGAAAAAACAACCAAGCAAATAAAGCATTTACAACCTGTTCCTCAAACATCAGATGACATTTTAACAGACAAAATTAAAGACATACCAAAAAAAGCAACAAAAAAAACAAAGCATTTACAACCTGTTCCTGAAACCTTACAGGACATTTCACCAAAACCAGGACAACATATACCAAGAAAAGCCACGAAAAAAACTAAGCATTTAGAACCTGTTGTTGAAACATTACATGACATTTCACCTGATGAATATCAAAGTCAAACTCCTTTATGCTTTGCAAATTGTCCTTTACTCAAGTCTTTAGCAGTAGAGGTTCATAGTTGTGGGGACATGACTACTCAATGTCAGTTTTGTGAAGCTTATTATTTTAAACAGGAGAGATCCAGAGATGGCCAATTTATTAGTTGCTGGCAAAAAGGCAAGTTCAAACTTCCACAAAGAAAATAATTTCCAATCTATTTACAAAACATTATGACTGAACCTACTTTTCCAAACTACAAAAAATTTAAGACAAAGATAAGATCCTACAATAGTGCCATAACCTTTGCATCTATGGGGGCAACATTAGCTGCTAATGTACCGGGACATGGCCCTTACTGTTTTAAAGTCCAAGGACAAATTTATCATCGGACTTCCCAGAGGTAGGAGAGCAAAGAAAATTTGCTCAACTATATGTCCTAGATACAATGGAAGCTGTTGACCAACGTATGCAGATGGAAGAAACTAAAAAATGCTTACCCAGTGTTTTTATAGAGGTAAATAACATTATGGACAATAACCCCTACAGTAAAGCTTATAAAAAATTACAACTACTTCATGCACAAAGACATCAATTACCAATGCCAAAGGTTAACATGGTGCTTAAAAGAGACAGACATACTGATAAACGTTGTTATAACTTGCCAACATCAAATGAGGTTGCAATGGTGTTTCAAAATGATGAAGGAAAACCACCATTTCAAAAAGACATTAGAATATATCCCAGAAATGAGGAGCAACCATTCATTAATATGAATATCTTAAGTCCAAATTTAGATCCAATGACATATCCAATTTTTTCCCCACACGGAGAGGCAGGTTGGCAACCAAAATTAACACTTCCAAGTTACCCAAATGCTAAAGCCAGAACCCGAAATAATGTTTCTATGCTTGAATTTAAAGTAGCTCAAATTGCCATTCGAAATACATTTAATCCAATTTTATGTGGTGGAAAACTAACACAACAATGGATTATTGATTCCTATTTGCAAGTTGAGGCCAATAATTTAAACTTTATAAAATATCAACAAGATAAATTACGTGTAGAACAGTATTCGGGACTAATGGACTATGTTGCTGACGTGGCTACAAGCAGAGACATCACAGCTGGCAAAGCCATCATTTTACCATCTTCCTTTCAAGGATCTCCTCGAAATACGAGAGAAAGATACAATGATGCTATGGCTATTGTCACCAAATTTGGCAAACCCGATTTATTTCTGACATTTACATGTAATCCACAATGGCCAGAAATTACACAAAATTAACTTCTTGGACAAAGTGCTTCCGATAGACCAGATTTAGTAGCCAGAGTTTTTAAGATTAAATTAAATGAATTAATACGTGACATCACTATCAGTCAGTTATTTGGCAAATGTCTTGCTTATGTATATACCATTGAATTTCAAAAAAGAGGACTTCCACATGCACATCTTCTGATAATACTTCAAGAAAAAGATAAATTAGATACTTCTGACAAAGTGGATGCAGTCAGTGTTGCTGAACTACCAGATCCAGAACTATATGGTAGACTATAAGAGATTGTTACTCATCGCATGATTCATGGACCCTGTGGTGAGCTTAATCCACAATCACCATGTATGGAAAATAATAAATGTTCAAAAGAATTTCCAAAAGATTATAGAGACAAAACCTATGCCAATTGTGATGGCTATCCACTTTATAAAAGAAGAGAAGGAGATAGTGCCATTATTCGTGGAAAAAAAGTTGACAATAGATATGTAGTACCCTACAATCCACATTTACTCATGAAGTACAACACCCACTTCAATGTAGAAGCCTGCACTTCCATCAAATCCATTAAATATGTCTATAAATATATTTATAAAAGGCTACGATGCAGCTACTGTAGTCGTGAAAATTGCAGACAACCCTGAAAGTAGTGAGTTAGTACATGATGAACTTGCATCTCATGTAGATGCTCGCTATGTCAGTGCGCCAGAAGCTATGTGGCGGCTTTTAAAATTTGAAATGCATGATAGATCACATGCAGTATATAGATTAGCAGTACATTTGCCACAAAGACATTTAGTGTATTTCCATGCTGGAAATGAAATGAATGCATTGGCCCAAAGTGAAGATCGTCACACTACACTAACTGCATGGTTTGAATTAAATTCCACAGATTCACCAGCAACACAATTCTTATATATTGAAATTCCATATCACTATGTTTTTGTGAATGGATTATGGAGACCCAGAAAAAGCAGAGGAAATAAAATCATCCCAAGAATTTACACAGTCAGTCCAAGAGATGTTGAACGTTTTTGCTTAAGGATATTACTTTTAAATGTTCCTGGAGCACAAAGTTTTGAACACTTAAGAACTGTTAATGACATTGTATATAAATCCTTCCATTTAGCTGCAAGTCATAGAAACCTACTCGCTGATGATACAGAGTGGGAAAGATGTTTAGAAGAAGCAGCACAATGTCAAATGCCACGGCAGATGAGAGAACAATTTGCATTTATTTGTATCTTCTCAAATGCTCCAAATGCATTAGCTTTGTGGGAGAGATTTAAAAGTAATATGGCTGAAGACTTTATGCAACGATACAATGAACCTATTGCACACTTAAAAGCGTTAATGGAAATCCAAGAAGTATTTTTAACTCATGGATTAAGTTGTGCAAGTTTTAATTTGCCTGATCCAGGTCTTATAGATGACATAAACTTTGAAGACTATGACATTCAACTACAAGCAGAAAGAACAGAAGAAAGACTTGCAACTTTAAATACCTTAAAATTGCAAGCATTTAATGCCATTAAAAATGCAATATATGATGACATGGTGGCAGAGCGTTATTTCTATCTTGATGGACCTGGCGGATCAGGAAAAACCTATCTATATAATTTATTAATGAGCTCAGTACGAGCACAAGAACAAATAGCAATGGCGTTTGCCACTACTGGAATTGCTGCACTTTTGTTAGAAGGTGGAAGAACTGTTCATAGTGGATTTAAACTGCCAATGCCTATTTTAGAAACTTCTGTGTCAGATATTCGCATGACATCATTACAAGCAAAGAAATTGAACAAATGTAAATTAATTATAATAGATGAGGCCACAATGATGTCATGCTATGCCCTCCAATGTATTGACCGTTTGCTTCGTGAAGTCATGGATAATACTTTTCCATTTGGTGGAAAGGTAATGTTGTTAGGTGGCGATTTTAGACAAACAATACCTGTCGTTGTACATGGAAATAGAACTGACATTATCGAAACCTGTATAAAGTCAAGCACACTGTGGAGACATTTTACCCATCTTCAACTGCAACAAAATATGAGATCAGAAGGCCAAACTGATTTCAATGACTGGCTTATTAAAATTACAGAAGGCAGAACAGAAAAAATACCACATTTACCGGACGACATTGTAGAGATCCCACCTCATATGATTTGTCAACAAGATATTATATCGGCTATATTTGAAGGTAGCATAAATAACCAGGAATATTCCGAGCTTGCCAACCAAGTCATACTAACGTGTAAAAATAAGGATGCATTAATCCTCAATAACGAAATCTTAAAAAAAATTAATGCACCACAAAGAAATTATCACAGTGCTGATTCTGTACTTGCTGATGACAATGAAAGTCAGGCTAACTTTTCCACTGAATTCATAAACTCACTAACTCCTTCTGGAATGCCACCACATATTTTGCAGCTAAAGAAAGGTGCAATTATCATGTTACTGCGAAATATGAACCCTAAAAAAAGGCCTATGCAATGGGACAAGATTAATTGTTCAACAATTAAAGAACCATTTTATAGATGCTGAAATTTTAACTGGTACCCATAAAGGAGAGAGAGTTTTCATACCAAGAATAGATTTAGCACCAAGTGAAATTAGTCTCCCTTTTATACTTCAAAGAAGACAATTTCCCAGTATTATGGCATTTGCCATGACCATTAATAAATCACAAGGTCAAACGTTCAAATCTGTGGGTATTTTATTGGAAGAACCAGTATTTGCACATGGTCAATTGTACGTTGCGTTGTCACGGTGCATAAATCCACAGGCTATTAAAGTTTACATTGAAAAGAATGAAAGTCAAGGTGATTTATTAGAAGATGGACGTATTTTTACTAAAAACATTGTCTACTATGAAGTACTATAAATTTTCATTACACAAATAAAACCCATGCAAAACAAATTTAAAAGCATTCAAAAATACAAAACAAGAAACAATTCAGTCATAATTCATGAAAGTTCTGTTAATGGATGATTCGCCTCACAAAATACTTGCCTTGCATTTTTTGGACAAATGTTAATTAACTATGTTACTGTTTATTATGTTATAAGTTTGAAAAAATATTTTCAAGTTCTTTACTTCAACATTATACAAAGTTCATGTTAACAGCTCAACCACGTTTTAAGTCACAATGTAAATATTGTCTGTTATGTTAAGTGTAATGATATAGGAATCACAAGGTTGTGGAGACCAGTAGCCAAGGTGAGCAATAATCCAGTTCAGCAACTTGTAGGTGAAACAGGAACAAGCTTTATTGAAGGGATCAGGAACCAACAATAATCTGGCAAGGATACAGAGACAGGAAGTGCCTTATATAGGCCAAGAACCAGACAGCTGACTAGACACAGCTAAAGAGAGTTGTCACTGATTGCATTGCTTTTAGAGTCAAGGTATCAGATCTCAGGTAAATCGGCAAGAGGCAGGCTGGCGTACCGGTAGGGAAGAGGTTTAGCAACATGCAAACCAGGGTTCGAATCCCAGCAGAGTCAATTCCTCACATTACCCCCACCTCTATAGGCGCAGCCTCTGGATGCCCTATTACCCGGTTTAGCAGGGTACTGTGCATGGAAAGACCGAAGAAGATCAGGAGCGTGAATATTGTCCACTGGTTCCCAAGATCTATCCTCCTCACCATAGCCTTTGGAATCAATAATTTTTTCCACTTCGTATTCATCTTCGCCATCCATGAGGACTGGAGGTGGGGCAGGTAGGGCTCGGCCAGGGAAAGTATTTTCCTGAAAAGGTTTAAGCAGTGCAACGTGAAACACTGGATATATTTTCAGGGAATTTGGAAGTTGCAAACGGAAAGTGACAGCATTGATCTGAGCAATGATCTCAAAAGGTCCCATGAACCTTTGACCCAATTTATGAGAAGGAATCCGAAGCTTAAGATTCTTTGTTGACAGCCACACCTTGTCACCCACATGATAGACTGGGGCCTCCTTTCTATGCCTATCAGAAGCTCTTTTGTAACATTCCTGAGCCTCCAAAAGAGTCTTTCAACAGTGCTTGGGAATCACGTAAGGCGGTTAGCCGGTCAGTGACTGCAGGAACGGGAGTAGTAATCGGGAGACTCACTAGAAAGGTTGGATGGTAACCATAATTGGCAAAAAATGGGCTCAGAGAAGTGGAGCAGTGTTGGGCATTGTTATAGGCAAACTCCGCAGTGGGTAAAAAATCCAGCCAGTCATCCTGCAGGTAACTAATATAGCACCGCAAATATTGCTCCAAAGTCTGGTTGGTTCGCTCAGTCTGTCCATTACTTTGTGGATGAAAAGCTGATGACAGATTTACATTAATACCTAGGTTAGAACAAAAATGTTTCCAAAAACGAGATGTAAACTGCACTTCCCTGTCAGAAACTACTTCATCAGGCACTCCATGCAAGCGAAATATTTCCCGAATAACCAGGTCAGCCGTCTGTTTAGCTGAAGGGAGACCACGAGCTGGTATGAAATGACCCATCTTAGTTAACCTGTCCACAACAACAAGAATGGTAGTGTGTTCCTTAGAGGGAGGTAGTTCCACAATAAAGTCCATGGATATAGATCCCCAGGGACGATGAGGAATCGGAAGAGGCTAAAGCAAGCCAACAGGGGATGAGCGAGGAGTCTTATGTCTGGCACATACATCACAAGAGGACACATACTTCTTAACATCCTCCTAATACTTGGGCCACCAAAAGGATCGGGCAAGTAGCTCTTGTGTCTTTCGGATTCCTGGATGACCTGCTGGTTTTGAGTCATGGTAGAGACGTAAAAGGTCCAGTCGCACTGACTCCGGAGCAAACAGACGTTGTTGAAAAATCCAAAACCCATTAAGCATCGTCATATGGAGATCACGAAGAACTGGATCTTCAGCGTAGCCCTTTTTAATGCGAGACATCAGATCAGAAGGAAAAGTAACTCCTATAAATATATCCTCCGGCAAGATGGTCGTCTTGGTTACGGTAGCATGGAGGGGGTCAGCTATTCTAGACAAGGCATCCGCCTTACCATTCTTGGAGCCAGGACGGTATGTAACCAAAAAATTAAACCTCGAGAAGAATAGGGACCAGCGTGCTTGTCTGGCTGACAGTCTCTTAGCTGATCGAATACATTCCAGATTTTGGTGATCTGTGAGGACAGTAATAGTTCTTTATTCCCTATGTCATAGTTTCTTTCTGCTGGCACCATCTGGCGGGAATAGAAGGCACACGGATGTAACAGCATCTTAGGTCCAGTCCTTTGAGACAGTATAGCACCAACAGCTGAATCAGAAGCATCAACTTCCACAATAAATGGTAATTCCGGCTGAGGATGGACCAGGACGGGGGCAGATGTAAACAGAGTCTTTAATCGGGAAAATGCGGTATCAGCCTTATCGGACCACTGAAAAGGAGTCCCCTTACGTGTGAGTTCAGTGATCGGTGTAATAACGTCAGAGAAATTCTTAATGAAACGCCTGTAAAAATTGGCAAACCCCACAAATCTCTGGACATCTTTTTCATTCTTGGGGATGGGCCAGTCCAGCACAGCTTTAATTTTACTTGCGTCCATAGTTAAACCTTTAGGAGTTATGACATACCCCAGAAATTGAATTTCTGTTTGTTCAAACTCACATTTTTCTAGTTTAATGTATAGGTGGTGGGTACGAAGGCGCTCCAGACCTATACGGACCTGTTTTCTGTGGTTTTCAAGATTATCAGAGAATATTAGGATATCATCCAAATATGCCACAACAAACTGATCCAGGAGATCTTGTAGTACATCATTGATAAGATGCTGGAAAGTTGCAGGGGCATTACAAAGTCCAAATGGCATTACTAGATATTCGTAATGCCCGTACCTGGTTCTGAAAGCTGTTTTCCATTCATCATTTGGTCTTATGCGAACCAGATTATATGCCGCCCAAAGATCAAGCTTTGTAAATATTTTAGCTGAGCGAAGTCTCTCCAAAAGTTCAGGAATGAGAGGCAAGGGGTAGCGGTTTTTATTAATATGATGTTATTAATGTACCTGTAATCAACGCATGGCCGTAGGCTGCCATCTTTCTTCTCTACAAAGAATATAGGAGCTCCTGCTGGGGAAGTAGATGGTCGAATAAAACCTTTGGCAAGATTTTCTTGTATGTATTCATGAAGAGCTTTCAATTCAGACTCAGAAAGGGAATATATACGGCCAAATGGGATAGCAGCCCCAGGCAACAGCTCTATTGGGCAATCATAAGGCCTGTGGGGTGGAAGCTGATCAGCATTCTTCTTATCACAGACATCTGCAAAATCACAATATTGTAGAGGAAGCTTAGTCAAGTTTGTAGCAACCATTTCATTAATTGTTGTGGCAACAGGTGTTACCTTAGTGGGTTGACAATTCATTAAGCAGTGTTATGAAGGAAAGGACAAAGTTCTGATCTTCCAATCAATTTGTGGGTTATGCAGAGCAAGCCAAGGTACCCCCAAAATCACTGGAAACTGTGTTGAGGAAATTAGGTGGAAAGATATAGTCTCATGGTGATTCACTTCCAGAGTCAACTTTAAGGGCACAGTCTCATGTGTAACCGGGCCCGACGTAAGTGGATACCCGTCCACTGTCTCCATTAACACAGGTGAAGAATTAGGGATAGACTGAATTCTATTTCCTGCTGCAAATTTAATGTCCATAAAGTTTCCGCCTGCTCCAGAATCTATCATAGCTGTAGTTGAAATTTTATGATCACCACATTGCAACATGATAGGTACCACAAAATGAGGATGTTGAGTCAACATACCCTCTTCACCATGAGCCAGAGAAAACAAGGGTTGTGTGACAGAATCCAGTTTATCTGCAATCTGGGATTGGTGTCGAATCTGTGCGCCCTCAGCAGCCATAGCTATTGTTCTTTTGGATTTGCTAAGGCAATTGATGGCATAGTGCCCTGCACTACCACAATAAAGGCATAAATTGTGAGTGCGTCGCCACTGTTTTTCTTTATTGGATAATGGCCCTCTTATTAGATTTACCTGCATAGCCTCAGGCTCAGAGTCTGAAGGTGTTTGTGGGGTTGGAGTAGAAATTCTTGAATAGGAAATAGGAGTAGTACTTGGTCTAATAGAGCCCCGTCTTTCCAATCTTCTTTCAGAAAGTCTCCGATCGATACGAATAGCCAAACGAACAAAAGCATCAAAGTCAGCAGGAAGATCAACACGAGCTAGTTCATCTTTTATAGCTTCTGAGAGACCTTTTCTGAAGTGGAACCTCTGATTGGTTCCAGGTAGTATCAGCAACCCACTGTCTGAATTCAGCAGCATATTCAGCCACAGAGCGCCTCCCTTGATGCAAATGAAGGAGAGTGGCTTCTGCTGTAGCACATCGATTGGGGTCATCAAAAACTAGGCACATGGCCTCAAGGAAGTCATTTAGATTACCCAAGACTGGACTGTCCTGTTCCAGAAGAGGGGAGCCACAAGCCAGGGCTTCATCTTTGAATAGTGAAAAAATAAATCCCACCTTCTCTCTTTCAGATGGAAATTGGTGAGGTAACATCATGAAGTGCAAACGGCATTGATTTAGGAAACCCCTAAATTTTTTGCGATCTCCTCCAAACTTTTCTGGCAGGGGCAAGCGGGCATCTTTTGCAGATGTAACAGTAGCAGCCGCAACATCACGTGCCCTGTAGCTGGTATACTCACTGTGCATTGACTGAAATTTATTTTGCAGTTCAGCTACCTGGTCCTGTAGCACTTGAATGGTCTGTGCCTGGATCTGCACAGTTCTTGCAGTAAAAGCAACCTGTTGGGCCTGCAGTTCAGCTACCTGGTCCTGCAGCACTTGAATGGTCTGTGCCTGGGTCTGCACAGTTCTTGCAGTAAAAGCAACCTGCTGGGCCAATGCAGAATCTGACCCGGCGGTCTCCATGAAAGCTGCCAGATTATTCTGTAATGATATAGGAATCACAAGGTTGTGGAGACCAGTAGCCAAGGTGAGTAATAATCCAGTTCAGCAACTTGTAGGTGAAACAGGAATAATCTTTATTGAAGGGATCAGGAACCAACAATAATCTGGCAAGGATACAGAGACAGGAAGTGCCTTATATAGGCCAAGAACCAGACAGCTGACCAGACACAGCTAAAGAGAGTTGTCACTGATTGCATTGCTTTTAGAGTCAAGGTATCAGATCTCAGGTAAATCTGCAAGAGGCAGGCTGGCGTACCGGTAGGGAAGTGGTTTAGCAACATGCAAACCAGGGTTCGAATCCCAGCAGAGTCAATTCCTCAAATTAAGATTGCTCCCTGGATTAATGTTTATCGCCGGTTCATGGGGTCAGTAAGGAATTAATTTAATTGGCTACGTTTTAAGGAGAGTTTTTACTGTTTGCCTTCCTCTGCATTCAATGTATATTGAAGTTAACTATTATTCAGATAGAAATTGCATGTTAATACTGATTAGTTTAAAGTTCTACTGTTTTTACATTCAAATGTTAATACTTTTAATACAAAATTATGTTTAAATATTAATTAACTATGTTACTGTTTATAATGTTCCAAGTTGTAAAAATGTTTTTTCAAGTTTCTTAGTTACACAGATAAGAAACTTCAAGTTTAAAAAAATATTATCTCAAGTTTATGACTTAAACATATTACAAAGTTCATGTTAAAATTGGGTACGTTTAAAGGAGGGTTTTTCATGTTTGTCTTACTCTGGATTAAATGTATATTGAAGTTAACAATTCTTCAGATAGAAATTGCATGTTAAAAAACATTACCTCAAGTTTACAATACTGATTACTTTAAAGTTCAACTGTTTTTACATTCAACTGTTAATACTTTTAATACAAAATTATGTTAAAAAATGTATGCACTATGTTACTGTTTATAATGTTCAAAGTTTTACAAATGTTTTGTGAAGTTCAAAACTTACACACATAATAAAGTTCAAGTTTAAAAAAATATACTTTCAAGTTTTTTAATTGCATAGATTACAAACTTCATGTTAAAATTGTGTACATTTGAACAAGGGTTTTTACTCTTTGCTTTCCTCTGCATTCAATATATATTGAAGTTAACAAATCTTCAGAGACAAATTGCATGTAAAAAAAAACATTAAGTCAACTTTACAATACTGATTAATTTAAAGTTCAACTGTTCTTACATTCAAATGTTAATACTTTTAATACAAAATGCTTTAAGAGTTATTGTTCACCAAGAGAATATTTTACTAAAATACACATGTTTAATATCACAATACTTACAAGTGTCAAATATGTATAGTAATAACTAAACAACTTTACAAATTTACACATCACATTGCCGTCATTTTTTGACGGGCAAGTCGCTAGTAATATTATAACTGAGAGATTCTCCAAAAGTTCTTCAGCAAGTTCACCATTTAGTTCACAATCCATATGCATCCTTGGGTGCACAAACACATGAGTATCTCTATGCCACCATGTTGCTCCACCAGCAGCTGTAGGTCTAACAAATCAGTTGTGATGCACTAATTTTAATATATATATATATATATATATATATATATATAATTTTTATTTTCAGTCGTGTCCAACTCTCTGTGCACCCTATGGACCGCAGAGAGTCAGAAACATCTGTCAGCCACTGCCCCACTGATCTCTGTCAAGTTCATTGCTTGAATTACCTCATCTATCCATTTACGCTTCGGCCATCCACTTTTCTGTTTACCTTCAATCTTTCAGAGTGTTCTCTTCTTTATTAAGAATCATTCTTAAATTATTATTATATTTTTTGTCTACAATTTTTTATTTAGTTTTTAGTGAAACAATCTAAATACTACCCAGTACTCTCAAAAATCTAAGTACCACACCTTGGAAACATTTGATACAGGCCAAATTGTATTATAAGGCATCAATCTAAAACCCTAAATATTAATTTTCTCACAGCACAAATAAGAGCCATGTGTCCACTTGAATTCCATGTGGTATAAGAAGTCTTAATTAAGAGCTAACATTTATAGACAAAAACAAAAGTAGATGTTTACATGCAACCTAATATTCAATTTTATAGTAACAATACAAACCACAAAAAATCTGCAATTAATAGTTAACAGTAACACGGACATTATGTCGCGAACTGGCCCTGCAGGGGGCAAGCATCTGTCTGACAACAACTCCTATTCCCAAGGTGGTTGTCATTGTGTATAAATTCAAATTAAGTGCAGGTTGTATTTATTGACAATATATTTTGTAAGGAACCTAGTAAATACATGTAGTTCATAAAAGAAGAATTAAAGTTTAGTCTGCCAGATATTTTATGTCAAATGGCTCAGAGTTCTAAGGATAACCTTTTATTTTTATATTTGTGTAAATGTACGATTAGAATTTCCCAGGCATTTTGTATTGTTTTTATTTGCAAATATCATATGGTAATGCTCTGAGTTAATATTAACTTTTTGGGTCTGAGAATGTATTTATTATGGGCTTAAATTAACTCTTTGTGAATTTGTGGTTCATTTATTTTCATCATTGGATTATGTGTTACTTCTGTAAGCAGCAAACAAAACTCATTATCTATGTTATCAGGAAGCTGAATGATCATTCTCCTAACAGAACATACAGTATTTAAATCAGGACTCACTTATGGATTTGCCCATTACTGTAAAAGCACAGTTGTGTACCTGCTCATTTTGTTATGTGCACTGCTGGGTATCTGCTTATTGATTTAGAAGCTCTGCTTTGCACTGCTTTACTTGTCTATGCTGAACTTAGATGCACACTATGGCTGTTGTGGCTTTGTTCTTGTGCATGCATTACATTTTGCTGCATCTCCTCTGTTCACTGTGACTGCTGTGGATTCATCTCTCTGCATGCTCTGGATATCACCTCTCTGCATGCTCTGGAAACTTTGATATCTCCTCTCTTTGTGCTCTTGATGCTGTGGCATCACCTATCTGCACACTTGGGATGCTTTGGCGCCACGTATGTTGCGGGCTTGTCTAATTTAATCTCTCTGTAACTCCGCCAAATTTCAAGCCTGCAGGCTTTGTGGCTGTACCACGGCGGCTTGCAGGCTTCGCCCCATGGCTCCCCCCTCCTGCACTTCCCCTGGCTCCCTACTCCTCCACAGCCCCTGCACTCTGTTCTCAGTCTGGTGGAGGAGTTGCCAGTGGGAGATGTTGCCAGTGGGAGGAGCTTCCAAACTGGCGTGGGCACACAGGTAAGGGAAGTGTGTGTGTGTGTGTGGGGGGGGGGGGGTAACAGGCGGAGAGGAGAGATAGAGAAAGAGAGACATGGAGAGACAGAAAGGGATAGAGACAGGAAGAGGGAAATAAGGAGGGAGATAAAGAAAGAGAGGAGCAGAAAGGAGGAGGAAGGGAAAGAAAGAGAGGAGAGAGAAAGAGGGAGGAGATAAAGAAAGAGGGAGAGAAATGGAGAGAGAGGGGAGAGAGGGAAAAGAGAGAAATGGAGAGAGGAGATCGGGAGAGAAAGAGAGAGAGAAAAATAGGGAGAGAGGTAGAGGGAGAGAAAAAGCAAGAGAGAGACAGAAAGAGGGAGAAATAGAGAGGGAGATATAGAAAGGGGGGAAGGGAGGGAGAGAGAAAAAGAGGGGGACAGGAGAGAGGGAGACTGAGAGAGAGGGGAGAGAAACAGTGAGAGAGAGAAAAAGGGTGGAGAGAAAGAGAGGGAGACCGAAAGAAGGATAGAGAGGGAGAGAAAGAGAGAGAGTGAGAGAGGGAGATAAAGGGTGGGGAAAGAGGGAGAGGGAAAGAGAGAGAAAGAGGGGAGAGAGAGATAAATAGAGAGGAAAAAGGAGAGAGAGAGAGGGGAGATAGAGAAGTTGAGAGAGACAGAAAGAAAGGGAGAGAAAGAAGAGGATAGAGCAAGAGAGGTAGAAAAAGAGTGGGAAAAGAGGGAGAGGAAAAGAGAGAGAAAGAGGGGAGAGAGACTGGTAGAGAGATAGAAATAGGGGAGTGAGAGGAGGAGAAAGGGGGGAGAGAGAGAAAGAGGGGGAAAGAGAAATAGAGAGAGAAAAAAAGAGAGAGAGGGAGACAAAGAGAGGGGAGAAAGATCAGAGAGTGAGAGAGGAGATAGGGAAGGTGAGAGAGACAGAGAAAGAGGAGGAGAGAGAAAGGGAGAGGGTGACAAAGAGAGGGAGAGAGAAAAAGCAGAGGGTGGGTGTGAGGGAGAGTGAGAGAGAGGGGATAGAAATAGAGAGAAAAAAGGAGAGAGAGAGGAGAGAAAGAGGGGGAGAGAAAGAGGAGGAGAGAAAAAGGGAGAGGGTGACAAAGAGAGGGAGAGAGAGAAAGGAGAGAGTAAAGAGAGGGTGGGTGTGAGGGAGAGTGAGAGGATAGAGAGAAATCGAGAGAAAAGTAGAGAGAGAGGGGGATACAAAGAGAGGAGAGAGAGAAAGAGTGAGTGTGAGAGATTGAAAGAGAGAGGGGAGAGAAACAGAGAGGAGGATAGAGAAATAGAGAGACAGAAAGAGGGAGCGACAGTGAGGGAGACAAAGAGAGGGAAGAGAGCCAGAAAGAGGGAGAGGGGAAAAGAGGGAGAGAGAAAGAGAGGAGATAGAAAGAGGGCAGAGGGAGAGAGAGTGGGGGGGAGAAGAGAGAGATAGAAATGGAGAGAGAAAAAGAAAAGTAGAGAGAAATAGAGAGAATAAAGAGAGAGGGAAAGAGAGGGGGAGAAAGAGGGGGGAGAAGGAGAAAGTCCGGAGAGGGAGAGAGAGTCAGGGGGGGAGAGAAAGAGAGAGGGGAGAGAAAGAGAGGAGAGAAAGGGAAGGGGTAGAGAGAGAAAAAGAGTGGGTGAGACAGAGACACAGGGAGAAAGTGGGAGAGAAAGAAAGACAGAGGAAGACAAAGAGAGGGGGGAGAGAAAGAGAGGGGGAGAGAAAGATAAAGAGGGGGAGATCGAGAGTAAGAGAGGGGGTAGAGAGAGAGGGAATTGAAGACAAATATAGGAGAGAGAGAGAAAGAGAGATGGGGAAGAGGGGGGAGAGAGGACAGTGGGAGAGTCAGAAGGGGATAGGAAGACAGGTAGGGAGAGAAAGAGGGGGACAAAGAGAGAGAGGGGAGAGAGAGACAGAGTGGGTGTGAGAGAGAGACACACACACACACAGAGAAAGAGGTAGAGAAAGAGAGGGAGAGAGAGGTGGAGGTGAGCTATAGGAAGAGGGAGAAAGAGAGAAAGGAGAGAGGAAAACAATGAGAGGGGGAGAAAGACAGAGGGAGAGAGGGAAAGAGGGGGAGAAGGAGATAGAAAGATGGAGAGGGAAAGAAAGAGGGAGAAAGAGAGAATGAGGGAATGAGAGAGAGGAGGGAGATATTTGGAGAGAGAGGGGAGAGAGACAGACAGACAGAGAAAGAGAGGGGAGAAGGAGAGAGAAAAAAAAGGGGGAGACGGGGACAGAGAGAGGGAGGTGGAGAGAGAGATGTAGAGAAGGGAAGGGAGAGACAGAAAGGACATAGAGAGAGGGAGAAAGACACAAAGAGGTGAGAGAGAGTGGGGAGAAGGAAAGAGAAAGAGAGAGAGAGAGAGAGGGGGAGACTGGGAAAGAGAGGGAGAGAGAAACAGAAGGAGAGAGAAAAGAAAGGGACAAAAAGAAAGAAGGGGGAGAGAGGAAGCGTGTGAGAGAGAGAGGGTGATTTTACATATAGGGATAAGTTGTGATGGGCACTAGTTTTGACATTGCTCTTTGCCACGTACTATCATGAATAAAAATGTATTAATAACATAAAAAACACTGTTAATGCCATTAAAGGACCACTGTAGTACATTTACAAATATAGCTCATATGTCTGTTTGTAGACTATTAAAAACAGTATTTAGTTTAAAATAAATAAATGTAAATGCTTTTTCAGTCCCCCATGGGTATGATGGGGTGCTATTAGGGATAAAGTCATTATATGACCATATATGCTTAAGGGATACCTTTTGCTTTTCTCTTCTATGGAGTCTAGGTAAAGTCTAACAATTCAGCATTCGGGTCCAGACTGAGCATGCTCAGTACAGGTGGTGTTGCTATGATGGCTCATGCACCATTATTGGCCCAGCCCTGGGGCCACTACAAGCATGGCCAGTACCTCCAATGACATCACTGAGCAGGACTAATGACATCATAGTCCTGCCTGCTTCAAAGTTCCATTAAAGTCCAGGCCCCAAACAGAGCTGGTCACACACCCTGTTTTAGGCACAGGGAGGAGGATAAAATCAGCTCTGCATAGGGGAAGACATACAATTTAAAATGTAACAAATAAGTATTAACTTTACATTTAAATACACTGCATTAACATGGATAGAACTGAGCTTTCAAATACAATAAGTCACACTGTTAAAACTGCTTTTGTTAAACTACCTTATTAAATGAAGGTGCTCTTCAAGGTATAACATTTCAATTGAGAGGGCATTGTGCACGTTTTTCTCTTTCACATAAAGAGTCTGAGTAGTTAGGCCAAAGGAGAGTATATAGGGCAAGTATCAAAAATACAAAAAAAAAGGAGGGGCGGATATAATAATCTGTTTGTGGCCATGAGCAGGCAGAGAGAGGTCAGGCAAATCAGACAAAATGTTCAGACATCTGTTTCATAAGGAGCCAACTTTTTCCTAGAAGACCAGTAGGTGAGTACAGAACACATTTTATAACCAAATTGATAATATACTAAATTAAAAATCCTCTTTATTTTGTAAAGGCATTAACAACAGACCAGATGGTCATGAAGCTTGTGCAACCCAATTTTGGAGGATTTATTTAGAAAGATAAAGCTTTGACATCACAGAAGTAGGAGATGAAAAACTGTTACAACTAACACTAAGAGTAATTAACAAATATCCAAGCATGTATCTACAACTTACATTTTTATGAGTTTATTTCATGAGCATAATGGAGACAGTTGAGAGCAGTTGATGCTCTGTTATTATTGTTTACACTTTTTATTTGATGAGTAATACATTTTCTACACCTTTAATTGGTTCCCCTAAGCCCTTTTCAAGTAGCCCAATAGAAATAAGTTGGAGCAATAGCTTGAATATGTATAAATAGTTTTTTTAAGAACATTTCAGGTCTTGATATTAAAGTATTTAAGTACAGCAAAATTATTCAGGCAAAAAGTCACAAATTATGGTAATTAATTAGTGATTGAGTGCTACCTAATTTTACAATTTCCATAGCAACTATTAGAACTAAAAAGAGTTCACAAAGTAGCGTGTGTGCGTGTAATATGTACAAACAATAACTGAGTGAATTTCATGCCAAGTCAGTCTTGATAGCTGTTTATGATGCATGGCAAGTGGAAAAAGCAAGAAGCTCAACTTTTAAACATCCCATTAAAATAATTGTTTCTGTAATCCCACCCTAACAACTCTTCTAACTACTGTGAAAATTAGAAGACGATAAAAGCAAGTAAAAAAAAAGTAGTATAATATACACACGGGTAAATTGTTAACTTTTCTGTCTTCTCTGTTATATAATTACCATATGCTTTCTTTGTTCTGTTGTATATATATAAAATAATGCAATTTCAGTGGGGATGATACCCTTTAATAGCTAAATGGGTAGGATTAGATTGTAAGCTTTCAAGCTCAAAAGCAAGTTCTACTATAAATAAAAATACAAACAAAACAATATGAGAGATGCACATCAGAGAAAAAGCAGCCACTAAGTAGTCTGCCTGTGGAATGATGCCCACTTAGTGTGCACCCTTTACTTAGCGGCTTAGTGTTCCCAGGAGGGCATCTCTCCTTGTTTTTGTTTGTATGCAAATAACCGTTGGGGTCTCCCTAGGGGTGATAGCTCAGCCAAGATGTGTGTGCCTTGCTTGCTATGCCCATGGAGACCAGTGGCACCTCAATGACAGAAGGCTGAAATATGTGTCTGTTGTTTTTCAACTATCGAGGAGAGGGGGGGGGTACAACTCATTGTATACACAGGCTGTAAAATAGCTTATGTATACATACATGCAAACATAGAAAAATCTGTAGGGGGATTGTCCAACCGCCACAGCCCCCCCTTCCCCCGCTCCAGTTTGTACACCCATGGTAAAGAGAATTTTTTTATATAGTTAAATAATGCTCTCATGAGAAGGAGAGAGGTTTGTGAGCTAAAGGTAGGTAGGTAGATAGATAAATAGGTATATATATATATATAGATAGATAGGTAGGTAGATAGAAAGGTAGATTGATAGATAGATAGACATAGATAGATAAATAGATAGAGATATAGATAGATAGAGATAGATAGATAGATATAGATAGAAAGGTAGATATATAAATATAGATAGATCGATAGATAGAGCTATAGATAGAGATATAGATAGATAAATAAATAGATAGAGATATACATAGATAGATAGATAGATAAATAGATAGATATAGATAGATAGATAGATAGATAGATAGATAGGGATAGAGAGAGAGTATGGCACTCATTTTATTAAACTGTTATTCAGCTTATCAGGTTATTAATGAAACCTAGTAGCCTACTATGAATCTGTTTGATGGTTGCGTCAGTCCTCCAAAGAATATATTGATACACCGAAATACAAAGGAAAAGAAGAAAAGGAAACATGAGTGATGAGAGCAGAAGCAAAAAACACTTGCTTGTAAAGTAGGTAACACAATAACAACATTGGCAGCTATGTAACCACAGAGCATGAAAGCTTTTTTAGAGAATATCATATCCATCTGAATCTGATTGTGTCATGGGGGTCTCCATCTTGGACTGCAAACCTGCCTGCAGCTTGAGTAGAACGGTTATTCTACTGGGGCTGACTCTTCTATTGAGTTCTAATGTTCCATTCATTCTTCCCTGGTTTTAAGTCAGTTTACATATGCCTATATTGCCCCAAAAATGCCAAACTGTGTATTTGATATTAAGAGGGGAGGGGGCATTTCTTCCTTTTGGACTTTGTGTGGCTGTGACTTAGCAATACAGTTATAGATCAACTATAGTGCTGTTTACCAATTCTTTTGTACTATGAGCCATTGTCTATAGATAACAGGTTGGAATACTCAATTTACATTAACCAACCTAAAAGATGATTATATAGCACCCTCTGCTGGCTAATGGACAATTCATAGATATAAAAAGTAAATGCACTTCTAAAAAGACATATAATGGTCAGGAAAAAATAAAAATAATAATAATTTAAAATCTATGGTCTACATTAGAGATAAGCAATAACACTAAACAATAGACAGACATTAAGTAGTAATACAATATTGCACAGAGCACATTTGTAATTAAATTATAATATAATATGGTCCACTGAGTGAAAATGATAATAAAATGGATAAAATATAACATTTATAAACAATCATTTCATAACCAGTCAACTAGAAGATAAAGAGCCAGTGTAGTCCAAAATTTTCTATCATGAATTCAAACTCACATGTTTTATACATTCAACATTTAATTTTGCATGACAGATTTGAAGATTACATTAGTTTTAGAAAATTACCAGTAAAATATAATTTTTTTTATGCTGATCCACATGGCAGAGATACTGGAGTGGGTTGCCAGTTCCTTCTCCATTGGGCCACAGCATATAGCTCCTGGTATTCCAATGTGGTCTTTCATTCGAGAGGCCCAACCCGGCTCAATTTCCCTGACTGAAACTGAACCCAGTTTGCAGTGGGGAAAGCACTGAATCCTAACCACTGCACCTTATAGAAACCAGTAAAAAATCAATGTTTGATCCACCTTTACCTTACCAGTGAATATAGAGGTCAATGATCCATTGGGAACTTAAAATAAAAAAAATGTCTAAAAATTTAAAATCTCAATAAAGAGACTAGAGTATACAAAATAATAATTAAACATTATTATATTTCTGCTGATCATGTATAAATGAAATGCATCTAATAATGATAAACAATCAACAAAATAGCACAGAAAAAAGTCACATAAAACTTGCAGCACCAAGGTCCTATATTTGGGTGCCAAAATATGTAATACAGTAATCCAAAGAGTTTCTTTTCTACTCTTTTACCAAAAGCACCTTACAATATTGAAAACTAATATACTTACGGTCTAAATATTTAAAAATATATTGTTTTCATTGTACAGTAGTCCTTAAAAATAAAACATATCGCATCTGTACTATTCACCTTGCAAATGCAATGATGAACTGTAATTTATAATTCTATTCAGTATTCTCCCAAAATTCTCACTAAAGCGTTGTTTTTAGCAATATCTCAAAGTATCATAATTTACCATTGTATTAAATCATATATAGCACAAACTTTGATACATTTTACTGCCACAATTATTTTTCCCATGTGTAGTCAGTAGACTATTTTTCAGGTTAACACTTAGGTTAACAATAGAGGCAAGAAAGAGAGATCAGAAACTAATGTCCATGGCATAAGAGCCAGACTACTTAGCGATATAGCAGAGGATGAAGTAGTGGACATGAATAGCGTGGCCAAGAGGTAAAACACAGAGGTATTGCCAGTATGGTAATAGTAGTGGCCTATACAAACATAGAGGCCATGAGGTATAACTTTTGTAGAGAAATCTAATAATATAATATGGACCTATCACGTTATATGTACGCACGGGATGCACTGGGAAGTGCACCACCGACGTCCTGATGTACCTAAGTGTTAGGTAAGTGGTTAGGGGTATTCGTATTAGGATTAGGGGGTTAGGGTTAGGCACGGTAAGTGGTGTAGAGGGGTTAGGAAGTGAGGTTTAGGGGCTTAGGAAGTGAGGTTTAGGGTTAGGGTAAGAGGGTTAGGGGCTTAGGGTTAGGAAGTGAGGTCGAGGGGGGTAGGGTAAGAGGGTTAGGGGCTTAGGGTTAGGAAGTGAGGTTTAGGGTTAGGGTAAGAGGGTTAGGGACTTAGGGTTAGAAAGTGAGCTTTAGGGGGTTAGGGTAAGTGGGTAAGGGGCTTAATGTTAGGAATGAAGTTTAGAGGGTTAGGGTTAAGAAGTGAGGTTTAGAGGGTCAGGGTTAGAGGGTTAGTGGATTGTGGTGTACTAGTACATCGGGAAGGCTTCCTGTGCGCCCGGCACCAGGAGGCTTACTGTGTGTACATATAATAGGATAGATCCTATAATATATAAGGTATGAAGTAGTGGATCTTGAATTCAAGAGGTATATATAAATTGTCATTTTATTGACAACATACACAGGATATATGCACAAAAGCACAATTTATTTTATGCTTGTTTAAATGAACACAGGAGTGTGTAAAGAAGTCACTCATTGGTTAAAGTCCCAATGTTTTAAGTAGCACAGTTATCACCCAATTTCAAAATAACAGTTAGCTACACATTGTAGCAATTCAGCAATATAAAGAGGTAAAAACTAATAGCAGTGCACTCACAAATACATTTGTTATAAAGTATATTCTACTACTGGCGATTCTAAAGGTATAAAAATATCTGAAACAAACATCATTTAGCCAGTACATGGAAAAGATGATTGAATTGTAAAAGGTAATATTAAGAACAATAAAATATTTTTTCAGTCAATTATTTAGTAGAAAAACAACTAACAATAACTGAATCTATAAATAATTTATAGAACATAAAAACTAAGAAGAATCTAAAAGAAAAAAACTTAATATCCCAAATATATATTATCCAACTCTGAAAACAGCTCTTAAAGCAACATGGCTCAGAAATAATATTGAAGTGTAAAAATAGTGAGGATCAAAGAAAACATCTATAAGAAATCTGTGATCTAAGTGAAAATATTTGTATCACAAAAAATAGCAATATAATTGCAAGATATACATAAAATAGGACTATATATTGACATCAGAAAATCCCTAAGATTATATTATCTAGGGATTTAATAAATTTTTAATTGTTCGGATTTTAACAATATTTGATTTTTATCAAAGTTTATAATAAAATGTGGTGTTTTTATACTATTAATATGTGACAATTGATGATAATATAATAGCCGCATAAAAGGTGTTCTAGTCAACTTATAACTTTATTTTGTTCACTTGATCTATTTCTGGAATCAAGAGAACAATACTTTGAAATTCATTATTAATTACACGTAGGCTAATACAGCATATTCAGACCAATTGTTAAGAAGTAACACCAAGGTTAACTAGAATTGTTTGTTTGAGTTCAGCTTTTTTATAGCCTTTGTCCAGTGGCATAGCTTGTGAATGGAGGGCCCCAGTGCAAAAGTTTGGGGCCTTCTCAGGGGGGCGGGGTTAAATAATGTATTGCGCTGGCCCATATATCAACTTACACAGTACATTGATAGAGAGAGATAGAGATAGAAATGGATATATATATATATATATATATATATATATATATATATATATATAGAGAGAGAGAGAGAGAGAGATAGCTAGAGACACAGATAGAGAGATAGATGGATAGAGAGAGAGAGATGGATGATAGATAAACAGAGAGATAGCAAGAGAGATAGATGGATAGAGATGGATAGATGGACAGAAAGAGATGGATGGATAGAGACAGACAGCGATAGATGGACAGAGAGAGATAAAGAGATAGATAGATAGACAGAAAGATAGACAGATAATGTGATGATGACATACATCTCTGTCCTGTCTTAAGGAGTTGTAGATCCTCTAGATGTGGTGATGCACTTACTGGCCAGAGGGGGAGCAGGAAGCTCTGTGCCACGCTCCACTTGCTGTGTGGAGAATTCCAGGGACTGAGGGTCTGCAGAGGCTACCAAGGAGATGTTAAAGGTTGGAGGGGCGACAAAGCCACCTGCCTTTGTCTACATTTGGCCAAAAAAATCTGAAGCTGCTCAATAACGTCACTAGTTCTAGTCCTCTAAATGTTATCATTATTTGTTAGCCTGTAATACGTTTTAGCATGCAGAATTGCCTCTATACAAATAATTTAAAAGAACATGTTCTGAGCCCCCCAGATAATCAAGAAACCATCAATTAACTTTTTATAGTTTTCGCCTAGTTGGGCATCCCTCTAAATGTGATGTAAAAACTAATGGGAAACATGGTGTCAACAGAAAAAAATGGTTGATAAAAAAGTATTGGTAAAATGTTTGATAAAAAAAGAATCATTTTTTAAATTTTTTTTTTTCTCAATCAAGTTTTTATTAGGCATATATAGCATGCATCAAACAGTACATAACAAAATGCAATGTGGTTTACATTATTTGTTTAGTAACGTTAAGTCTTATTTCCAGAGTGCTGTGCGTTGTTTTTGTGGAGTACTCTTTCATCTGCCTAATATGGATTTTTTGGGATTTATTGTGGATTTGGGTACATCTTCCTTAGTCATTTATTGTTGTAAATTAAGTATCATGAATTCCCTTCCCTTTAGAGGGTCGGAATATTATTCTTGTTTTACGTGGTGGAGGGGGGGAGGGGGGATAATAAGGTGGGGTCTGGATTACTTAATTGGGTATAGGGAAGATATGAGGGGGGGAATAAGGGGGGGTATTAATTATACTTGGTATCCTGCACTCGATCCACGCTGCTACCTTACCTGATCTTGCCCCGCATGATGGGCTCGCTAAGTTCTAGACGCCACGGTCCTCCTTCCATCCGGGAAAGCTTCAGTCACAGCGTCAGTTGTCATTAGTCCCCTTAAGCTAAGGTGGGAGTGTAGCCAAGGGCTCCATGTATCAAGAAATGTTGGCATTGCGTCAGGTAATAAATGTGATAATCGTTCGTTGGTGGCTATAAAGTTAAGTTTGTTAATTATGGCCTGAAGACTGAGGGTGTTGCTTTTCCATTGTTTTGCTAAGTGGCTTTTGGCCGCCAGCATCATGAATTGTAGTAGTATTTTTTGGGGCCTGGAGAGGAGGGGGCATCTGGTCCCTAAAAGTGCGATCTCTAGGTCTCTGTCAATGTGGGTATGGGTTATCGTGGATACCAGGTCAAAGACCTCCTCCCACATGGCTTTTGCCACAGGGCACGTCCACCAAATGTGAATAAAGGAGCCTGATTCCTGGCAGCCTCTAAAACACCTGGGGCTTACTTTGGTGTTCCATTTATGTTGCCTGTCTGGAGTTATGTATGTTCTATGGAGAACCTTAAGTGAGGTTTCCAGCAAACTGAAGTTAAGTGCGCCTTTAGATAAATTGACCCATGTGGAGGTCCACGCGCCCTCATCTCTTTCGTGCCCCAGGTCTTGTTCCCATGCTGAAACATATGCCGGTTTCCTGGTCTATTTGTTGTGAAGGAGTTCCTGGTATAGTAGACTAATCATACCTTTACAAAGAGGGAGCGACTCGCAGAGTTTAATCAACCAGTTTGTTTTGGGGGGTCCAAATTCCCGTTTTATTGAGTGCACATGAAATAGTAGTTTTTTGAAGTTAAAGTATTCTTTGGGTGGTATGTTCGGTATGTTCAGAGAATTTATTATATTTTCTGGATGTTTAATTTTATTATCTTGGAACCATGAACCCAGGCGTAAAAATCCCCTTGTTTGCCACCAAAAAAGTGATTCTTGGGTAAGCGTTGGGGCGAATCTTGGATGGGGGGCCAATGCAGTCAATGTGGAGGGTGTTGCTGAGAGGTGTCGTGTTTTAGCTGCCCAACGCCACGTTTCTAGGGAAAGTTTTATGAAGGGGTTGTCTATTTCCCTCAGGTTATCTGGAACCTCAGGCAGCCAGAGGATATTGGCCCATGTATAAGGTGTCATTGCCCTGTTTTCGATAAACATCCATAATGGTTGATGCTGTGTTGAATGAGCTAAAGGTATGAATGCTAGCTGGGCGTCCTTAAAATAGATGTGAAGATTTGGGCATGCTAATCCCCCCATACGTTTGCCTTTGTGCATTTCTATTTTTGAGATTCTATGGCGTTTGTGCTCCCAGATAAAGTTAAAAATCTGTTTTTGGCAAATTTCCAATTTTTTTTGCGGGGATTGGAATTGGGATGGTTCTAAAGAGGTACAGAAGCCGGGGCAATAGATTCCTCTTGTTTGCATTAATGCGACCCAGCCAAGAAAGGCCACCTTTAGTCCATGTTGAAAGCTCAGTGTGCAATTCCCTGAATATGGGAGGATAGTTGGCTTTGTACATTGAGTCTATAGAGTTGGTGATATAAACTCCCAGGTATTTGATTGCTGACTTTGGCCATGTTAAGTTGAAATTTTGTTTTAAAAAGTTCTGAGTGTGGGTTGGGAGGGAGCAGCCTAATGCCTCAGTTTTGTCCGAGTTAATCCTAAAACCGCATATTCTGCCAAATTGTTCTAGGAGGGATATCAGGGCTGGGACAGAGGTAGTCGGGTTCGTTAGGGAGCAGAGCAAATCATCTGCAAAAAACAGCTTTTCATGTGGTGCATGCCCACTATAACCCCCTCTATCTTCGCATTGGATCTAATCATTTGGGCTAGAGGTTCTATTGCTAGCACGAAGAACAGGGGGGAGAGGGGGCATCCTTGTCTCGTTCCCTTTTCAATCTTAATTATGGAGGGGTTATCTCCTGCTAATTTGAGGCTGGCTTGGGGTTTGTCATAGTATATTTTCAGGAGGTTAATAAATTGTTCTGGGAATCCACATTTCCTGAGGACTGCCCAGAGGTACTTCCACTCTATTGAGTCGAAGGCCTTCTCTAGGTCCAATGCTAGAAGACACATGGGAGTTCTATGTTGCTGAGATATATGTATTAAATTTAATAATCTCCTGACATTATCCCCTGCCTGTCTGTGCGGGACAAACCCCACCTGATCCTTATGGATCAGTCTGGGAAGAAATATGTTGATTCTGTTGGACATAAGTTTGGCCAGGACTTTGATATCCCCATTCAGGAGGGAAATTGGTCTATAGTTCTGCACCTGAAGGGGGTCTTTCCCTTGCTTTTGAAAGAATACCATATTAGCTTGGTTTAGTTCGGGGGGGATACTGTGTCCCTTTAGCATATTATTGAATAGTGTTGTCATGTGTGGTGCTAATAGTTCTGCAAATGTTTTGTAGTATAGGTTCGTGAATCCATCCGGCCCCGGGGCTTTACCTGACTTTAAAGATTTGATCGTTTCAATAACTTCTTCTATTGTGACTGGAGCTTTGACATGGTCCATCTCTTGAGGGGACATCATTGGGAGATCTATCGATCCTAGAAATTGGTTTATATGGTTATCCATAGGGGGATTGGGGGACGAGTATAGATTTTGAAAAAAGATTGTGAATTCTTTTTGTATATGCGCAGGGCTGGAGGTTATCCCTCCTGTGGGCTGTCTAATTTTAATGACTTTTGATTGGTTAGTTTTTTGTCTTAGTTTCCTAGCGAGCATGGCGCTGGGTTTGTTGGCTTTGGTATAATATCGATGGCCTATCCATCTCATGGCTTTCTCTACTTGCTCCCAGAGGATTAGGTCTAGTTCAGCCCTTATTTTGTCTATTTTGGTGCGGTTTTCTGATGTTGGAGATTTTTGGTTGAGCTTTTCTAGGTCCATTAGGTGTGCATGCAACCATCTTTCTCTGTCCTTTTTTGTATTTTGCTGCAAGCTTGATGCATGTGCCCCTAATGAATGCTTTATGGGCTGCCCAGACCCAGCCTAAGTTCACCTCTGTCGATAGGTTTGTGGAGAAATAAAGTTCTATGTCAGACGCTATGTGATCCCTAAAATGAGGCATTGACGTGAGCATCTCGTTGAGTCGCCATGAGTATGGGGTTTTAAATGCAAAGCCAAAATCTTTTGTACAGCTTACTATGGAGTGATCTGACCAGGGGCACGGATGTATTCCCGAGTTCACTACGTTGTCTAGTAGGGAGGAATCTGTATAAAATGCATCTATTCTAGAGTATGTCTTGTGTACTGGGGAGTAGAATGAATATTCCCTTTCCCCTCTGTGCTGTTCCCTCCAAAGGTCTATCAGGTGGAGTTCTTCCAATAAAGCTAGAATTTGGGATTGCTTTTTAGTGAGTTGACTGCTCCGTCCCTCTCCTGATCTATCCAATGGTGATAAGACTGAATTTAGATCCCCTCCTAGGATTATTTTCCAGAGATCATGAGATTTAATATACTGCAGTAACCGTATGAAAATTTTCTGTGGCATAAGAGTGGGGGCATATAGTGAGATTAAAGTAACTTTCTTCCCAAATAGGGAACCTGTAAGGAGCACAAAGTTGGCGTCTTGGTCTATTTTTTTATGGTCTAAGATGAAGGGGAGGTCTTTGAGCAACAGGATTGCGGCTCCTGCCCTTTTTGTGGAATGGCTAGTGGCAAAGAAGGTTGGATAGAGATTGGATAAATATTTAGGGATCTTGTTTCTGACAAAGTGCGTCTCTTGTAGGAAGAGTACTGAGGGGTGGTATTGTTTATAAGTATTAAAGGCCTTCCGTCTTTTAAATTGCGAGTCAAACCCTCTTACATTATGCGTGATAAATGTTATTTCCGTGTCAGTCATAGTGTGGTATCACATTTTACTTCTGTAGTCAGGCTTCCCAGAGTACTATACTCACCGCCCGGATGGGAGGAGGCCAGGGGTCCAGGACAGCTCTCTTTGCCTAGTCTTGTTTGTGGGGTGAGCCGGATCTTTGCGGGTAAAGATGGGGTTTTGTTGTTTGGTAGGTGGTTGGTGTACCAGGTGGATCGATGGTTGCTCTCAGCTGCTAGGGGGGAAGTAATGAGAGTATAAATAGTTAGTGTGGTATTTGGTATATCATAACCTCCTTTGCATCGGTAGTGCAAATAAAAGAAAAATAATAGTAGGGGGGGGGGAGGCATAAAGCCTTTGTTTACAAATATTGGTGGAAATGTCCAGGGTCATTGCCCTAGAGCTGAATTGGCTAAAAATGTAGAACAATACAATAAAACATGGCATTAATTGAAGACATTAGCTAAACATAGGGTCAAACATCTTTAACAGTTCTAACACCTGATTGTAGTAAACTTGAACAATTATCAACAGGGAAGTTGGAATGCCCGGTTGGAAACCAGTCTGTCTAAACTTGTTAAGGGTGGTCTTCCCCTGAGAATGCTGGTATAGTCTTTGGGATTATCTTCCTTCCTGTGTGCGGTCCTCTAGGGACCCTTTCTGTCCTTGATTGGGTAAATGTCGTCTAGACTTTGTCAGTTCTTGACTACTTGTGCCAACTTTTAGTCAGTGGCAAAGTTCGCTATAATCTCCCAGAATGGGCCTTTCTTGTCAGAGTAGTTTGGGTCTTTTTGTTTCATTTTGTCCTGAGGCAATTTGTGCCATGTGGAGGGTGATGTCTCCAGATGCAGACCATCTAGGATGATGACGGGCCTGCCTTGAGATCGAGGTCGGGCGTCTCTCTCCCTTGTTTCTGTGATCTTTGACGTTTAGGTTGGGCTACTTCAGTCCATTCTCTTGCAGGCCTTTGGGCTTCAATAGCCCCTTGGGGGCTAAGTAGTTCCCCCTCCTTCAGGAGTCTTAAACGGTGAAGAGTATCCCTTCCTTCCTCCATTGAGCGCACTGTGTGTGTTTTTGTGCCCACCTGAAAGGTGAGGCTGAAGGGGAACCCCCATCTATATTTTATTTGGTGCGACGTCAGGGTTAGTAGGATCGGTTTCATCTGTCGTCGTTTATATAGGGTCGATGGGGTCAAGTCTGCATAGATCTGGATTTCCGCTCCATCTGGGCCTAAGATGGCCTGGGCTTTCCTGGCGGCCTGAAGTACTGAATCTCTAGTCTGCTGCCGTAGGAAGCGTACCACCACGTCTTTTGGCAAGTTAGGAGTTGTTGGGCCTCCCAGGGCTCGGTGTGCCCTTTCTATGTCCCAAGGTTCTTGGGTGAGGGTCGGGAGTATGGTAGATACCACCGCTTTTGTGTAATTTACCAGGTCCATAACAGCGGTAGGTATCCCCCTCAGGCGTATATTATGTCGCCTGCTCCTATTTTCAAGGTCCTCTAGCTTTAGTTCAAGATCCTTGAGTTGCGAAGTGTTGGCAGATATGTCGATTCTGTCTTCAGCTTGGCTTACAATAGGTTGATCTGCAATTGTTTCAAGTTTACTGGTCTGTGCGCCCAGTTCCTGTATTTCTTGTTTAAATTCTTTTATGGCCGCAGATAGCCGTGATTGTAATAGCATGTCAAATTTGGCCATTGAGAAATCGGACACATTCACATTTGGATAGGCGACCTCTGAGTCTCTGTCCCCTTCTGAGCCTGAGGGTGAGGTTGGTGCAGGGCTGTGCCCCCGTTGGGAGCCTGCTGTTTGTTTTGTGAAATGATCAGAGATACTCCTTGAAGGGCCGCTTTTCCTAGGTTTCCCCATGTTGAATGTTTCCTAGAGCTAAGGATCTGAACTTGACGGGGTTTCCAGTTTTGTGACTTATTGTAGTTTAATGTTCGTGGGGTAGCCCAGGTTCCTCTCTTTTTTTTTTTTTTTTCCTGCAGTATTTGGTGTTGTATTGTCAAAGATGCATGAGTTATTGAGTAGGTATCAGCTCTAGTAGGCAAATGGTGACTTTCATGTTTCACATTGTTGTGTGTATGCCACTTGATTCCTTGATATTATAATCTAGTGGTGGAGGTCTATGTGAGATCCTCCTTATTTTATATTATTGGCGGGTTTGGGATGACCGCCGTGTTTGTTGTTGCTATTATAGTGCGTTTGGTTTCGGGGCCTTTATGGGACAATTTGTAAAATAAGTCCAGAGTATTCCGTTTCCCAGGTTATAATGGGATGATGAGAGTTATAAAGCCTGCAGAAGCGTGCTGCTTTGGATTGTATGCTGCAGCGTTGTTGCAGAAATTCCCTGGTAGTGTGGAGCAGGTGGTATTGTAAAAACTGGATTTTTGGGCCTTAAGTGGCCTTGAGCTGCCTTGCATGAATCAGGCTTCTTTTTCAAGGTGGTAAGGTATGTAGGTTTTCCCTGCTTTGTGCTAGATTATGTGGGGTGATAATGGTAGCTTATCAAGGGCTGAAGAGGCAGTTTAGCTCCCTAAGGCCTTCTTCTGTGCCCCTCTCTCCTCTTGTGCTGAGGGGTAGAGGTCTCTGTGTTGCCCTGATCTCCCCCTGCTGGGATCTGTCGCCCCTGTGTGTTTGGGGGGGGGGGGGGGTTGTTGTGAGTGTGGGGTACTTACAGGGCTTAGGTCTCTGTCCTTATGCTGGTCTATGATGATCCAAAATGGCCGCCGCCTCATGGGGCTCTAAGATGGCTGCCACTCGATCGTTAGGCCTCAGACCCGTTTGCAGCCTCTGCCCTGGCTGCCCCCACTGACCTGGATTCTCCGTAGTGCCCCAGTTGGTGCTGTCTTGTTCCGTTTTCAGGCCCAGGGGCCCCTGGGCCTTCACTTCCCTGGAGGACAGCGTCTCTCGTGGCCAGTTATAGGCCTGGCTGGCTCTGCATGTGGCCGCTCCGGTGCCGCTGGGGGGGGGGGTTCCCCGGGGAGATGTGGGTCGTCGCCCCCTCCTCTCTACAGGCCTGCAGACTACTCAGCACCTCCCTGGGACCGCAGGTCTCCGTGCTCGGATCGGGTCCTGCAGCTTGGTGTAAGGTGAGGTCAGACCGCTTTTGCGGTATATCGCGGTTCCTATTCTTTTTCTTTGTGTGGCAATTTTGGGATCTATGTGTTCCCCCTGATCTAATGAGTGTAGGGGTATAGATATTTAATTGATTAGGTTTGCTATAGGGGTCAATTACCCCAGATTGACTTAGGCCTTGGCTGGAGCTCTAACAGAGTACGTCTTCCCTCTTCAGCAGCTTAACCACGCCCCCTCATTTTTTAATTCTTAATCTTTATTTTGTGTGTTTTAATTTGGCATTTTCATCAGTATTATCTTTTTCCATTCCCAGTTTTATTCTTGCATATTTGCACTGTTTGCATTTTTGCCTCTGCAGAGCATATATTTGCTCATTTTATCTTCTATTGGAGTATCTATCTATTTGATACATGGACACTCATTTTGGACTGATGGTCACCATTGGGTCGCCCATTATGTCAATTCTTTGACTTGACTCTATTTGGACTTTTTGTCCTCCTCGCTCTTTTGATCTTTCGTCCATTTATCAACTGAGTTTTTGGCCATATATCCTCTGATACTTTATATTCTTTGGGCTCAGCACCCGAAGTTAAGTATACCAGAGTTGATATTCTATAGAGATCCCAAGCTTGGTGACTACCAAATTGACCAGATCTATAGAGATTTCAAGCCTGGCGACCACCTTATTGCCCACTTTTGTGGAAGACCAAGAACTATTTTATGAGTGATTTCTGACACCTCTATCTAGAGGGTCGCACATGTGAGTGTTCATTTGTTATACGAACTTTTTGTTGGAATAAATGTATTGATCTGCTCTAGGATTTGGTGTGCGCTTTCCTTTCCCCCCCCCCCTTTTTTGTTTATTCTCTAGAGTATTACTCTGTGGTGACCAGAGTTTCTGGGAACAGCTGCCCTACTGTCCAAGGAGTCAGATCACTTTTACCATCTCTCCTTCCTCTCAAGAACGCCGCAAAAGAAGACTTCTGCGATTCTACTACCAGTATTAGAACTTTGTTCCTCGTCCACTCCAGCTGAACTCACTTAAGTATTTACTAGCACATGTTGTGCCTTCCAGGTTTTTGTATTTTTTGTATTTTGTGCATATATATACTGTACGTTTTTTTGCTGACTTATATATATATATATATAATTTTATTTGTGCGAAGACATATATATATTTTCTATATATATCTATATATATATGTGTATATATATTTCTATATATATGTTTTTCTCTTTACATTTCAGTATATATTTTCATTCATATATATCCTCATACATGTTTAACCTTGCTTAGGTATTGGCTTAACGTTACGGTTTGTCATCTCCATACTTTTTAGGCGCAATAGTATTTACTAGGTTTCCTTACATAGGGAATTCTAGGTCCTCTCTTTCTAAAAAAAGAATCATGCCTTAAAATGGATAAAATGCTGTATAAAACGAATAGCTATTTGTAGTGTAGGAACAGCCAATAGCATTCCCATCAAAAAAAAAGTTTCTGCTCTAATTTCCAGTGTAGTTGCTACAATATAGAGATAGTTCAATCTGATATGACCTGGTTTGTTCAGTATGTGCATTGTGTATCTTGTTTATGGGCTACTGGTACACATCCCATTTTGAGGAATGCTTTTGACAATGAGTTGAGGGATCATAGACAAGTTTTTCAACACAATGTTTGACAATCTCCGGTTGTAACATCATATGTAAAATCTTCTGTTCATTTGTAATATCACATATATAGTTGTGAGCATACGAGCCGCGAAGCGAGGGCCTCAGTTGCTGGCATGGAGCGCCAAAGGCGATGCGACCCTCGCAAACAACATACGAGACACGTTACCACCCATTAGGCCCTCGCAAAAATCGGCCGCAACCCGCGGACATGAAAAAATTAAAAACACAATAAATACACACAACACATACATAAAAAGCTTACCTACAGCAAGAGGGGACATCCAGGACCTCAAAAAATTAAGTTACACTTTAATTTAACTCAAAATAAAAGAGTTTAGACACAAAAAAATTCTCTAAGCGAGAGAAACAATGGCCGCCGAAACAAAACAAAAACGAGGCTACAGGTCCCTAAACACGCAAAACACCACCAGAAACATAAAAAAAAAAACACCACAAAACACCTACGGATATTCCGCTACAGACGCATACCACACATTAGCCACCATTTTAGAACAATAACTTATACAATGCGGAAGTACACAGCTGCGCTAAAGGTTTGGTCTCGCGCACGCACACTATTACACTGCACACATTCATAACGCTTACACAGCAGCTCCACACCACTAATGCTGCAGCAACAGCAAAACAGATTGTCAGCTCTTCAACAGAATGCTTCCTGCATATATTACTTCAAAATAGGTAAAGTATATTAATTTATTAATGTATTATTTATTTGATTATTATACACCGAACAGCATTAGCTCACTTACAATTTCATTGCCGTCATTTTTTGACGGGCAATTCGCTAGTAAATATATAATTTTCACTACCGTGAGTCAGTCCAGTGATAACCTCAATCAGTGTACATCCTGCCATATGACTACACCGCTGGAGCAGCCGTTCCAGGGTCCATATCTCTGTGATAGTAGACACCTGTCGCCTCCCATAAAGCTTTTGAGAACTTGAGAGTAGAATTGCAACACTGATATTGTTACACTAGAAATGAGGCTAGTGAGGATGTTCAAGGGTAGGTGCTGATTCCCTTGTGCTCGTGGTTTTGGCATGTTGCAGATCAGGTTGATAAATCATTGGGAGGTGCTTGAAATGATTCAGTAATGTCGGTACATATATGTACCAACGACAAAGTCAGTTTAAAATGGATTGTCACAAAAAAGATTTAATGGAACTCAGAAACAAGCTTTGGGAAAGGACCTTCAAAGTCGTATTTTCCAAGTGCTAGCCAAGGGAGACAAAAAGAGATTAGGGAGTTAATGTGTAGCTAAAAAAAGTGGTGTAGGTAAAGGGTTTAATCTTTTTAGAACACTGGGCTGACTTCTCTGTTGGTATAATCTTTATAGCGATGATGGATTACACCTTAATGAAGAGGGAGTATTAGAGTTGGAGAAGAGGATGGTAGAAAGGTTTGGGATGTTTTAAAACTAGTAAGTGTGGGGGCTAAAGAGAAGCAATGGGGTAGAAAGTGTAGTGAAAGAAGGGTATGAATTAAATACTCTTGTGGGCATAAAAGGGGTAAGTGTTAGTATAGTCAACAAGGGGTCATGTTAAGTAACTCAAATTCATTAACACATACTTTAAACCTGCAGAGTAAATGTGAAATATGCTTAGTGAAACATGGTGTGATGATTCTCATGGTTTGAAGATAATTTACAGAGTTATAATCTTCTTAGGAGAGATGGGGGTTATGGTAGAAGAGGTGGAGGAGTTTGTCTTAAACCAGATTTAAAGCCTACAGTCAGAGAAGATCTCTATCGTGGAGCTAGTGATAATGTGGAAGCTGTGTGGGTAGAAATAAATAGTGGAGGTGATAATCCCCAAAACTATTGGTTGGGACATGCTATAAACCCCCAAATATAAGCAAAAGTAAGAAAATATGGTGACTGCTACGGACTGGAAATGCAGCTAAGAATAGCCAAATTTGGGAGATTTTAACTACCCACAAATAAACTGGATAAATTAAACCAGTTGAGGTCAGCTAATGGGAGCAGGTTTTTGCGTATACTTGGAGACAATTGGGCTAAGTTATACAATAAATTACTAGAAATTAGATTATCTTGGATCTAATAATAATGAACGATATTGATATAATATCAAAAGCTAAAGTAAGGGAACTCTTGGGGAATAGTGATCATAACACAGTATCATTTGAAGTTAATTTTCAAAAGCAAATTTATAAGGGGACAACAAATATTCTTACATTTTAATTAGCAAAATGTAATGAGGTCATCATTCCATTCTATAGACTGGGACAAAGCACTGGTAGGTAAATATACAGAAAACAAAATGGACAACATTTAAGGCTTTACTAAATTATCATACATACCATGTGAAAGTAAAATAAGTAAATCACAATCCATGTGTCTTAATAATGAGGTAAAAAAAAACATAAGGATTAAAAAGTAGGCATACACGTTATAGAACAAGGAGGAAGCTGAGGTAGCACAGCTATCCCGCCAAGGGTTGCCAAAAACAAGAGAGCTCACTATGAGAAAGATAATTGTCAAAGACAGACATGTGAAAACCGGTCACGTGCCTCCTCTTGTCCAGGAACTACTGCATTCATTAATGCTGTCAACTGAGGGAGTAAATCATAAGTTTAGCTCTCAGAGGCCCATGCACATGGGGAATCGAACCACAAACCGTGTCGCTCCCGTACAGAAGCAACAACCACTAGGTCAAAACAATCACACATGCAGGTCACCTAAAATTTGGACTAATTAACATTGAATTCTACCAAGAAAATCCCAATTAAGGCTTGAATAACTGTTTATCATCGTGGGAAGATAAATTTGACTAATATCACACCACAGTTATATCTTGTAAGGGTCTTAAAATATTGGGACATTACATTCTTGTATATCTTTACAAGACTTTTAAGAAATGATGATTAAAAAAGCGAAGTGCTGGAATTTACTTGTTAAAGATCTACAAGCCTTTTTGTATAAGAGACTATGAGCCTTTGAGATACGGAAGCCGTAAGTAAGCTCACAGGCAAATTTGCTATTCAATTACGAGTTATGAGCTTGAAAAAATGCTGGACGTCAAATTTGGAACTTACACCCTCCAGAATACTTTAAATTGTCACTTTCGCAGGGCTAAAATCGCAAATCGCTATTCAATTGGCCGATTTCCCCAAGCTCTCAAACATATCCACACTTGTAAACCGCAAACGGAGGAGAAAATCCAACGAGTACTTGAGAGGACCGGCAAAGGGGTTAAACACCTATTTGTAGCACTGTAAATGCAAATAAAAAAGTAATCATGCACTGTAAATTACGGGGAAAGTGATGATAGACATTAGAATTAATTGCACAACAGTCTCAAGCCCGCAAAACTGCAGGAAATATGTTTAAATTTTATGTGTCATTTCAGGGTTAAATTATCTTGGGTATCAATTAGTTAATATCAGGCCTCCCATATGGACTAGAACAGTAATGGCATTCATTTTTATAATTCTTCATTTTCAAAGTCTTGCGAACCTGATCGCATATCAGACCCCCGAACCTAATTGATTGACTCGTAACCGCCATGTTTTACTGCCGTAATTATGACAGTGTCATTTTCTATTGGCCGATTCAAAATGGGCAGTCACGGGCTTGCTGGATTATTACGGTTCCCGGCCACAACTACTCTGAAACAGTACATGCGGCCGTCGGAGAACGAGTTGGGGCTTCGAATTGAATGTGGCCCTATATTTCTGGATAATAACTCCTGTGAGCCTATGGGAAAATGTGTATTTGACTAGCCTCTTAAATATTTGGATCTCTGTCCAATGAAATATCCATGTGCAATATATTGACTGATAAGAATATGAACTTTACTTATAGATCTGAGTTGATTTTAGTAAAAAATCCTTCACTTAAGGAACATTGATTAAGAAATTACTTTACGAGAAGTCGCTATATAAATGCTAAACTTATGACTGTATATTATGGTAAAAGTAAAATTGCACCATGTATTAAGAGGTGAAATATTATTTTAAATCAAAATTGCTTTATCTACAGGGTTGCAATATTAACTAAATCTAAACTACTTATCAATTTATTTCTGAAATATAAAAATAATTAATTAGAAGCAGCACAAATAATCTTAAGATGAAGAATCAAAATCCAATGAAAAGTAAGGGAAAAGAAAAAAAAACTAATATAAGAACACCAAAGGAATTTTTCTCACCTAAAGAGAAAGAGAAAAATATAACTATCTCGCAACCTAGTACACCCATACAAAAAGACTCATCGTTAATAATGTCAGGTCAAAAAGATAGAAGCTTTCTAGAAACTTCAAACTTGACAATAGAAGAGCAAGGAGCATTAGTAACTTTTCCCATTATGAAAAAGCCCCTAAAAGATTCTTAAATCTCCCTGAAAAGTGAATTAAAGCAAGAAATAGCAGATAATGCAAACGCATCAAAAAACTCACCAATAGAACAGAAGAGCTGGAAGTTAAACATGAGTTGTTAATTAAAGAACATCACTCTTTGATAACACATGGAAAAACAATTGATGAAGAAGTAAGAACTCTTAATATTAAACAAACACAATGTAAAGACCAATCCAGGCGAAATAATTAAGAGTTAGAGATATTCCAGAAAGTATAATAACTAAAGACAAAAGTAAATATATAACTATTTTTTTTTCCTCATTAGTAAAACCAGAGATTATAAGGGATGACAGGCTAGACAGAGTATACAGAATACCAATACCAGGGAGCTTCTCTAAAGATACTCCTAGAGATGTAATAATTAGATTACATTTCTACTCTTATAAAGAGTCTATTTTAAGAGCTGCTATGAGTATGGAACATTTTCAGACACCTTATGAAAAACTGATTATCTTTTCAGACTTATCAAGTAATACTTTGAGTAAAAGACGAGAGTTCCAGAAAATTACAAGAGCTCTAAGAGAAATGAAAATACCATATAGATGGGGATTCCCAACCTATTTATTGGTAAATAGGAATAATCAGAGGACTATATTTAACTCTTTAAAGAGATTATACATTTAAACATATTGTGAAATATTAAGGGAAATAAAAAAAACACAATGGGTAATACAATGGAATATATTTTCTCAGTAGATATTGACATTTTAAGCTAGTGGGTAGAATAATTGGTCGACTCTTGATTTGAAAACCTATTGTAAAAACACTTCACTTTGTGGAGTAGACTAGTGATGTCGCGAACATAAAATTTTCGGTTCGCGAACAGAGGACCCGAACTTCCATCAAATGTTCGCGAACGGGCGAACTCGGCGAACCGCCATAGACTTCAATGGGCAAGCGAATTTCAAAACCCACAGGGACTCTTTCTGGCCACAATAGTGATGGGAAAGTTGTTTCAAGGGGACTAACACCTGGACTGTGGCATGCCGGAGGGGGATCCATGGCAAAACTCCCGCAGAAAATTACATAGTTGATGCAGAGTCTGGTTTTAAGCCATAAAGGGCATAAATCACCAAACATTCCTAAAGTGTTTGGAATAACATGCTTTAAAACATCAGGTATGATGTTGTATCGATCAGGTAGTGTAAGGGTTACACCCGCTTCACAGTAACAGACCAATCTCCCCGTTTAATGCACCGCAAACAGTCCCTTTGCACAACCGCAAACTCCCCATTTGCACAAGGTTGGATACCAAGCTAGCCATGTCCCGTTCCTTGTCCTCACTGATGTCATTGAAGGTCTCTTCCTCCACCCAGCCACCAAGGGTCCCAAAAAGGTGACAACAAGCCCCCTGGGAGGCCTGCAGTGCTTGGTCTTCTGCCTCCTCAAAGCCACCTTCCTCCTCTGACTCCTCTTCTTCAGACTCCCAGAGTCTGGGGGCTTCCACTGCCCAGCATGGAAGATTATACACAGGTCAGAGCCTGGGGGCTTCCACTGCCCAGCATGGAAGATTATACACAGGTCAGAGTCTGAGGGCTTCCACTGCACAGCATAGAAGATTATACGCTTTGCCTCTGTCTGCGTTATTATAAGGTGTGTACTGTTAAGTAGTACTATTCCTATCGGTTTAATCCCTGTTACGTCCACTATCAGGGGACGTGTATATGGCATGGATTTTTGGAAGCGGGAGATGGAAAAAGATGCTTGGTCGGTCCTCCCACTTCAAATTTGGGGCACTGCGCATGCAATCTAAGGTGCCACCAGATATGAGTGTCACTGTGCACTGGCAAAAGTTGGCAGAGTAGATGCAATAGGCTTCACACACACGCCTTTAGGCAGGCAATTGCTATTCAATCTATTACAGTCAAAAAAGTGTTGTTTTATGTCACTGAGTACAATATAAGCTGTGAGCCTGACACAGGCAGGCAACTGAAATTAGATTACAGGAAAAAAATGGTTGTTTTTAATGTATGCTACACCACCAGGTATGAGTAGTGAAAATAAGCACAATATAAGCTGTTAGGTGTTAGCCTTTCACACACACACGCTGGCAGGCAGGCATAGATTACACAAAAAAATGATAAAATAAAATAAATGATGTTCAAAGTTTCCTCAATGATAAAGTATAGGGGGCGAACCGAAAAGCGCATGTGTTCGCCGTTCGCGGCGGACGCAAACATGCGAAAATCACCGCAAATAGTTCTCCGGCGAACTGTTCGGGACATTATTATTATTATCTTTATTTATATCGCGCCAACATATTCCGTAGCGCTGTACAGGGGTTGAGTACATAGCAGAAAACAAATTAAACACCTTGTAAAGAATGGAGGGCCCTGTTTTTGAGCATAAAATCAAATGTACATAGAGCTTGTTTCCAAGGAACTGACACAAGATTGAAAACTCGCAAATTTACAATCTAAGGGGCACATAACTAGAGTAGACTTATACCGAGTAGAATCTAGAACATTTAACAATTGAAGCACATGTTATTAAGATAAATGTAGAAGAGTATTTGAGTAAAGAAAGGAATTGGAAACAAATTTTAAGTTAATAAGAAGTTTTTGGATATAATTAAGCTCACAAAATAGCTTTAAAATGTTAGACATATAAGGGAGGTGGCACACAAATTAAAGGAGTTAAGGTTTATATTTCATCAAAGATAAAGATCAACTATTCTCCCAAACACTCTGGAATCTAAATTGAATGAGTATTTATTTAACTGAAAAGACAGACTCATGTACCTATTAATCGCTAAGAGTAACTAGGGAGATGAAATCATTCTGATTGTTAAACCAATCACTCATATCTCAAGAATAATATACTAACTTAAATCTTCAGAGAACTCATGCATGCATATTAAAAAGAACAAATAGTATTAAAGACCTGACATATGGGAGAATTAAAGGAGAAAATGAGGTACATAAAATCAAACAATATTGTTCTATATAACATTCAAATTAGAACTAGCAACAATAAAATTAAGGGAACAAAGCATAGTGTAGAATTGATGAACTCTCTAACCAATCCAGGACTTATTTTGATCAGGTGATTCTCAATCTGATCAATAAACTAAAAAGGCAGATTCTTTAGATCTATTTTCTGCCGAGAGAAACAAGTGAGATGAGAAATCTCAATTTTGTATGTCAAAGTTTGTTTAACTGTTTTTATTTTTTGTCTATATATATATTTTTTTTTAACCTGTATTAACATGAAGTGGAGTTCGCAAATAAAGGATACTGAAGACATCTCTGAGAGAGATAAATGTTTTAAAAATAATGGGATTTAAGATTATCACATTAAATGTCCAGGGATTAAACACACCATATAAACCTTCCAAAAAGAAAACCCAGATATTGTCTTCAAGAAACGCACTGGAAGGCCGACAAAGAACCAAACTTATTTTCTAGAATGTTTCCTTTTATGATTAGCACCAATTATAACAAAAGATCCCTTTGAGTGGCCATTCTGTTTAATAAGAATATAAGTACGACAGAAGAGTACAGGGAAATTGATGGCAATGGAAGGTATGTTATTTGGTTAGGTAGTATAAATGGTCAGAAATATACAATTTTGAATATCTACTCACTTAATTCAGGACAAAATACATTCCTAAATATATGATGAAACATGTACATACAATAAAAAATGGAGCCTGAATAATCTGTGGTGACCTTAACATGTATCTAAACCCAGAACAAGACAGGAAGTCTTTAATGAAACCTATGCTAGAAAATAAAGCAAAAATAAGAGCAAACAATTTTTTCAGAACTTTGGTCAGATATGACATGTATGATGTCTGGAGAGCATTACATGACAATCAGAGAGACGTTACACATTAATCACATAGACATAAGGTTTACTCTAGACTCACTTATTTCTTACTAGATGCATTAACAATTGAATTGGTCAATAGCATAGAGATTAAGTCAAACCATTGGTCATATCATACAATGCTAATAATGCAAATTCGACATCAGCAGACTAGAAATAAATATTGTATAAAAATCGATATGGGTTTATTAAAAACATTAGCAAAAAGAGAAATAATGAAGGAAGAAATAATTAGCTTTTTTGATAGAAATACTAACTCAGTGGATTCAGGAACATTGATTTGAAATGCCCATAAGGCATATGTTAGTGGAATAATGATTAAATGGAATAAACAGTAAATATCAAACTGGCGAAAGCAGAAAGAAATAACATGTTACTCCCTAACCAGGATAATATAGATGAACTGACCATAATCAAGTTACAAATTAAGAACAATAGACAAATCAATAGACAAATCAATATGGTTATCTCAACAAAAATTCTACTTTTTAGGGAATAAACCAGGCAAGCTTTTGGCAAATAAACTAAATAAAAGAACACATCAGAAAATAATTGAGAAATTAAAATGTAAAAAAGGCAAGTATTGTAGAAAACCTGATGAAATTGCAAAAATCTTCCTTGGTTATTATAAAGCTCTTTATAAAAATAATTTAATAAACCATCAAAACAAGAAATATTTGATTTCTTGAAACAAATAGATCTGCCCAAGGTTACTGAATATCAATTAGAAACTTTGAATAAAGATATTACGACCAAAGAAATTCAAACAGCTATAAATAACCTTAAAGCTCCTGGACCAGATCACTACTATAAAATGTTTGTGCCTATTCTTGCAGATTATTTAAAAATTGTTTTTAATGAAATTAAGATGAAAGGATCTGCTCAACCAGAAATGCTAGAGGCTGCTATTATCACAATCCATAAAGAAGTTAAGGACAGTACAGAATATAAACATTATAGGCCTATATAGTTAATGAACACAGACATTAAGCTTTATTCAAAAATGTTGGCTATAAGATTGAATCACCTACTTCCAAACCTAATTAACGTCGACCAAATGTTTTTTTGTCAAGAATAGACAGACAAGGGATAACACCAGAAGATTCATAAATATATTATCATACTCTAAATCCATGAAGATCACATTATTGGCCCTGTCATTGGATGTTGAGAATGCCTTTGACAGTCAATTGGGAATTCATGGAGAAAGTTTTTTTAGAAATATGGTTAGAATAAGTTTGGATAACATGCTATAGGTGCATTGTGCTCTGAACCTTCTGCTTATGTAACTGGATTGAGATTTAGGACAGAGAAGTCTATAATTAAAAACAGCACCAGACAGGGTTGCCCTTTATCTCCTCTAATTTTTGCCTTAGTAATAGAACCCTTGGCAGAAAGAATAAATAAGTCAGAGGAGATGGAGGGCCTAAAAATAGCAGACTACACAAATAAAAGAGTGCTATTTGCAGATGACGTTTTGATCACAGTAACTAATCCTGCTTCATCTTTACCACCTTTACACAGAGAAATATATCTCTTTGGTAGAATGAATTACTATAAAATTAATTATATTGAAACAATTAGATTAAACTTAAATAGAAAGGATTATGAACTCTTAAGTAAACATTACCAATATAGGGCCTTATTATTAGCTCAATTAAATTCCAGCCTTGCATGTCCAATTTATAGCTCTTAAACCTTACGTGCATCAAAAGCCTCCGAGTTACGACGAAATTAAATTAGAAGGTCTTGGAAGAACCTGCAAGCAACGTGTGAGACAAGCCAAATCGTAGCCCAGTCTTCTCGCACGTTGGATGTGCAGTCCTGCTAAGATCAATTAGTCAAAACACGTAGCAATAAAGAAGATATGGCAAGTGAAAGCTTGCAAGATCACCCACAGGATCTCTGCATAATCCCTTGCCGCGGGGGTCCTGATCGGGTCCTCTGCTGTGTTTAAAAGCTCAATCCCTGCTGCGGGGGGGTACTCCAAGTACAACCCTGACACCTAAAATGACTCCCCGCTATGCTGGGGGACCCTATCGGAACCCCCACAGTGTCCCCATATAAATATATTTTTTCAGCATTCTTTAAGGACCCGCGAGATGGGAAATTTAAAATTTTACATGCAGCGGGTGTCACGATCGATGCCGATCAGGGACCCCCGCTTCAAGGGGTTAATGTGGGGACACTTCGGGTGTCCCGATGGGGACCTTCAGCATAGAGGAGGGTTAATGTTAGGTGCCACGGGGGTACTTACAGTACCACTGAGGCTGGGGTTGGCTAATGGTATGCCGCGGGCCCTTTAAGGACCCGCGCCGGGGAATTTTTTAATTTTAAATGCAGCGGGGGTCTTGACCAATGTCGTGGGACCTCCAGCATAGGGGGGGGGGGGTTAATGATAGGTGCCTGCGGGGGTACTTAAAGTAATGGTATGCCGCGGGCCCTTTAAGGACCAGTGGCAGAGAATTTTAACATTTTAAATGCAGCGGGGCTCTTGATCGATGACGATTGGTGACCCCCGCTGCAAGGGATAATGAGGGGACACTTCAGGGGGTGCTCGTTGGGATTTTAACAAGGGACGAGGTTTACCCCATAGATTATCATGTGCGTGTTCTACGTAGCTCTCCACTGAGCCGTTTTGGCCGTAACCTTGCTAAGTTGGCTGCGAGGAACAGATTGAGGATTCGGCCTTCGCAAAGAGCTCTACGAGGGCTTTAGCGAGGGCCGAGGGAATTACGAGGTCTAATTTAATGAGGCTGTTAGTCTTATCCTGGGTTGGAAGAATATCTGCAACCAAGATGATAATATTGCCCAAAATTACCTATTTGTTTAGAATTCCTAAATAAATATTTTAAAAAATACATATTATTTTGGATAATTTTATATATAAAAATCAGAAGCCTCGGATAAGTTATAAAATAGTAAAATAAGATCTCTCTAGGGGAGGCCTAGCCAACATAAACATAATGTACTATTATGATGCAATTAGACTTTCACAGATATTAATGTGGCCATTTATGATCTACCAAGCTAAATGGTGGTTTATAGAAAAATCTTTATCGCCCATATTAAATTTGAAATACATATTATGGTAGACTGAAGATGAACTCAAGACAATAAACCCCTTTAATATGATTAATTCAGGAATTAAGGGATGGATTAGATTAAATTAAAAAAAAAATGTTATACCCTCCCTCTTCAGTAACTCCTATTGATTTTATATATGATTTTATATATTTTATTTTTGAAAAGTAATAGGAGATCTGAAAGAGAAACAATTAAATATTTGAAAGATCTCTATATTAATGGAGAATTTAAACAATATAGTGACATTGCTGTAGAATATAACTATCTTGATATAAATTGTTTAGAAAAATTATGAAATCTGAATGTAGTATGAAAGGAGACAGAGAATTGACCAAATTTGAAGACTTGAGTACTTGAGAAGAGACAAAATTCTCAATATCCCAATGCTATAAATTAATAAGAGATAAATCCCAGAAGAGGGAAAACCTCTAGAATGGGAAAGATTTGAATGGTTCCAGGCATGTGAATTAACACATAAATCTGTAAAATACTCAAAGTATTGAGAAATAAAATTTGAACTAATCCAAAGGTGGTATAGGGTCCATGCTATAACAGCAAAAATATTTCCTGGTAACCAATCAGATAAATGTTAGAGAGACTGTGGGTCGGAAGAAACACATTCCCATATATGGTGGACATGTCCTAAAATACAAAAGTTATGGTCTTTGGGTATAAAACATATTTTAAGTATAACTGGATCCCAAATCAATATGTCTCCTCAGTTGATAGTGTTCCATATATTCTCAAAAGAAATAAAATACCCAGTTAAATGTTTGATAATTAAAATTGTATTAGCAGTTCAATGGATGATTACAAGAAAATGAAAACAGATAAAATCCCCACATGGAATGAAATTGCAATTGCGGTAGATCGAAATCGACAATTGGAAAGAGATTTTCAAACATCTGAAAATAGTATGAGTAATAAAGTTCTGGGTAAATGGATTATATATAGGATCAATATATGAGTAAAAACAGAACAGTGTTCTAACTCTACTTTGTGTGTTATGTTTTTGAATGTATGTGTTAGTATTTTTGTGGTAATGTAAAAAATACTACTTATTTTCAATATATGGATTTTGTATCTGATATAATATATGTACACAAAAAAAGGATAATTGAACTACTGTATTATATTCTCTATAGTTTTTGGTAACGAAAAATCTGTCCATTAAGGTGAGGTTAATATTTTAGTCATATTCATCCTTAGCTACACCTCAGAATTTCACAAGAAAATGCAAGATGTAGATGATGTGTCTGCTATCTAGAAATGCAGAAAGCTTCATGGAGTGTAAAAAGGCTGATTCTTTAGTAAAGAATACAAAACATAAAATATTATGAGTAAAAACATTATGTAATGTTCGTTTTGTGAACATTTTTTTCATAAAACACATTTTGAATTTTTATTTTAAAGTAGCCTTTTTTAGTAGGCTGCAGATTTTTTTTTTGGAACTTGTAATTATATGAGTGTGAAAGCTTTTTATCCAACCAGATGCTACTACTAATCAGACAAGTGCTAAACTGGTAGAGCCTCAGACTTGTAGTATAATTTATATATCGCATGACTGATAAGAAATATAATTATATTAAATCAGCATATAATGACACTAATGGTACTTTTTAATGATAATGTTATCTTACTAAACATGTTGTTACACTATTTGAAATACTCACAATAAAATAGTGTTAATTGGTTTGTATCATATTACTGATAAGCAAAAAATCAGTGTATTTTGACCCTGCTATGACAAAAGTTTAAAATCTGACAAGTAGCATTAAACATTGCAGGATGTCATGCAGTAAGATGGAGGCAGATTGTCTCATCATAATCCTTCACCTTTATTAATTTACTTACTCTGAGGACCACTAATGACATGTGTTATTAGATAATGCCTCAGTAATGTGACTGGAGCCAGTGATACCAATACTAGGCACAGGAGCAGTGTAGGTGAGTTAATTGATACAAACATAGACAGTTGATACTGATTTGTTGTGAGCACAGACATCTTGTACTGGACATATGTAGCTTTAATTAAAACCAATACACATTATAGGTAAATGGCCAAAGACCTCTCCTACTAACATATATCAATTAATAAGTATATTGTGAGGAGATTAATCTTATACTCAGCTGATCTATGCTCATTTTTAGGGTAAATGACCTAATATAGAACAGTCTAATTTGTGAGGACAGCCAAGCAGACACCATGACACAAGACACACAAGTGAATCTTCCTCTCAGGAGACTTAAACTTACAGAAATATTATACCCAATAGCCCCTGCTTCGCTTGGCAACAGAGCTGCTGAGTTACCATTGGTTACTAGGTAAACATGTGCTCTAAATCCACCAATGGAAGGGAGGAAGAAGATAGCAACTCCATGCAAATGACATGTTAGATAGTTCACACACCCATAGAGGCCATTTTAGGTGACATATAACAGACTTCAGCTGTAAAATAGGTAGATGCTGATACCCTCCAGTATTCAAAAGTTGTCAGTGAATGCCTCACACTGAATACACTTTACCTACTATGATTTAGTGGGGTACTTGTCTCCTCTCTATAAGGTCATTTAGTTATATCTGTACCTTCTGGACATAGAATCAGGCAAATGTAGGAAATCAAGTTGAGTAATACAAATCAAGCACAGATAACATTTACTCAATATATTTTTAACCTGTGCACATTATCACTTACAGGACCATTGTAGTTAGGTAGGTAAAATCTTCACATACTTGTGAAGTATGTAACACAATAACAACAGTAGCAGGTATGCAAGACATATTATCTGTGCAGCGGCAGACAGGGGGTGCTCCACTGTGTGGTGGGCAGATAACAGGATTGGAGGATGTCTGTCCAATGCGCTATATTGTGACTGCCTGTAATGGCAGGAATGGTTAGATAAAGAAACACAAACCAGGAGCCACAAAAGGACGTGTTTGTGGTATGTGGGTCCCCTAAGGTTTTGTATATACAACATTTTCTAACATAAATAGCTCATGAGGGGTTAAAATGACAGTTGGGTTTTAAATTTTGTAAACAGTAACTGCCATGTGAGGTTTTATGGGATCTATTCTATTATGAATCCGATTAATGCCTTCTGCAATGTGCGCTCCTCAGTCCAGCCACGCTGCAGACGAGCGCATGCTCTGCACGCGCACGTCTTAAAGGAATACACAAGCTGCTATTCTGAGAGTAGCAGCAGCAGCAGGAGTCAGGATAATAGCAGAAACTGATAAGTAAGTGTAAGAAATTGAAATACAATTTCTTAAAACAAGATATATAACACAAAAGTCTTTTTCAAACTTATAATACTTCATATCACAACAAACACAAATCCCCACTCCCCAAAAATGAATATTTTAAAAATGAGTACTTCCATTCAAAGTGAAGAACATGCCATAAACATTTCTCAAGACAAAGGACGCTTACTTTCCCACCAAACTTGCCAAGCCAACTGAAACATAAAGGTCTATTCCCCAAAGAAATCTAAGATGGAGATGCAATAAAAAAACATGTTATCTGGTAATCCCAATCAGAAATAATACATGGTTCTCCAGATCCAAATTGCCTTTCAAAAAAATACTATTTTTTATATATTTATTGGCCCATGAATACACTAGCATGACATTCTGCGAACATGAGCTCCACATGTCCAAAGGAACAATAGTGGATTGGAATAATTATATGCGCGAAATCTGTGCTGCAAGCCTCATTAAAAAACAGATATCAATTGGAGGGCCAAATAAAATAGTGGAAATAGATGAAAGTCTATTTTCCAAGTGCAAAAACAATACTGAAAAGAGTCCTCCACGAGCAATGGGTATTTGGGGGCATATGCCGTGAAAGCCACAAAGCCTTTCTGACAGAACAGCAACCACACTAATACCTATAATAAAAAGGTATATAAAGCCATAAACTACCATCATGTCGGACGAATAAAAAGCGTAGAATAGGCTTTCCGAAGAGGACTATAATCACTTGACAGTCAACCACTCAATAACTTTTGTCAACCCAGAAACTGGTGCCCACACACAAACAATTGAATCTATGTGGGGTAAAGCGAAAGCAAAGAATAGAAAATGCTGGGGCACCCACCAAACAATGCTGGACTCCTACCTGTGCAAATGTATGTGGAGGCAGAGATTGCAAGAAGGACAAGACACATTCATGCAAATTCTAGCAGACATAGTGGATTATTACCCGCCAACACCATACAAATTTACTAGTTTAATAAAACTTTTCTGTTAAAAATGTAAAAAGATATAAAAATTGTTTAGGACCTATCCTGTTATAGAATAAAAAATATTTGAATACAATATCTGTTTCTATCTTCTAACTTATATACCAACACCATAACCCTATGCTTGACCCAAAACCATATGTCTAACCCTAACCATAAACTCTAACCCCAACTGTAAACCCTATGCATAACCCTAACTGAGGGGGGTGGGGAGTAGGAGATCAGAATGGGGTACATGGACCCCCCACAGATCCCCCATTCTAATCTCCTAACCGAATGGGGGGACCTGGGGGGGGGGGGGGGGGTGAGAGGTAGGAGATCAGAATGGTGGACCTGGGGGGGGGGGGGGGCCGGTCCCCCATTTTGATCTCCAATGCCCCAACCCCCAGGTCCCCCTTTCGGGTAGGAGATCCAATATGCCTAACCCTAACTGTAAACCCTATGTCTAACACTAACGTAAACCCTATGCCTAACCCTAACCCTTTGCCTATCCCTAACCCCTATGCCTAACTCTAACCATATCCCCTATGCCTAACTCTAACCCCTATGACTAACCCTAACCCCTATGCCTAACCCTAAACGGAAACCCTATGCCTAACCTTAATAAAATAATACCTTAATTACCCAAATACTAAAATTGTTATAATATAATAACACCCTAACTTAATGAAAAAATGCACCTTAATTAAATACATATAATACACTATAAATTAATTGTCCAAATATAAAATAATAACACCCAAACTTAATGAAAAAATACACCTTAAATAAATACATATCTAACACACATTTATTGAAAACAAAACTTTTATTTCAGCCCCCAAACACATTTAGAGCAATATGAATTTTGAGCAATTGAGGGAGCTTGCGGGCTGCAATGTGCGTCCACAAAGTTAGCCAGTACAAGCGCGCGTTCCCGCCGCACCCAGCCGCCGCTTGCCTCAGCTTCAAAATGAAAATGGGATTCGAAATAGAAAAGGACTGTGTTAGGTAATATAAATACTGGAGCAGTTTGTACCTGTGTATTATGTACAGTGTCACCATCATAGTCTGACACATCCTAATTGCGTACATAAATGTAATTTAGTCTCTAGTGTGTGGGGTGTGTAAGGTTTCTGAGCTATCATTTCTCTTCCTCTTATAATTTACTAGAGATGACAGCAACAGGGCTGACCCGGAAATGATCTAATGCGTCAGCATCCAGGACACTAGGATGCTTGGAGTGCCACGAGGAACGGCGTCCTAATGTCCTGCTCCTTTCCTATTATTATCCCCTACCTTAAAGCGGAAGGTGCTGGTGCTGCAAGAAGGGGTAAGAAAAGAGGAGTAGAGGCTGAGATTGACCCCTAGGGTGCCTGGAGCCGCAATACGGAGCCGCGATACGGCGGAAACTCCCGCGAAAGCACAGCAGACCCGGCCTATCGGATTTAGAAAGGAGACGATCTCCAGAGAAGTGCTGACATCTAGGAGGGGCTGCATAGCAGTCTCGGGAGGCAAAGATAGAGATATCCACCCCTGTACCAGCTAAGTACAGCAGCTTTTTGCAGAGAAGACAGGGCCAAAGACCAACCTTTTCCAGCACTCAAGAGTCCCGTACAGAGGCCAGAATCTCCTGCATAAGACAGCTGAGAGGAGGGGAAGTAAGAAGAAGAAGCAACAAAACGCTAAGATAACTCCTTTTTCTCACCATTTAAGTACTATATGTTTTTTTTTTAAATGGTACCAGCATCTCTATATCTATTCTGCATAACAAAGTATAGGGGAGTGGAGCAGGAAAAATGGACATACATTTGTAAATATAAATTTGCCTTTAAAGAAGTTATCACATCACAACTATTGTATAAACACATATATAACAGTGTGTATTTGGGGATTGTACCGATTACTTTTACTTTCCAAAAAACGTTAGAAGGAAAGATCTCTACTAAAATACTATATTTTCAACTTTAATAGAACCTTCAAGTCTGGAGGGAATAGCTACTAACTAATAAATCAGACATACTTATCTAGTCTCTGCAGCAGAACAGATTACCTGCTCGCTTAGATTCTAGAAAATTCTTTGGACAAATAAAAGCTTCTAAAAAGTTAAAATAAAATAACAAGCACAAGCGAGGGAGAAAAAGAGATGTCCAATAAGAGAGCAAAAATGCTCTCCAAACCAAAAACAAAAAAAAGGAGATAGAACAAAAAGTTCAGATTTTTTCTAAACAATTCCCAAAGTGAGTCTATACTGTTAGATCAAACAGCAAATCAATCGGTGGACAAGATCTCTCAATCCTCATTTGAAAGAACAAGTTCACCACAAGAAGATTAAGTATTCATTTGCTCTAAATTGAGAGAAATTTTGGGTGAATTTCAAATAAATCTTACCTCAGAGCTATCAAAACAAATAATAGCAAATACAAATTCAATAGCGGAGGTCTCCACTAAGATTGAAAACTTGGAGTGCAAATGTGATAAACTAATATGTGATAATAATTCTTTGTTGAAATACTCCTCTTTATTGGAAACAAAAATTGAAGATTTATCTAAAAAGATCTGCAATCTTGAGGACCGCTCTAGAAAAAATAATTTACGTATAAGGGGCATTTGAGAATCTATACAAGGGGAGGATTTAAAAGCCTATGTGGAAGAGTTGTTTAAGAGTATAGTACCTGACTTCCCCAATGAAGACAGGAAAATGGATGCTATACACAGACTACCCCTAACAAAGAAATTGGAAAATACTACCTCTAGAGATATTATTATACGTTTACACTATCTTCACTTTAAAGAGGAGCTGACCAAAGCAAGCTTTAACAAGAGAAATTTTGAAATGCTGTACGATATAATTAAGATCTTTCTGGGTATTTCACCACAGACTTTGGCCAAAAGAAAAGAGTACGCCTTGATTACACATCGCCTACATCAGGAAGAGATTAGATACAAATGAAAATCAGCTAATGACCTTTTGATTCGGAAGGACTCAGTATGGCATAATGTGAACTCTACTGCAGAGGCTGAATTATTGCTACAAAGATGGAACTTAAACGTGGACATTTAACCTAAATCTAAGATAAAACCACACTTGCATTTGAAATCCCCCAAATAGCAAATAGTCAAATAATCCTTTTTCTTTTTTTTTTTCTTGATGTGCCTGGATATTATATTATATTTGTCTTTGTTGACCAAATTTTTGAAAAAGCACTATTTACTAGAGCAATACATATTGATTAAATGAATTTATTGTACAAAATTTACTTGGGCATAATCCAAGTCCATGAGCATTACTTCTTAGAGCCTGTATGTAAATTTAGCTTTTTTTTTTCTCGTACAAGATGTTAGTTGAGTAGATGATTTAATTTTTCTATCACTTTATAGGATGGAATTACGTCCTAAAGTAGAAATATGGAGTTAATATTTAAGTCACAAGTATTTATTTTTTCACTTTTTCAATCTTTCACTTTTTCCTGCGTTGCTTTACACACAAGGAACGTGATAATGTGCAAATAACTAGATTTAGTTTTTTATGCATAATAATTCACTTCATTAGTTTGGAATATAGGCTTTAGCGAATCCAATTATTATTATTTTTTTTTTTCAAGATGTTAGTTGAGTAGATGATTAATTTTTTCTATCACTTTATAGGTTGGAATTACGTCCTAACGTAGAAATAAGGAGTTAATATTTAAATCACAAGTATTTATCTTTTTCACTCTTTCAATTTTTCCTGCACTGCTTCACACACAAGGATGTTGATAATGTGCAAATAAATAGATTTAGATTTTCTATGCATAATAATTCACTCTATTAGTTTTGAATATAAGCTTTAGCGAATCCAATTATTATTATTATTATTTTATTTATTTTTTTTTTGGTTTGGTTAAATATATAAGACATAAGGGGTCAGCATAGATAACTGTACAGCAGTTTATTTTTTTAGCTCTGAATTTTCAGAGTTTACATGTTTAAAACTAACATACGGGTTAGCATAATAATGATTATTTTCACTATGATATTTGTTCTGGTAAAAGAAGACACATGAAGATAGGTTCCTCAAACCTCCAACCAAGACGTTTTTACATCTTTATCCATCATTTCAAAACATTGGAATAATAGCCCTGTTGAATCCAGAGGGGGACAGGTAACACCTCCCCCTTGGAAAATGATTGTTGGTATGAATGAGCTGAGTATGAATGTGCTGTCTAAACTAAGTGGTATAGTTTTGGGGCCTTGTAACTTATATAGGATCTTCCTCATTAGAAAATGTAAAATGTTTTCATATAAGAAAATAGAAAAAAAAGAAGGAAAAAAGAAAGAGGAAGGTGGAAAAAAGAAGTACAGGAAAGGTGGTAAAAGCGAGAAAAAGAAAAGAGAGAATAAAACCCTAAGGGTTATAGTCCGTATTAGCAAAAATATAATTAACCTCAATGAGCATTAAAATTATTTCACATAACGTTAACGGAATGAATTCCCCTTCAAAAAGGAAAACTGCCTTTATGCATTATAAAAAATATAAGGCAGATATTATCTGCCTACAGGAGACACATTTGAAGGGACATACAACCCAGTATCTGAATAATTGTAACTATAATGTAAGAATAGATGCGACTTATAATAATAAATCTATAGGAGTTTCCATTTTTCTTTAACAATAGATTAAATATTCAAGAAGAATTTTCCAAGATGGATCCATATGGTAGATATATTATCTGGATTGGAGCCATAAATGGTAAAACAATAATTTTAGTAAATTTATACTTACCAATTAAAAAACAGATTTCCTACCTGAAAAAGGTACTGAAAGATGTTAAAAAAAAAAAGGAAAGGCTATTTATATATCTGTGGAGTTTTCAATATGGTTCTAGATGCAGGAAAGGATAGAGTGGGGAATGTAAAAATAAAAACTGAATCTCAATTGATCAAAACATCTTATGAATTCTCTAAATTAACGGCTTTGATCTTTTGGATGCATGGAGGGTACTACACCCATTCAAGGGAGATAATACCTTCTTCTTGGGCCGGTTTAGTTCATACTCCAGACTTGATCATTTATTTGTAGATCTCCAATCTTTAAGAAGGATAAAAAGCGTTGAAATAAAGACATCAGTATGATCAGACCACTCGATGTCTCACCATTATGATAAATAATACTATGGAAATTCGAACTAAAAAAAATTGGAGAATTGATCCTTCTTTATTTAAAGATCAGTCCTTTGTCAGAACATTAAAGGAAGAGATATCTAATTTTTTTGAGATTAATCAAAATACGGTAGATTCTCCATCTGTCACTTGGTGTGCCAATAAGGCCTTTGTGAGAGGCATATTGATTTCCAAAGCAGTAGAACAAAAATAGTTAAGAGGTAAATCTGTAAGGCTTTTAGATATTTAATTAGAAAAAACATTAGCCCTAAATAAGATAAAGCCAAATAAGGAGTGTCAAAAATTAATCAATTCTTTAAATCTGCAGATTAAAAAAATACTACAAATACAAGCCAATAATCTCCTGTGGAAATATCAGATATCCCATTTTGTTTTCAGGAGTAAAACGGAGACATTTTTGGCTGATAAATTAAAACAAAAACAAAATCTAAATAGAATTTTAAGGCTTAAGGGCTTAGATAATAATCTATATTCCCATCCGGATAAAATTGCTAATATGTTCATGAATTTCAATAAAACACTATATATTCTGGAACAGGATCCACTTTTTATAAAACCAGATTTAGGGAATATTAAAAAATGTTTAAGCCAAATAAAATTGCCTTCAATAACTTTGGAAGAACTAAAAAACCTCCATGAGGAAATTAGCAGTAAGGAAAATTTAGACGTTATAAAAAATAGGAAAAAAATAAGGCACCAGGTCCTGACGGGTTTGATCAATTATACTATCAAATATTCTCAAAGGAGATCTGTGATCATCTATGTACTCCATGAGCTCATCTGGGGCCACCACCCTTTTACTGTGACAAGTAATTTGATATTGAATAGATTTAATTCTTCACATTGTAATATAAAATATATATATAAATATCATAGCATAGCCTAATATAAACATATTAAGTTATATTATATACTATTATAATGAAGAAGGGAGCCTCAAATCCAAAATCATTATGAAAATGGAGAGAGAAAACAAAAGGGGTGGGGAATAAAGCGCAAAAGCCGCCTGACAGTGTACATCAATTACATTTATTTAACATAAAGCACATAACAAGAATCCAAATAAATGTTATAACACTCATATTTTTTGACTTCACATTATGAGAGGTTTATATTCAGCGCATAATTCTCTGAAATGTCCCTTCAGACTCAGGAGGACCACAGGTAGATGTGGTGCTTGGACATTCGTCCATTTATTCTGAAAATAATCCAAAATTGGACCCCTTAGGTCCTATCAATGAATTATATGAGGTGCCTACAGTTCTCCTTTCTATCACCAATTGCTGAATAGGTTTATAGGCCCACAGTGTAGTGTAGGTGCAATAAACCACTGACATGAATCCATTCATTATGGGGGCTGATGGGTACTGATCTAACAGAGAGTATGAATGTTGCCCATTAATTAATATCAGTGTTAGTAAGATAATTACAGAATAATCAATAAAACAGATTAAATAAATAAATAAAAGAATAAATAATAGTCCCCCTTTCTTTTCAGCACTTCTAGTGGCTTTTTCAATGGTTAAAATAAAATGGCATTATTCAAGAGAACAGGGATATTAAAAAAAAGATTATACCGAATACTTCTGGCTCTTGGGAAATACTTATACAAGTTATTCTGGCCCCAACAACCAAAGAAATGGCATTGCGGTCCCTACGGCTATGACAAAACCAATCAGGAGACAGAATGCCGACCCTAGCAGCATCAGTTGCTAAGCAGTTTCTAACATCATAAATATTATAGAGATCAAGTCTGTGGCTGCAAATAGAAGGGCGTGGGGGAGAAAAAATGCAAGTCCTCCAATAGTGCAGATCAATCATTTATTAATAAAACGTATACAATATGTCATGCTCAAGTCGGTATCCAAGTCATATTTTTTTCAACGTCAAACTTTGAGGTATATCAATCGTACAAAACGTCATTATGTTTCTTCCCAAGGAGTTGCCAAGTTGGTGGGATCAGCTTGATATATTCCAGAGTACCGAATGTCCCATTAAAATACTACTAGAAGACCTGAAATACTAACCCAATACATCCAGCAAACCAGGATTGGGGACTAGGCTGAGAACCACTACCCTCACTAAGCCTATAGGCTCTAATTGTAGGGTGTTAGTGTAACCTGAGTGTGCATAATTCAACATTAGTGTAGATGATCAGTCATTTGTTCCTTTCATAGTGGCAAACAAAGCTTTATTCATGAACCTGAAAGAATAATGGAGGCCGGCTATGCAATATTTAATCATTTTAAAGGACGATTTAAACTTTTTCTTTTGCATATTTAACTTGGTTATGTAATTACTTTTTTCCTACTCAGTGTAATTGTGATATACATTTTATACTTTATCAGATCCTCATAGTCTGGAACGTCTCTGTTTCCTTATATTTTGTCTCATGATTGCAATCAGATTACAAAGCTGTGACCTAAAGCCATGACCACTGGCAAATATTGACAAGTATTATTTTATTTAGACTTTATAGCCTTTGTTTGTTTCCTTCATCTTCATCATCTCTGAATAGACTCCGGGGGCCGAAAAGCCTTTAGCAAAGAAAAAAAAATCCAGGAGCTCATCTGGGGCCACCACCCTTTTGCTGCGACAAGTAATTTTAAATTTCATAGATTTAAATCTTCACATTGTAATCTAAAATATAAATAAATATCATAGCATAGCCTAATAGAAACATATTAAATAAGTTATATTATATAATATTGTAGTTAAAAAGGAAGCCCCAAGTCCAAAATCAGAGAGAGAAAACATAGGGGTGGGGAGTAAAGAGCAAAAGCTGCCTCACCGTGTAGATGAATTACATTTATTTTACATAAAACACATAACAAAAATCCAAACAAATGTTATTACACTCTATCTATTCCCTCAGGACACGAGACAGGTAGTGAAAAATGTAGATTTTGGTTATAAAATGCAGAAAAAATAAATCAGTTGCAGCTTGCTTCCTAAAATTAAAAAAATTGAATAGATAGTAAATTTCCTTCTTTTCCTTGTCAATTAAAAATAAATAATTTAGGAGTTATCTCACGTGTTATAAGTAATTTTCTTATTTTTACACATTGAGCTGCTTCTCAACACACAAAGAATAGTATTATTCAACATATGAACAGATCAGTCATGTATCCCTTTTATATAAATCAAAGGCTCTTTCTTGAACCAATAAGAATCTGTCACAATTGCTTGTGTGTAGCCAGTTTTAGGCCTCCCTGGCCCCTGTACTTTAGCCCTTCAGGGTATGTCCTATCCCCTAATGTAACCTTCCCATCTTTTCCATTGGCCAAGAAATGGCCAATGAGGAGAGCCCGTACCAGCCTATGACTTTATCGGCCAACCAGATGTATCAGCAGCATTAGGAGGCCAGCCAATCAGAGCCAGGCCGACTTAGGCAGCTTCCCATAGGCCTGACTTCTGGGGAGTGTAATTCAAAACCCACTTTGCCCTCTACCTCCTGATTGGCTAGCAATGAACCAATCAGAAACATTCCTACATAGGCCCTATTCTTATTGGTTGTTCCTTGTTCAAGCAGAGAGTTTGAAATTACTTATGCCAGTTCAAGGTAATGTTTTATCTACCCATTGTTCTACACCTATAAATGTTCTAATGCATCCCAAATAATCTAACACTTTTTTAGGGAACATATTGATGTTTTTCTGAATTGTATTTAGAGGCTGAAAGAGGAATATCATTTATTTAGATAAGAAAGGATGGTGAAATTCTAATATTTTGGTTTTAATCCTGTCTAGATCATCACTAGTCAGTCAATATCTGTCTCTTTGTCATTCTCTGTCAGATTTTCAGACCTATGTACAGTATGTGTTTATATGAAGTCTGTGTTCTCTTTATTTCTTCTTGTCTGAATCCAGGGACCGAAAAGCCTTTAGCAAAGACAGGAAGATCCAGAAACTCATTTGGGGCCACCACCCTTTTGCTGTGACAAGTAATTTGATATTTAATAGTTTTAATTCTTCACAATGTAATATTAAAGATATATAAATATCATAGCATAGCCTAATACAAACATATTAATTAAGTTGTATACTATTATAATGAAGAAGGGAGCCTCAAATCTAAAATAATTATGAAAATGGAGAGAGAAAAAAAAAGGGGTGGGAAATAAAGCGCAAAAGCCGCCTGACAGTGTACATCAATTACATTTATTTAACATAAAGCACATAACAAGAATCCAAATAAATGTTATAACACTCATATTTTTTGACTTCACATTATAAGAGGTTTATATTCAACGCATAATTCTCTGAAATGTCCCCTCAGGCTCAAGAGGACCACAGGTAGATGTGGTGCTTGGACATTCGTCCATTTATTCTGCAAATAATCCAAAATTGGACCCCTTAGGTCCTACCAATGAATATATGGGGTGCCTACAGTTCTCCTTTCTATCACCAATTGCTGAATAGGTTTATAGGCTTACAGTGTAGTGTAGGTGTTCAATAAAACAGATAAAATTAATAAATAAATAAAAGAATAAATAATAGTCCCCATTTCTTTTCAGCGCTTCTAGTGGCTTTTTCAATGGTTAAAATAATATGGCATTATTCAAGAGAGCAGGGATATTTAAAAAAATCATACCGAATACTTCTGGTTCTTGGAAATACTTATACAAGTTGTTCTGGCCCCAAAAACCAGAGAAATGGCATTGTGGTCCCTACGGCTATGACAAAACCAATAAGGAGACAAAATGCCGACCCTAGCAGCATCAGTTGCTAGGCAGTTTCTAGCATCATAAATCTAATAGAGATCTAGTCTGTGGCTGCAAATAGAAGGGAGTGGGGGAGAAAAAATGCAAGTCTTCCAATAGTGCAGATCAATCATTTATTAATAAAACGTATACAATATGTCATGCTCAAGTCGGTATCCAACTCACATTTTTTTCAACGTCAAATTTTATGAGGTATATCAATTGTACAAAACGCCATTCTGGTCTCTGAAACAAAACATATGTTTCTTCCCAGGCTGAGAACCACTACCCTCCCTACGCCTATAGGCTCTAATTGTAGGGTGTTACAGTGTAACCTGAGTGTGCATAATTCCACATGAGTGTGGATAATCAGTCATTTGTTCCTTTCATAGTGGCAAACAAAGCTTTATTCATGAGCATGAAAGAATCATGGAGACCGGCTATGTAATATTTAATCATTTTAAAGGACGATTTAAACTTTTTATTTTGCATATATAACTTGGTTATGTAATTACTTTGTTCCTCCTGACTGTAATTGTGATATGAATTTTATACTTAACTGTCTTTCAAGAAGACCCCTGGGTATCTGATCCTCATATTCTGGAACATCTCTGTTTCCTTAGATTTTGTCTCATGATTGCAATCAGATTACACAGCTGTGACCTAAAGCCATGACCACTGGCAAATAGTGACAAGTATTATTTTATTTAAACTTTATAGCCTTTGTTTGTTTCCTTCATCTTCATCATCTCTGAATAGACTCCGGGGACCGAAAAGCCTTTAGCAAAATCCAGGAGCTAATCTGGGGCCACCGCCCTTTTGCTGCGACAAGTAATTTTATATTTCATAGGTTTAAATCTTCACATTGTAATCTAAAATATTATTAAATATCATAGCATAGCCTAATACAAACACATTAAATAAGTTATATAATATTGTAGTGAAAAAGGAAGCCCCAAGTCCAAAATCATTATTAAAATGGAGAGAGAAAACATAGGGGTGGGGAATATAGAGCAAAAGCCCGCCTCACGGTGTAGATCAATTACATTTAATTTACATAAAACACATAACAAAAATCCAAACAAATGTTATTACACTCTATCTATTCCCTCAGGACACAAGAGACAGGTAGTGAAAAATTTAGATTTTGGTTCTAAAATGCAGAAAAAATTAATCAGTTGCAGCTTGCTTCCTAAAATTTAAAAAATGAAATAGATAGTGAATTACCTTCTTTTCCTTGTCAATTAAAAATAAATAATTTAAGAGTTATCTCACGTGTTATAAGTAATCATCTTATTTTTACACATTTAGCTGCTTCTCAACACACACATAATGGTATTATTCAACACATTAACAGAACATCAGTCATGTTTTCCTTTTGTATAATCAAAGGCCCTTTCTTGAACCAGTAAGAATCTGTTACGATTGCTGCTCGTGTGGAGCCAGTTTTTGGCCTCCCTGGCCCCTGTACTTTAGCCCTTCAGAGCCTTGCCTATCCCCTAATGGAGACTTTCCTCCTCTCCCATTGGCCAACAAATGGCCATAAGGAGAGCCCCTACCATGCTGTGACTTGTTTGACCGATCAGATGCCGCAGCAGCATTAGGAGGCCAGCCAATCAGAGCCAGGCCGACTTCCAATAGGCCTGACTTCTATGGAGTACAATTCATAAACCACCTTACCCTCTACCTCATGATTGACTAACAATGGACCAATCAGAAACATCAGAAACATGAATAAGCCCTATTCTTATTGGTTTTAACTTTTCACATTGGAATATAAAAGATAAATAAATATCATAGCATAGCCTAATTCCTGAAGTTCCTATTGATGAGTGCTGGAGAGGCTGTAATCAAGATGGTTCACACGCCCATATGTGGTAGCATTGCCCGCTCATTTAAGCCTTTTGGAAAAAAACTTTTAATGAGCTGATTACCATTTGCGACACTGAATTTATATTATCCACTGGTTGGTGATATTTCATATATTCTCATCAGATATTAGTCACAATTTCAAGGGAATAATTGTGCATGTTTTAATGGTAGCCAAATGGCTTATCTCTGTGAATTGGAAGAAAGGTACACTTCCTTCCTGGTGTGAAATTGCCTTAATACTGGAAAGAGATAGGCAAATTTAATTGGACTATGAACAAAATTAATAAACATAAATGGAAAATATGGGATAGTTATAATAAGGGCAAAATTAAGCGCTGAATAAATATTGAATTTATAATATCTCTCTCCAGCCAGTTTGGCCTCTTCCAACTCCGAATCCATCTATGTATATATGGAGCAATGATTGATGTATATTGCACATTTTGCATTTTTTTATGTTTATTTATGCATGTTGCTTAATTTATAAACTTAATAAACAAAACAAAAAATGTATTAATAAAACATATACAAAATGTCATGCTCAAGTAGGTACCAAACTCATATTTTTTTACCCTCAAACTTACTCCGGTCTCTGAAGCAAAATGTACATTTCTTCCCAGGAGTTGTCAAGTTGGTGGGATCAGCTTGATATATTCCAGAGTACCGAATTTCAGATTAAAATACTACTAGAAAACCTGGAATACTATGCCATTATCCCAGCAAACCAGGATTGGGGACTTGGCTAAGAACCACTACCCTCACTAGGCCTATAGGCTCTAATTGTAGGGTGTTTCAGAGTAACGTGGGTATGCAAAATTCAACATGAGTGTAGATGGTCAGTCATTTGTTCCTTTTATAGTGGCAAATAAAGCTCTATTCATTAACCTGAAATAATCAAGGAGTCAAACTATGCAATATATAATAATTTTAAAGGCTTATTTAAACATTTTTTTCTTTTGAATATTTAACTTGCTTATGTAATTCATTTTATCTTCCTCAGTTTAATTGTTATATTAATTTTATACTTCACTGTCTTCCAAGAGGACCCCCAGTTATCAAATCCTCATAGTCTGGAACATCTCTATTTCTTTCTATTTTGCCTCATAATTGCACTCAGTTTACAAAGCTGTGACCTAAAGCCATGACTACTGGAGAAGGGCTTTGCACTAGTTCTATCTGCCAACAAGCTAATAGTGACAAGCATTCCATCTGAGCTATCTTAGAAACCAGTGGAGTGATGATCACTCTTGGTCACAGCTTTGCAATATGTTAGCCCTCGTGAGGCAGAACATGAAGAAAAAGGGAGACTCTAGAAGGTAAGAATCTCTTACTCTGGGGACTTCTTAGAAATAAAGAAAATGTTATATCATAGTAACATTGAGGAGTATAAACTTACTTGATTAGCCTAGTTGAAATATTTATATAAAACTAAATAATTTTACATAAAAAATCCTATTTTTCTTCATGACTATAATAGAAAAACAATTCATAAACTACTACAAATCAATGTAAGTATATTAATTCAATTATGTGATCCCTATTATAGTAGATGAAGAAAGCTCATCAATTCCAGAACATTTCAGGAGACATAGTGAAAGATTTTGATTTTGGTTATAAAATGCAGAAAAAATAAAACAGTTGTAGCTTGCTTCCTAAAATGTAAAAAATGAAATAGATAGTGAATTAACTTCTGTTCTCTCATAGTGGAAAATAAAACAATCATCCAAAACCTGTGTCAATTGAAAAGAAAGGATTTAATAGTTCTCTCATTGAGCTGCTTCTCAACACAGAGAGAATACTATAATTCAATATATGTACAGAACATCAGTCATATATCCCTTTTATATAAATCAAAGGCCCTTTCTTGAACCAATAAGAATCTGTCACAATTGCTTGTGTGTAGCCAGTTTTAGCCCTCCCTGGCCCCTGGCCTATCCCCTAATGGAACCTTCCCTCCTTTTCCATTGGCCAAGAAATGGCCAATAAGGAGAGCCCCTACCAGCCTATGACTTTATCGGTCAACCAGATGTATCAGCAGCATTAGGAGGCCAGCCAATCAGAGCCAGGCCGACTTAGGCAGCTTCCCATAGGCCTGACTTCTGGGGAGTGTAATTCAAAACCCACTTTGCCCTCTACCTCCTGATTGACTAGCAATGGACCAATCAGAAACATTCCTACATAGGCCCTATTCTTATTGGTTGTTCCTTGTTGAAGCTGAGAGTTTGAAAATACTTATGCCAGTTCAAGTTAATGTTTTATCTACCCATTGTTCTACACCTATAAATGTTCTAATGCATCCCAAATAATCTAACACTTTTCTAGAGAACATATTGATGTTTTTCTGAATTGTAGTTAGAGGATGAAAGAGGAATATCATTTATTTAGATAAGAAAGGATGGTGACATTCTAATATTTTGGTTTTAATCCTGTCTAGATCATCACTAGTCAGTCAATATCTGTCTCTTTGTCATTCTCTGTCAGATTTTCAGACCTATGTACAGTATGTGTTTATATGATGTCTGTGTTCCCTTTATGTTTTCTTGTCTGAATCCAGGGACCGAAAAGCTTTTAGCAAAGACAGGAAGATCCAGGAACTCATCTGGGGCCACCACCCTTTTGCTGTGACAAGTAATTTGATATTTAATAGATTTAATTATTCACATTGTAATATAAAAGATATATAAATATCGTAGCATAGCCTAATAGAAACATATTAAGTTGTATACTATTATAATGAAGAAGGGAGCCTCAAATCCAAAATCATCATGAAAATGGAGAGAGAATACAAAAGGGGTGGGGAATAAAGCGAAAAAGCCGCCTGACAGTGTACATCAATTACATTTATTTAACATAAAGCACAAAACAAGAATCCAAATAAATGTTATAACACTCATATTTTTTTACTTCACATTATGAGAGGTTTATATTCAACGCATAATTCTCTGAAATGTCCCTTCAGGCTCAGGAGGACCACAGGTAGATGTGGTGCTTTATTCTGAAAATAATCCAAAATTGTACCTCTTAGGTCCTACCAATGAATATATGGAGTGCCTACAGTTCTCCTTTCTATCACCAATTGCTAAATAGGTTTATAGGCCCACAGTGTAGGGTAGGTGTGATAAAACACTGACATAAATCCATTCATTATGGGGGCTGATGGGTACTGATCTAACAGAGAGTATGAATGTTGCCCATTAATTAATGTCAGTGTTAGTAAGATAATAACAGAATAATCAATAAAACAGATAAAATAAATAAATAAATAAAAGAATAAATAATAGTCCCAATTTATTTTCAGCGCTTCTAGTGGCTTTTTCAATGGTTACAATAATATGGCATTATTCAAGAGAGCAGGGATATTTAAAAAAATCATACCGAATACTTCTGGTTCTTGGAAATACTTATACAAGTTGTTCTGGCCCCAAAAACCAGAGAAATGGCATTGTGGTCCCTACGGCTATGACAAAACCAATCAGGAGACAAAATGCCGACCCTAGCAGCATCAGTTGCTAGGCAGTTTCTAGCATCATAAATCTAATACAGATCAAGTCTGTTTCTGCAAATAGAAGGGCGTGGGGGAGAAAAAATGCAAGTCTTCCAATAGTGCAGATCAATCATTTATTAATAAAACGTATACAATATGTCATGCTCAAGTCGGTATCAAACTCACATTTTTTTCAACGTCAAACTTTATGAGGTATATCAATTGTACAAAACGCCACTCTGGTCTCTGAAACAAAACATATGTTTCTTCCCAGGCTGAGAACCACTACCCTCCCTAAGCGTATAGGCTCTAATTGTAGGGTGTTACAGTGTAACCTGAGTGTGCATAATTCCACATGAGTGTAGATGATCAGTCATTTGTTCCTTTTATAGTGGCAAACAAAGCTTTATTCATGAGCCTGAAAGAATCATGGAGACCGGCTATGTAATATTTAATCATTTTAAAGGACGATTTAAACATTTTATTTTGCATATATAACTTGGTTATGTAATTACTTTGTTCCTCCTCAGTGTAATTGTGATATGAATTTTATACTTAACTGTCTTTCAAGAAGACCCCTGGGTATCTGATACTCATATTCTGGAACGTCTCGGTTTCCTTATATTTTGTCTCATGATTGCAATCAGACTACAAAGCTGTGACCTAAAGCCATGACCACTGGCAAATAGTGACAAGTATTATTTTATTTAGACTTTATAGCCTTTGTTTGTTTCCTTCATCTTCATCATCTCTGAATAGACTCCGAGGACCGAAAAGCCTTTAGCAAAATCCAGGAGCTCATCTGGGGCCACCGCCCTTTTGCTGCGACAGGTAATTTTATATTTCATAGGTTTAAATCTTCACATTGTAATCTAAAATATTAATAAATATCATAGCATAGCCTAATACAAACACATTAAATAAGTTATATTATATTATATTGTAGGGAAAAAGGAAGACCCAAGTCCAAAATCATTATTAAAATGGAGAGAGAAAACATAGGGGTGGGGAATAAAGCGCAAAAGCCGCCTCACGGTGTAGATCAATTACATTTATTTTACATAAAACACATAACAAAAATCCAAACAAATGTTATTACACTCTATCTATTCCCTCAGGACACAAGAGACAGGTAGTGAAAAATTTAGATTTTGGTTATAAAATGCAGAAAAAATTAATCAGTTGCAGCTTGCTTCCTAAAATTTTAAAAATGAAATAGATAGTGAATTACCTTCTTTTCCTTGTCAATTAAAAATAAATAATTTAAGAGTTATCTCACGTGTTATAAGTAATCATCTTATTTTTACACATTTAGCTGCTTCTCAACACACACATAATAGTATTATTCAACATATTAACAGAACATCAGTCATGTTTTCCTTTTGTATAATCAAAGGCCCTTTCTTGAACCAGTAAGAATCAGTTACGATTGCTGCTCGTGTGGAGCCAGTTTTAGTCCTCCCTGGCCCCTGTACTTTAGCCCTTCAGAGCCTGGCCTATCCCCTAATGGAGACTTTCCTCCTCTCCCATTGGCCAACAAATGGCCATGAGGAGAGCCCCTACCAGGCTGTGACTTGTTTGGCCGATCAGATGCCGCAGCAGCATTAGGAGGCCAGCCAATCAGAGCCAGGCCGACTTCCAATAGGCCTGACTTCTATGGAGTACAATTCATAACCCACCTTACCCTCTACCTCATGATTGACTAACAATGGACCAATCAGAAACATCAGAAACATGAATAAGCCCTATTCTTATTGGTTTTAACTCTTCAAATTGGAATATAAAAGATAAATAAATAACATAGCATAGCCTAATTCCTGAAGTTCCTATTGATGAATGCTGGAGAGGCTGTAATCAAGATGGTTCACACGCCCATATGTGGTAGCATTGCCCGCTCATTTAAGCCTTTTGGAAAAAAACTTTTAATGAGCTGATTACCATTTGCGACACTGAATTTATATTATCCACTGGTTGGTGATATTTCATATATTCTCATCAGATATTAGTCACAATTTCAAGGGAATAATTGTGCATGTTTTAATGGTAGCCAAATGGCTTATCTCTGTGAATTGGAAGAAAGGTACACTTCCTTCCTGGTGTGAAATTGCCTTAATACTGGAAAGACATAGGCAAATTTAATTGGACTATGAACAAAATTAATAAACATAAATGGAAAATATGGGATAGTTATAATAAGGGCAAAATTAAGCGCTGAATAAATATTGAATTTATAATATCTCTCTCCAGCCAGTTTGGCCTCTTCCAACTCCGAATCCATCTATGTATATATGGAGCGATGATTGATGTATGTTGCACATTTTGCATTTTTTGATGTGTATTTATGTATGTTGCTTAATTTATGAACTTAATAAACAAAACAAAAATGTATTAATAAAACATATACAAAATGTCATGCTCAAGTAGGTACCAAACTCATATTTTTTTACCCTCAAACTTTATGAGGTATATCAATCGCACGAAAGTCCACTCCGGTCTCTGAAGCAAAATGTACATTTCTTCCCAGGACTTGTCAAGTTGGTGGGATCAGCTTGATATATTCCAGAGTACCGAATGTCAGATTAAAATACTACTAGAAAACCTGGAATACTATCCCATTATCCCAGCAAACCAGGATTGGGGACTTGGCTAAGAACCACTACCCTCACTAGGTCTATAGGCTCTAATTGTAGGGTGTTTCACAGTAACGTGGGTGTGCAAAATTCAACATGAGTGTAGATGGTCAATCATTTGTTCCTTTTATAGTGGCAAACAAAGCTCTATTCATTAACCTGAAATAATCAAGGAGTCAAACTATGCAATATATAATAATTTTAAAGGCTTATTTAAACATTTTTTCTTTTGAATATTTAACTTGCTTATGTAATTCATTTTATCCTCCTCAGTTTAATTGTTATATTAATTTTATACTTCACTGTCTTCCAAGAAGACCCCCAGTTATCAAATCCTCATAGTCTGGAACATCTCTATTTCTTTCTATTTTGCCTCATAATTGCACTCAGTTTACAAAGCTGTGACCTAAAGCCATGACTACTGGAGAAGGGCTTTGCACTAGTTCTATCTGCCAACAAGCTATTAGTGACAAGCATTCCATCTGAGCTATCTTAGAAACCAGTGGAGTGATGATCACTCTTGGTCACAGCTTTGCAATATGTTAGCCCTCGTGAGGCAGAACATAAAGAAAAAGGGAGACTCTAGAAGGTAAGAATCTCTTACTCTGGGGACTTCTTAGAAATAAATAAAATGTTATATCATAGTAACATTGAGGAGTATAAACTTACTTGATTAGCCTAGTTGAAATATTTATATAAAACTAAATAATTTTACATAAAAAATCCTCTTTTTCTTCATGACGATAATAGAAAAACAATTCATAAACTACTACAAATCAATGTAAGTATATTAATTCAATTATGTGATCCCTATTATAGTAGATGAAGAAAGCTCATCAATTCCAGAACATTTCAGGAGACATAGTGAAAGATTTTGATTTTGGTTATAAAATGCAGAAAAAATAAAACAGTTGTAGCTTGCTTCCTAAAATGTAAAAAATGAAATAGATAGTGAATTAACTTCTGTTCTCTCATAGTGGAAAATAAAAACAATCATCTAAAACCTGTGTCAATTGAAAAGAAAGGATTTAATAGTTCTCTCATTGAGCTGCTTCTCAACACAGAGAGAATACTATAATTCAATATATGTACAGAACATCAGTCATATATCCCTTTTATATAAATCAAAGGCCCTTTCTTAAACCAATAAGAATCTGTCACAATTGCTTGTGTGTAGCCAGTTTTAGCCCTCCCTGGCCCCTGGCCTGTCCAATAATGGAACCTTCCCTCCTTTTCCATTGGCCAAGAAATGGCCAATAAGGAGAGCCCCTACCAGCCTATGACTTTATCGGCCAACCAGATGTATCAGCAGCATTAGGAGGCCAGCCAATCAGAGCCAGGCCGACTTAGGCAGCTTCCCATAGGCCTGACTTCTGGGGAGTATAATTCAAAACCCACTTTGCCCTCTCCTGATTGACTAGCAATGGACCAATCAGAAACATTCCTACATAGGCCCTATTCTTATTGGTTGTTCCTTGTTGAAGCTGAGAGCTTGAAATTACTTATGCCAGTTCAAGTTAATGTTTTATCTACCCATTGTTCTACACCTATAAATGTTCTAATGCATCCCAAATAATCTAACACTTTTCTAGAGAACATATTGATGTTTTTCTGAATTGTATTTAGAGGCTGAAAGAGGAATATCATTTATTTAGATAAGAAAGGATGGTGACATTCTAATATTTTGGTTTTAATCCTGTCTAGATCATCACTAGTCAGTCAATATCTGTCTCTTTGTCATTCTCTGTCAGATTTTCAGACCTATGTACAGTATGTGTTTATATGATGTCTGTGTTCCCTTTATGTTTTCTTGTCTGAATCCAGGGACCGAAAAGCCTTTAGCAAAGACAGGAAGATCCAGGAACTCATCTGGGGCCACCACCCTTTTGCTGTGACAAGTAATTTTATATTTAATAGATTTAATTCTTCACATTGTAATATAAAAGATATATAAATATCATAGCATAGCCTAAGAGAAACATATTAAGTTGTATACTATTATAATGAAGAAGGGAGCCTCAAATCCAAAATCATCATGAAAATGGAGAGAGAATACAAAAGGGGTGGGGAATAAAGCGCAAAAGCCGCCTTACAGTGTACATCAATTACATTTATTTAACATAAAGCACATAACAAGAATCCAAATAAATGTTATTACACTCATATTTTTTTACTTCACCTTATGAGAGGTTTATATTCAACGCATAATTCTCTGAAATGTCCCTTCAGGCTCAGGAGGACCACAGGTAGATGTGGTGCTTTATTCTGAAAATAATCCAAAATTGGACCTCTTAGGTCTTACCAATGAATATATGGAGTGCCTACAGTTCTCCTTTCTATCACCAATTGCTAAATAGGTTTATAGGTCCACAGTGTAGGGTAGGTGTGATAAACCACTGACATAAATCCATTCATTATGGGGGCTGATGGGTACTGATCTAACAGAGAGTATGAATGTTGCCCATTAATTAATGTCAGTGTTAGTAAGATAATAACAGAATAATCAATAAAACAGATAAAATAAATAAATAAATAAAAGAATAAATAATAGTCACCATTTATTTTCAGCACTTCTAGTGGCTTTTTCAATGGTTACAATAATATGGCATTATTCAAGAGAGCAGGGATATTTAAAAAAATCATACCGAATACTTCTGGGTCTTGGAAATACAAGTTGTTCTGGCCCCAAAAACCAGAGAAATGGCATTGTAGTCCCTATGGCTATGACAAAACCAATCAGGAGACAAAATGCCGACCCTATCAGCATCAGTTGCTAGGCAGTTTCTAGCATCATAAATCTAATACAGATCAAGTCTGTGGCCGCAAATAGAAGGGCGTGGGGATGAAAAAATGCAAGTCTTCCAATAGTGCAGATCAATCATTTATTAATAAAACGTATACAATATGTCATGCTCAAGTCGGTATCAAACTCACATTTTTTTCAACGTCAAACTTTATGAGGTATATCAATTGTACAAAACGCCACTCTGGTCTCTGAAACAAAACATATGTTTCTTCCCAGGCTGAGAACCACTACCCTCCCTACGCCTATAGGCTCTAATTGTAGGGTGTTACAGTGTAACCTGAGTGTGCATAATTCCACATGAGTGTAGATGATCAGTCATTTGTTCCTTTTATAGTGGCAAACAAAGCTTTATTCATGAGCCTGAAAGAATCATGGAGACCGGCTATGTAATATTTAATCATTTTAAAGGACGATTTAAACATTTTATTTTGCATATATAACTTGGTTATGTAATTACTTTGTTCCTCCTCAGTGTAATTGTGATATGAATTTTATACTTAACTGTCTTTCAAGAAGACCCCTGGGTATCTGATACTCATATTCTGGAACGTCTCGGTGTCCTTATATTTTGTCTCATGATTGCAATCAGACTACAAAGCTGTGACCTAAAGCCATGACCACTGGCAAATAGTGACAAGTATTATTTTATTTAGACTTTATAGCCTTTGTTTGTTTCCTTCATCTTCATCATCTCTGAATAGACTCCGAGGACCGAAAAGCCTTTAGCAAAATCCAGGAGCTCATCTGGGGCCACCGCCCTTTTGCTGCGACAAGTAATTTTATATTTCATAGGTTTAAATCTTATATGGAGCGATGATTGATGTATGTTGCACATTTTGCATTTTTTGATGTGTATTTATGTATGTTGCTTAATTTATAAACTTAATAAACAAAACAAAAATGTATTAATAAAACATATACAAAATGTCATGCTCAAGTAGGTACCAAACTCATATTTTTTTACCCTCAAACTTTATGAGGTATATCAATCGCACGAAAGTGCCATGACCACTGGCAAATAGTGACAAGTATTATTTTATTTAGACTTTATAGCCTTTGTTTGTTTCCTTCATCTTCATCATCTCTGAATAGACTCCGAGGACCGAAAAGCCTTTAGCAAAATCCAGGAGCTCATCTGGGGCCACCGCCCTTTTGCTGCGACAAGTAATTTTATATTTCATAGGTTTAAATCTTCACATTGTAATCTAAAATATTAATAAATATCATAGCATAGCCTAATACAAACACATTAAATAAGTTATATTATATTATATTGTAGGGAAAAAGGAAGACCCAAGTCCAAAATCATTATTAAAATGGAGAGAGAAAACATAGGGGTGGGGAATAAAGCGCAAAAGCCGCCTCACGGTGTAGATCAATTACATTTATTTTACATAAAACACATAACAAAAATCCAAACAAATGTTATTACTCTATCTATTCCCTCAGGACACAAGAGACAGGTAGTGAAAAATTTAGATTTTGGTTATAAAATGCAGAAAAAATTAATCAGTTGCAGCTTGCTTCCTAAAATTTTAAAAATGAAATAGATAGTGAATTACCTTCTTTTCCTTGTCAATTAAAAATAAATAATTTAAGAGTTATCTCACGTGTTATAAGTAATCATCTTATTTTTACACATTTAGCTGCTTCTCAACACACACATAATAGTATTATTCAACATATTAACAGAACATCAGTCATGTTTTCCTTTTGTATAATCAAAGGCCCTTTCTTGAACCAGTAAGAATCAGTTACGATTGCTGCTCGTGTGGAGCCAGTTTTAGTCCTCCCTGGCCCCTGTACTTTAGCCCTTCAGAGCCTGGCCTATCCCCTAATGGAGACTTTCCTCCTCTCCCATTGGCCAACAAATGGCCATGAGGAGAGCCCCTACCAGGCTGTGACTTGTTTGGCCGATCAGATGCCGCAGCAGCATTAGGAGGCCAGCCAATCAGAGCCAGGCCGACTTCCAATAGGCCTGACTTCTATGGAGTACAATTCATAACCCACCTTACCCTCTACCTCATGATTGACTAACAATGGACCAATCAGAAACATCAGAAACATGAATAAGCCCTATTCTTATTGGTTTTAACTCTTCACATTGGAATATAAAAGATAAATAAATAACATAGCATAGCCTAATTCCTGAAGTTCCTATTGATGAATGCTGGAGAGGCTGTAATCAAGATGGTTCACACGCCCATATGTGGTAGCATTGCCCGCTCATTTAAGCCTTTTGGAAAAAAACTTTTAATGAGCTGATTACCATTTGCGACACTGAATTTATATTATCCACTGGTTGGTGATATTTCATATATTCTCATCAGATATTAGTCACAATTTCAAGGGAATAATTGTGCATGTTTTAATGGTAGCCAAATGGCTTATCTCTGTGAATTGGAAGAACGGTAAACTTCCTTCCTGGTGTGAAATTGCCTTAATACTGGAAAGACATAGGCAAATTTAATTGGACTATGAACAAAATTAATAAACATAAATGGAAAATATGGGATAGTTATAATAAGGGCAAAATTAAGCGCTGAATAAATATTGAATTTATAATATCTCTCTCCAGCCAGTTTGGCCTCTTCCAACTCCGAATCCATTTATGTATATATGGAGCGATGATTGATGTATGTTGCACATTTTGCATTTTTTGATGTGTATTTATGTATGTTGCTTAATTTATGAACTTAATAAACAAAACAAAAATGTATTAATAAAACATATACAAAATGTCATGCTCAAGTAGGTACCAAACTCATATTTTTTTACCCTCAAACTTTATGAGGTATATCAATCGCACGAAAGTCCACTACGGTCTCTGAAGCAAAATGTACATTTCATCCCAGGACTTGTCAAGTTGGTGGGATCAGCTTGATATATTCCAGAGTACCGAATGTCAGATTAAAATACTACTAGAAAACCTGGAATACTATCCCATTATCCCAGCAAACCAGGATTGGGGACTTGGCTAAGAACCACTACCCTCACTAGGCCTATAGGCTCTAATTGTAGGGTGTTTCACAGTAACGTGGGTGTGCAAAATTCAACATGAGTGTAGATGGTCAGTCATTTGTTCCTTTTATAGTGGCAAACAAAGCTCTATTCATTAACCTGAAATAATCAAGGAGTCAAACTATGCAATATATAATAATTTTAAAGGCTTATTTAAACATTTTTTCTTTTGAATATTTAACTTGCTTATGTAATTCATTTTATCCTCCTAAGTTTAATTGTTATATTCATTTTATACTTCACTGTCTTCCAAGAAGACCCCCAGTTATCAAATCCTCATAGTCTGGAACATCTCTATTTCTTTCTATTTTGCCTCATAATTGCACTCAGTTTACAAAGCTGTGACCTAAAGCCATGACTACTGGAGAAGGGATTTGCACTAGTTCTATCTGCCAACAAGGTAATAGTGACAAGCATTCCATCTGAGCTATCTTAGAAACCGATGGTGTGATGATCACTCTTGGTCACAGCTTTGCAATATGTTAGCCCTCGTGAGGCAGAACATGAAGAAAAAGGGAGACTCTAGAAGGTAAGAATCTCTTACTCTGGGGACTTCTTAGAAATAAATAAAATGTTATATCATAGTAACATTGAGGAGTATAAACTTACTTGATTAGCCTAGTTGAAATATTTATATAAAACTAAATAATTTTACATAAAAAATCCTCTTTTTCTTCATGACGATAATAGAAAAACAATTCATAAACTACTACAAATCAATGTAAGTATATTAATTCAATTATGTGATCCCTATTATAGTAGATGAAGAAAGCTCATCAATTCCAGAACATTTCAGGAGACATAGTAAAAGATTTTGATTTTGGTTATAAAATGCAGAAAAAATAAAACAGTTGTAGCTTGCTTCCTAAAATGTAAAAAATGAAATAGATAGTGAATTAACTACTGTTCTCTCATAGTGGAAAATAAAAACAACCATCCAAAACCTGTGTCAATTGAAAAGAAAGGATTTAATAGTTCTCTCATTGAGCTGCTTCTCAACACAGAGAGAATACTATAATTCAATATATGTACAGAACATCAGTCATATATCCCTTTTATATAAATCAAAGGCCCTTTCTTGAACCAATAAGAATCTGTCACAAATGCTTGTGTGTAGCCAGTTTTAGCCCTCCCTGGCCCCTGGCCAATCCCCTAATGGAACCTTCCCTCCTTTTCCATTGGCCAAGAAATGGCCAATAAGGAGAGCCCCTAACAGCCTATGACTTTATCGGCCAACCAGATGTATCAGCAGCATTAGGAGGCCAGCCAATCAGAGCCAGGCCGACTTAGGCAGCTTCCCATAGGCCTGACTTTTGGGGAGTGTAATTCAAAACCCACTTTGCCCTCTACCTCCTGATTGACTAGCAATGGACCAATCAGAAACATTCCTACATAGGCTCTATTCTTATTGGTTGTTCCTTGTTGAAGCTGAGAGTTTGAAATTACTTATGCCAGTTCAAGTTAATGTTTTATCTACCCATTGTTCTACACCTATAAATGTTCTAATGCATCCCAAATAATCTAACACTTTTCTAGAGAACATATTGATATTTTTCTGAATTGTATTTAGAGGCTGAAAGAGGAATATCATTTATTTAGATAAGAAAGGATGGTGACATTCTAATATTTTGGTTTTAATCCTGTCTAGATCATCACTAGTCAGTGAATATCTGTCTCTGTCATTCTCAGTCAGATTTTCAGACCTATGTACAGTATGTGTTTATATGATGTCTGTGTTCCCTTTATGTTTTCTTGTCTGAATCCAGGGACCGAAAAGCCTTTAGCAAAGACAGGAAGATCCAGGAACTCATCTGGGGCCACCACCCTTTTGCTGTGACAAGTAATTTGATATTTAATAGATTTAATTCTTCACATTGTAATATAAAAGATATATAAATATCATAGCATAGCCTAATAGAAACATATTAAGTTGTATACTATTATAATGAAGAAGGGAGCCTCAAATCCAAAATCATCATGAAAATGGAGAGAGAATACAAAAGGGGTGGGGAATAAAGCGCAAAAGCCGCCTGACAGTGTACATCAATTACATTTATTTAACATAAAGCACATAACAAGAATCCAAATAAATGTTATAACACTCATATTTTTTTACTTCACATTATGAGAGGTTTATATTCAACGCATAATTCTCTGAAATGTCCCTTCAGGCTCAGGAGGACCACAGGTAGATGTGGTGCTTTATTCTGAAAGTAATCCAAAATTGGACCTCTTAGGTCCTACCAATGAATATATGGAGTGCCTACAGTTCTCCTTTCTATCACCAATTGCTAAATAGATTTATAGGTCCACAGTGTAGGGTAGGTGTGATAAACCACTGACATAAATCCATTCATTATGGGGGCTGATGGGTACTGATCTAACAGAGAGTATGAATGTTGCCCATTAATTAATGTCAGTGTTAGTAAGATAATAACAGAATAATCAATAAAACAGATAAAATAAATAAATAAATAAAAGAATAAATAATAGTCCCCATTTATTTTCAGCACTTCTAGTGGCTTTTTCAATGGTTACAATAATATGGCATTATTCAAGAGAGCAGGGATATTTAAAAAAATCATACCGAATACTTCTGGTTCTTGGAAATACAAGTTGTTCTGGCCCCAAAATCCAGAGAAATGGCATTGTAGTCCCTACGGCTATGACAAAACCAATCAGGAGACAAAATGCCGACCCTAGCAGCAAAAGTTGCTAGGCAGTTTCTAGCATCATAAATCTAATACAGATCAAGTCTGTGGCTGCAAATAGAAGGGCATGGGGGAGAAAAAATGCAAGTCTTCCAATAGTGCAGATCAATCATTTATTAATAAAACGTATACAATATGTCATGCTCAAGTCGGTATCAAACTCACATTTTTTTCAACGTCAAACTTTATGAGGTATATCAATTGTACAAAACGCCACTCTATAGGCTCTAATTGTAGGGTGTTACAGTGTAACCTGAGTGTGCATAATTCCACATGAGTGTAGATGATCAGTCATTTGTTCCTTTTATAGTGGCAAACAAAGCTTTATTCATGAGCCTGAAAGAATCATGGAGACCGGCTATGTAATATTTAATCATTTTAAAGGACGATTTAAACTTTTTATTTTGCATATATAACTTGGTTATGTAATTACTGTGTTCCTCCTCAGTGTAATTGTGATATGAATTTTATACTTAACTGTCTTTCAAGAAGACCCCTGGGTATCTGATACTCATATTCTGGAATGTCTCGGTTTCCTTATATTTTGTCTCATGATTGCACTCAGACTACAAAGCTGTGACCTAAAGCCATGACCACTGGCAAATAGTGACAAGTATTATTTTATTTAGACTTTATAGCCTTTGTTTGTTTCCTTCATCTTCATCATCTCTGAATAGACTCCGAGGACCGAAAAGCCTTTAGCAAAATCCAGGAGCTCATCTGGGGCCACCGCCTTTTTGCTGCGACAAGTAATTTTATATTTCATAGGTTTAAATCTTCACATTGTAATCTAAAATATTAATAAATATCATAGCATAGCCTAATACAAACACATTAAATAAGTTATATTATATAATATTGTAGGGAAAAAGGAAGACCCAAGTCCAAAATCATTATTAAAATGGAGAGAGAAAACATAGGGGTGGGGAATACAGCGCAAAAGCCCGCCTCACGGTGTAGATCAATTACATTTATTTTTCATAAAACACATAACAAAAATCCAAACAAATGTTATTACACTCTATCTATTCCCTCAGGACACAAGAGACAGGTAGTGAAAAATTAAGATTTTGGTTATAAAATGCAGAAAAAATAAATCAGTTGCAGCTTGCTTCCTAAAATTTAAAAAATTAAATAGATAGTGAATTACCTTCTTTTCCTTGTCAATTAAAAATAAATAATTTAAGAGCTATCTCACGTGTTATAAGTAAATTTCTTATTTTTACACATTGAGCTGCTTCGCAACACACACAGAATAGTATTATTCAACATATGAACAGAACATCAGTCATGTTTCCCTTTTGTATAATCAAAGACCCTTCCTTGAACCAGTAAGAATCTGATATGATTGCTGCTCGTGTGGAGCCAGTTTTAGGCCTCCCTGGCCCCTGTACTTTAACCCTTCAGAGCCTGGGCTATCCCCTAATGGAGACTTTCCTCCTCTCCCATTGGCCAACAAATGGCCAATGAGGAGAGCCCCTACCAGGCTTTGACTTGTTTGGCCGATCAGAAGCCGCAGCAGCATTAGGAGGCCAGCCAATCAGAGCCAGGCCGACTTCCAATAGGCCTGACTTCTATGGAGTACAATTCATAACCCACCTTACCCTCTACCTCATGATTGGGACTAACAATGGACCAATCAGAAACATGAATAAGCCCTATTCGTATTGGTTTTAACTCTTCACATTGGAATATAAAAGATAAAAAGATAAATATCATAGCATTGCCTAATACAAACATATTAATTAAGTTATATTATATAATATGATAGTGAAAAAGGAAGACCCAAGTCTAAAATCATTATGAAAATGGAGAGAGGAAAACAAAGGGGTGGGAATTACATTTATTTTACATAAAACACATAACAAGAATCCAAACAAATGTTATTACACTCATACTTTGTGTCCTCACATTATGAGAGGTACACATTCAGCACATAATTATATGAACACTAGCGACTTGCCTGTCAAAAAATGTCGGTCAATAACATTGTAAGGCTGGGAATGCTGTTTGCCACAAAATTTAAGGCTTTTGGTTGTCTGAGCACCTTCGGCGGCTCATTGCAAGTCCCGCGCTGATTGCCTTTGGCGCTCATTGCGATCTTCTCCACTCGTGTACTTTTGGTGGTCTGAGCACCTTTGGCGCTCATTGCAAGGGCTGTGCTGGTCGCCTTTGGCGATAACTGTGAGCCTCTCCCCTTGTGTACTTTTGCTCCTCTGAGCACCGTCGGCGCTCATTGTGAGCCCCGCGCTGAACGCCTTTTGCGCTCATTGAGATTCTCTCCCTTGGTGTACTTTTGGTCCTCTGAGCACCCTCGGCTCTCATTGTGAGCCCAGCGCTGAGCGCCTTCAGTGCTCATTGCGTGGCTTGTAATGAGCCGCTTCGGCGCTCATTGTGAGCCTCTCCGCTCGTGTACTTTTGGTGGTCTGATTACCATTTAATGAGCTGATTACCATTTGCGACACTAAATTCATATTATCCACTGGTTGGTGATATTTTATATATTTTTATCAGATATTAGTCACAATTTCAAGGGAATAATTGTGCATGCTTATCTCTGTGAATTGGAAGAAAGGTACACTTCCTTCCTGGTGTGAAATTGCCTTAATACTGGAAAGACAAATGTAATTGGACTATGAACAAAATTAATAAACATAAATGGAAAATATGGGATAGTTATAATAAGGGCAAAATGAAGCGCTGAATAAATATTGAATTTATAATATCTCTCTCCAGCCAGTTTGGCCTCTTCCAACTCGAATCCATCTATGTATATATGGATCGATGATTGATGTATGTTGCACATTTTGCATTTTTTTATTTGTATTTATGTATGTTGCTTAATTTATAAACTTAATAAACAGAAAAAAATGTATTAATAAAACATATACAAAATATCATGCTCAAGTAGGTACCAAACTCATATTTTTTTACCCTCAAACTTTATGAGGTATATCAATCGCACGAAAGTCCACTCTGGTCTCTGAAGCAAAATGTACATTTCTTCCCAGGAGTTGTCAAGTTGGTGGGATCAGCTTGATATATTCCAGAGTACCGAACTAGTGACTTGCCCGTCAAAAAATGACGGTCAATAAAAATTAAATGTTGTGAAATTTGCAAGACAAAATGAGTCTGCTACATTTGTCCCTTTTTTTTTCCATATAAATAAATACAATTTTTTTTTTTTTACTTTTTTTTTTTTACTTTCAATTTATATTTCACAACCTTTTTTTTTTTTTCAATAACAATATAATAATGTCTTACTTCTTAATGCATACATATTGTGCGTTTTAATGCATACATATTGTAAAGTGTAATATGAAATTTTTTAACATGCAACTTGTATATTAAACAATCTTTCAACATTCTTTTAACAATACTAACACTTTTCAATATATATTTATCAGTGAGTAACTGCAGACTATATTAACTTAGAGTATTTTTTTTTACCAATAACATGTTTTTTTTCATTTGTAACATTTTTGTTAAACTCTTGTTAAACTAAATTAGCATTGAATCCAGAGGAAGGAAAACAATAAAAAAAAAACATTGAAACTTGGCCAATCGTATCAAAGAGAGGAAAAAATTAATTCCTTCCTGACCCCATTAACTGGCGATCGGATTACTCCCTGAATCAATACTTTGTCTTAAAATAATACATTTCCAATTATTATGAAATGCTTCAACTTTATACTAACAATACATGTTTGACTATACAACATATATATTGAACAAACTGTTTTCAAACTTTAAAATACACATATTTAACATCTGAAATTGTAACATCAAACAATAACATTTAACTCTTGTAAATCATGCAAAACAGCAATATTTGTTTTGTGGGGTCAATCATGTTAATATGAGACTTTGAACCCATTGCAATTTTTTTAAGGATGTTTTACTGTAGTTTTTGTAGTCTTTTTTTTTTTTTGTCCTTTCTGCAAATATCACATAGATTTTCATAAGTGAAATAGTGGTCCCCTATTTAAAGAGTCCCAGAGTACTTTAATTTTGTACTGGAAGTCAAACCACTGTTCTCTCTGTTTTTTTGTCCATTCTATAGATGTTTTTCTTGAAATATTGTTTTTGTGCAATCATATTGAGTCCCATAAAATATTGGCATTAAAATGAAACCATTGTCCTCTATCTTTCCAACACCTCATAGTAGACAATGTTTTTGGTGTAAACACATCCATCGTCCAATAAATGACCCTGAGTTTCGTTTTCTTCAACATGCACTTTAATTTCTTTTGGATTAGTGCACCTTGAAAAAGCCACATAGAGTTGTCCATGTGCAAAAACTGGTTCCTTTAAAAAAATCCAAACAGACTTAAAAGTTTGTCCTTGTGATTTATTGATGGTCATGGCAAATGCCATGATAACTGGAAATTGTCTCCTTTGAAGGACAAAAGGCAAACCACTCTCACTTGGAGCTAAAACAATTATTGGTATAAAAACTCGTTCACCTTTATGGGTCCCAGTTATAATTTCTGCATGTATAAAATTATCTTTTAACTCATGCACAATTAATCTGGTGCCATTACAAAGTCCTTTTTTTGGATTCATATTTCGCAATAACATGACAATTGCGCCTTTTTTCAATTGTAAAATTTGTGGTGGCATTCCAGATGGTGTTAACGAATTAATAAATTCGATAGTAAAATTCGATTTACTCTCTTTATCATCAGACAGAACCGAATCTGCACTGTAATAATTATTTTGTGATGCATTGATGTATTTTATAATTTCATTATTTACATTCAAGCCATCGATATTTTTTGATGTTAATATCACTTTGTTTGCAATGTCTGAGTAATCTTCATTATTAAGAGTGTTTAGAAATATGGCTGATATGAGTGATTCATTGCAAACCATTTCTGATGGAAGTTCAATGGTATCATTTGGTAAATGCTGTATTTCTGGATGTTTTCCTTCTCCGATTTTAATGAGCCAATCATTGAATTCATTTTGGCCTTCCGATCTCATATTTAATTCTAATTTGAGATGTGTAAATATTTGCCACAGTTTACAGGTCTTGATACATGTTTCAATGATCTCTGTTCTATTTCCGTGTGGCACAACAGGTAATGTTTGCCTAAAATCTCCTCCTAACAGCACCACCTTTCCACCAAATGGCAACTTATTATCCATCACTTCTTTTAAGAATCTGTCAATACATTGCAGTGCATGACATGACATCATTCTTGCCTCGTCTATGATAATTAGTTTAGTTAGTTTAAATTGTTTTGCTTGTATGGAATTGAGTTGAATATCTGACACTCATGTTTCCAAAATGGGAACTGGCAGCTTAAATCCACTATGCACAGTTCTACCACCATCTAACAAAAGTGCAGCAATTCCAGTTGTTGCAAATGGCATAGCTATCTGACCCTGTGATCGAATATAACTCATCAAACAATTATACAGATAAGTTTTTCCTGATCCACCTGGGCCGTCTAGATAGAAATACCGGTCTTTGACCATTTCATCATCTGTAGCATTTGTGATGGCATGAAATGCTTCTAACTGTTTAGTATTTAAAGTTGCCAGTTTTACTTGTGTTTTTTGTTTTTGTAGCTCTGTGTCATAATCATCAAAATTGATATCATCTATAAGTCCTGGATCTGGTAAATTAAAACTTGCACAATTTAATCCATGAGCAAACAATATTTCTTGTATTTCCATCAAGGTTTTTAACAGAGCTATTGGTTCTCTATAACGTTTCAAGAAGTCTTCTGACATGTTTAATTTAAATTTTTCCCACAAAGTGAAAGCATCAGGTTCATTGCAAAATATGCAAATGAATGCAAATTGTTGTCTCATTTGCTTTGGCATTTGACATAGTGCTGCTTCTTCCAGACACCTCTCCCATTCTGTATCATCAGCTATGAAATTTTGATGTCTTGCAGCTTATAGGAATGTATCATAAACTATGTCATTCACTGTACGTAAATGCTGAAAACTCTGTGCACCAGGAACATGTAGCAGAAGTAATCTTAAGCTGAAACGTTCAATGTCCCTTGGACTGACGGTATAAATGCGTGGTATAATTTTATGTGCATCTCTTCTTCGTTGTTGCCATCGACCATTTACAAATACATAGTGATATGGTATCTCTATGTAAAAAAATTGTCTGGCCTGCGTATCCTGACAGTTTAATTTAAACCATGCAGTAAGTGTGGTATCTCTGACTTCACTTTGATATAATGCAATTCTTTCATTTCCTGCAGTAAAGCAAACCAACTGACTTTGAGGCAAATGTACAGCTAAACAATAGATAGCATGTGACTGATCATGCATCTCAAATTTCAAAAGGCACCACATTGCTTCAGGAGCACTCACATACCGAGCATCTAAATAATTTGATAGTTCATCATGTAAAATTGGATTTTCGTTTTCATTTGCAGCACCTTGTACAACAACAGTAGCTGCGTCATATCCTTTGTATATATATTTATACACATACTTAATTGATTTAATCGAAGTGCAAGCTTCCACATTGATGTGTGCATTGTACTTGATGAGCAAATGTGGATTGTATGGAACGACAAGTCTATTATCAACCTTTTGGCCACGGATAATAGCTGTTTGTCCTTGTGTTCTTTTATACAAAGGATATCCATCACAATTTGCATAAGTTTGCATTTGAAATTGTTTAGGAAATTCTTTGGTACATGTTTTATTTTCCATACATGGTGAATTAGGATTCATCTCTCCACATGGGCCATGAATCATTCTATGTGTAACAATCTCCCAAAGTTTTTTATATTTTTCTTGTTCTGGCAATTCTGCTGAAATTACTGTATCGACTCTCTCTGCAGTGTTCAACTTATCTTTTTCTTGCAGTATTAAAAGTATGTGAGCATGTGGCAGTCCTCTTTTTTGAAATTCAATGGTGTAAACAAAAGCCACACATTGTCCAAATAAGTGTGCTTTAGTGATATCATGTATTAATGAATTGAGTTTGATTTTGAATACTTTTGCCACTAAATCTGGTCGGTCAGAAGTAGTTTGTCCCAGATTCAAATTTTCCTTGATCTCTGGCCATTGTGGATTACATGTGAATGTAATAAATAAATCTGGTTTTCCAAATTTTGTGAAAATAGCCATGGCATCATTATACCTTTCTCGCATATTGCGAGGAGATCCTTGGAAAGTGGATGGCAAAATAATTGCTCTTCCAGCTGGAGTGTCTCTGTTGGAAGCTAATTCTGCCACATAATCCATTAATCCACAATACTTTTCTACTCGTAATTTATTTTGTTGAAATTGAATGAAATTTAGATTATTGGCTTCAACTTGTAGATATGAATCAATAATCCATTGTTGAGTGAGTTGAGTTTGCCTCCATGTAAAATTGGATTAAAACAATACCGGATAGCAGTTGGTGCCACTTTATATTCCAGCATGGAAATATTAGATCTAATACGAAGTTTAGTATTGGGATAACTTTCCAATTGTAATTTTGGTTCCCATCCAGGTTCCCCATTTGGGAAGAAAATGGGATATGTCATTGGATCTAAATTACAGCTTAATATATTTATGTTGATAAATGCTTGTTCTTCATTGCGTGGATATATTCTAATATCCCGCTGAAAAGGTGGTTCCCTATCTTCATTTTTAAACACCATGGCAACCTCATTTACTGTAGGTAAATTATATCTTGTTTAATCAGTGTTGCGATCTCTTTTTAACACCATATTTACTCTTGGTGTAGGCAATTGATGTCTTTCAGCATGTTCCTGTTGTTCTTTTGCAAGCTGTGCTAATTGTTTGTATGCTTGACTATATGTTTTTTTTTTGCATAATTTTATCCAGCTGTTCAAAGACTATGCGCAAACACTGTGGGCCTCATTCTATTATCGGCCGTAAATCGGCCGTAAGGCTGCGATTCCTTGCGAGGGTTCAGTTAACTCGCGATTCTATTATACAGCCCCGCAAGGATCTCCTTTTACGGCCGGCCGCATATCTTGGAACCGGCCGTAATCTGTGAAATATAAAAACTGAAAAATAAATTCAAGCCTGCACTGTACAGCTCTGTAAATGCTAGGGATCATATTGGGGGACATGAGGATTAAAAGGAACCCACTCTCAAGCTTGCACATCTGCCCAAACCCGAGTTCAAATTAACTGTTTATTTGCCGGCTGCGGCGTGGGTGTGTCTGAAGTGCTCCAAGCACTCTGGACTTTTTACATGGATATTTTACGGATATTAAAAAACAAATATTTTACGGATTTGAGTATAGGGTAATTATGTGCTATTTTTTCTAACACCTAAAATCCCTTTATAGTCTTCTCAAAGTGCAGGATGGCTTTATTTGAGCTATTTTATGTGCTTAATTGGTGCTAGCGAGACCTTTTTCCTGCAAGTAACTGCGGCTCGCTTTTAGCCTTGCAGAGAGGTTTCCCGGAGCAATTGAATTGCAAATCTCTTGCGGCCGTTTTAGATCAAAGGCTTTCCTCCGGCGCGAGCGGCCGCAAGAGATAGCAAGGCACCGGCCGCAAGCCTGCCGGAATCCCCGGCCGTAAGGGAATAGAATAGCCGAATAGCTTGCGGCCGGTCCTTGCGGCCCCGCAACGGCTGCGGCCGATAATAGAATGAGGCCCTGTGTATTTTCTGGAAGTGTCATTCTTTGTTCCACAGCTTCCATTGTATCTAAGACATATAACTGTGCAAATTTCCTTTGCTGTCCTTCTTGTGGGTGTAAATGTGAAGTTCGGTGGTAAATTTGACCTTGAACTCTAAAACAGTAAGGACCATGTCCTGGTACATTTTCTGCTAATGTTGCACCCATTGAAGCAAATGAAATTGCACTGTTATAAGACCTTATGTTTTGTTTGAAATTATTATAATTTGGAAATGTTGGATCGCTCATAATGCATTCTAAATAATATGGAAATGGGAAATGAGTGGAAGTTTCACCTTTCCTTTCTGACAGCAACTAATGAAATTTCCATCAGTAGGTCTTTCCTTTATAAAATGATAGGCCCCACAAAACTGACAAACCACATTAAGTAAGCCACAATAATGAGTATCTACTTGTACTGCAGTAGTAAACACATTGTCATGCATTTTTTCCACATAGATATCAGACCCACTTTCTATATGTACATTGTTGTCATGTGTGTCTACATTTAAGTCATTCTGCAAAATAGAATCATTGGACAATGGTTCACTGAGATGTTTTTGTTTACTTTTACGTTTCTTGGAAGGCCCAACACTTGCGGCTTTCTTACTCATCTTTATTTTATTTAAAAGTCTCTGTCGATCTTCTTTTCGCAAGCGTTGTGAAGTTTCCGGTGTCTGAGCATCTCTCCACCTTTGCTTCCGTTCCCTTGCCAATCTTCTTTTGCGTTCAATTTTGTCTTTTCTATTATCCGCCATGTAATTATTGTTTGTTCTTTGTTTTGTGTACATATTTTTTTTTACTTTTTTACTGTTCCATTAAAGTTGATGAATAAACTAATGAAGCATTTTAAAATGTTGTACTTTTTTACAATGAAATAAATGAAACCATTTTTCAAAATATTTTATTGACATATATTAAATAGTAACTAACTGCACATATATATATTTTTATAGGAAATAAGTGCACATATATATATTTATATATAACTGCACATATATATATATATTTAATAGGAAATAACTGCACATATATATATTTATATTATTAATCCTTCAATTCCATTCATTCTTGATTGACTTCACTGCATACATTGAATTCCTTTTTTTTTTGCAAGTGTTCTAAGCTTCTTTTTTTTTTTAAATATTATTATTAATTAGTATTGTCTTTTCAACTTTACATAAGTGCATGTTAAAAATTCTTGCAAAGTTATGACTAAATATTATACGTTAATAAATCAATAATTACTCTCCATTTTCTCAAAATATAATATAGCCTTTTTTGATGCATCACTACAAAATTAAATTTTATACCTGTGCAGATGATCTTGATGTTGTTCAAAGGCTGCAAACGTCACGCTGTGTGTTTATTCACTTGCAGATCCAAATAAACTGTGAAATAAAAGTGAGACTCTTTTTAATATTTCCCTTCATCCATATCATGAAATGAACATCAAGAGACATATATTTGTATAGATTAAAAACCTAAAAGCATGTTCTTTAATATCTTGCTATAGTAATATAACTGAAATTCTGTACCTGTCCAAATTATCCTTCTGATGTTCAATGGGTCCAATCGTCACTGTTGGTGTTCATTCAGCTACAGGTCCACTGCAATTATAGAATTTTTTAAAATTAATGTATAATATGTTGCTTCATCCGTATCAATCAATCAGGCTGAACATAGATATTTTTGCATAGATTAAAAGCATAAAATAAATATATCAATCAATCCGCATGAACACAGATATGTTAGCATAGATTCAAAACATACAATAAATATTCCTGTTAGTCTTAAAATCAGACTCAATTAATGTCTATTAATCTTAAATTAATGTCTGAGTAAATATAACGTCAAGATGTAAGCATGAGTATATTCCCTTTTTTTGGGGGGGGGATATTTTGAAATGAGTCTGTTACAACTGATTTTTTAAAATAATGTACATTACTAATGAAATAGGAATCAATTAATGTTCATTAATATTAAAGTAATTTCTGACTAAATCTAACATCAAGACGTAAGCATGAGTATATTTCCTTTTTTTTGGGGGGGGGTTATTTTATACTAAATATATAAGAACTGAATTATTAAAATAATGTACATTAATAATTAATTAATCAATCTGTTCCTTTTTTATGCACATTCTTAAACGTTAACCTTTTTTGATATTACTGATTAGTAATGATTAATTATTTAATTAAATCAAGTACATTATGAATGTTATTTACAATTCTTTCACACAGGTAAGCACGATATATAACAAATTAATTATTAATTTAATGTACATTATTAATTAATGAATCAATGTGTTTATTTTTTATGGACATTCTTAAACGTTAACTAACTTTGATATTAATGATTAATTAATTAATTAATGTACATTATGAATATTATTGCCATTTTTTTCACACAGGTAAGCACGATATTATTTTTCTATTAATTAAATCTCCTCTACTTTTTTAATTTATTTATTCAGTAACTAATAATTTAGTAATTAATGATAATTAATGATATTTACCTTTTTTAATGTAATATTGCTGAATCAGTATCCTGAAGAGCTAACAATCTCTTGCGATTTTACGGCATCAGAAAATGTCCCGTCAGACTGTCATCACCTGAGAAGAAAGTGTCATTTATGTGTCAAATGTGGCCTATATATAGACTTTGAGCGCCAGCCAAAAGCATTGTTTTAGGCAGGAAATACGCTGTTCCGCGAGACAAATGCGTTGTTTTTGGCGGGAAATCCGAGGTGGCGCGAGACAAAGACGGGAAATGTGTGTGAATGCGTAAATGTGTAATTGCGTTTCGTAAAATGTACTCGCTAATGTCTTTTTTACTCATTGCGCGGTTATTCTGCATCCTTTGTATCGTTATTTTTCTAGTACATACGTCTGTGGCTGTGTTTTACGCAGTTCGTAGTAGTGTAGCCTCGTTTTCATTTTTTTCTGCAGACATTTTTTTCTCGCTTAGCCGATTTTCGTTCTTTATAAATCGTCTAAATCGATGTAAATTGGAGTTCCAGCTCACTCCCACACGTCCTTCATGGTGCCTCATGCTGTAAGTGACCTTTTTGTGATTTTTTTGTGCTTTTTCCTTGTTTTTGTTCCGCCGCTTAGCTCGTAATTTTTTTCATCTCGTATTTTCTTTTCTAAGTCCCGCGTCTTGTGTAAAAAGTGCTACGGATTAACAGCTTGCCTCACTACGCGAGGCTCGCCTGCAATGAGCGCCTGTGGCGCTCATTGCCAAAGTGCTGTGTATTAACGGCTCAATTTTTTTTTCTAAGTCCCGCATCTTCTGTAAAAAGTGCAACGGTTTAACGGCTCGCCTCGCTATGCGAGGCTCGTCTGCAATGAGCACCTGTGGCGCTCATTGCCCAAGTGCTACGGTTTAACGGCTTGCCAGAAAAAATAAAACAGTTGTAGCTTGCTTCCTAAAATGTAAAAAATGAAATAGATAGTAAATTAACTTCTGTTCTCTCATAGTGGAAAAATAAAAACAATCATCCAAAACCTGTGTCAATTGAAAAGAAAGGATTTAATAGTTCTCTCATTGAGCTGCTTCTCAACACAGAGCGAATAGTAAAATTCAATATATGTACAGAACATCAGTCATGTATCCCTTTTATATAAATCAAAGGCCCTTTCTTGAACCAATAAGAATCTGTCACAATTGCTTGTGTGTAGCCAGTTTTAGGCCTCCCAGGCCCATCCCCTAATGGAACCTTCCCTCCTTTTCCATTGGCCAAGAAATGGCCAATGAGGAGAGCCCCTACCAGCCTATGACTTTATCGGCCAACCAGATGTATCAGCAGCATTAGGAGGCCAGCCAATCAGAGCCATACCGACTTAGGCAGCTTCCCATAGGCCTGACATCTGGGGAGTGTAATTCAAAACCCACTTTGCCCTCTACCTCCTGATTGGCTAGCAATGGACCAATCAGAAACATTCCTACATAGGCCCTATTCTTATTGGTTGTTCCTTGTTCAAGCAGAGAGTTTGAAATTACTTATGCCAGTTCAAGTTAATGTTTTATCTACCCATTGTTCTACACCTATAAATGTTCTAATGCATCCCAAATAATCTAACACTTTTCTAGGGAACATATTGATGTTTTTCTGAATTGTATTTAGAGGCTGAAAGAGGAATATCATTTATTTAGATAAGAAAGGATGGTGAAATTCTAATATTTTGGTTTTAATCCTGTCTAGATCCTCACTAGTCAGTCAATATCTGTCTCTTTGTCATTCTCTGTCAGATTTTCAGACCTATGTACAGTATGTGTTTATATGAAGTCTGTGTTCCCTTTATTTCTTCTTGTCTGAATCCAGGGACCGAAAAGCCTTTAGCAAAGACAGTAAGATCCAGGAACTCATCTGGGGCCACCACCCTTTTGCTGTGACAAGTAATTTGATATTTAATAGATTTAATTTTTCACATTGTAATATAAAATATATATAAATATCATAGCATAGCCTTATACAAACATATTAATTAGGTTGTATACTATTATAATGAAGAAGGGAGCCTCAAATCCAAAATCATTATGAAAACGGAGAGAGAAAACAAAAGGGGTGGGTAAAAAAGCGCAAACGCTGCCTGACAGTGTACATCAATTACATTTATTTAACATAAAGCACATAAAAAGAATCCAAATGAATGTTATAACACTCTTATTTTTTGACTTCACATTATGAGAGGTTTATATTCAACGCATAATTCTCTGAAATGTCCCTTCAGGCTCAGGAGGACCATAGGTAGATGTGGTGCTTGGACATTCGTCCATTTATTCTGAAAATAATCCAAAATTGGACCTCTTAGGTCCTACCAATGAATATATGGGGTGCCTACAGTTCTCCTTTCTATCACTAATTGCTGAATAGGTTTATAGGCCCACAGTGTAGTGTAGGTGTGATAAACCACTGACATAAATCCATTCATTATGGGGGCTGATGGGTACTGATTTAACAGAGAGTATGAAGGTTGCCCATTAATTAATGTCAGTGTTAGTAAGATAATAACAGAATAATCAATAAAACAGATAAAATAAATAAAAGAATAAATAATAGTCCCAATTTCTTTTCAGCACTTCTAGTGGCTTTTTCAATGGTTACAATAATATGGCATTATTCAAGAGAGCAGGGATATTTTAAAAAATCATACCGAATACTTCTGGTTCTTGGAAATACTTATACAAGTTGTTCTGGCCCCAACAACCAGAGAAATGGCATTGTGTTCCCTACGGCTATGACAAAACCAATCAGGAGACAAAATGCCGACCCTAGCAGCATCAGTTGCTAGGCAGTTTCTAGCATCATAAATCTAATAGAGATCAAGTCTGTGGCTGCAAATAGAAGGGCATGGGGGCGAAAAAATGCAAGTCTTCCAATAGTTCAGATCAATCATTTATTAATAAAACGTATACAATATGTCATGCTCAAGTCGGTATCAAACTCACATTTTTTTCAACGTCAAGCTTTATGAGGTATATCAATCCTACAAAATGCCACTCTGGTCTCTAAAACAAAACATATGTTTCTTCCCAGGAGTTGCCAAGTTGGTGGGATCAGCTTGATATATTCCAGAGTACTGAATGTCCCATTGAAATACTACTAGAAGACCTGAAATACTAACCCAATACATCCAGCAAACCAGGATTGGGGAATTGGCTGAGAACCACTACCCTCACTTCCTCATTCTATTATCGGCCGTAGGAGATGCGAAGCCGCAAGGAACGGCCGCAAGCTATTTGCCTATTCTATTCCCTTCCGGCCGGGGACTCCGGCAGGCTTGCGGCCGGCGCCTTTGATCTGAAACGGCCGCAAGAGTTTCGGCCGCAAGAAAATCCCGGTTGCTATTCAATTGCTCCGGGAACCCTCTCTGCAAGGCTAAAACAGAGCCGCAGCTTACTTGCAGCAAAAAGGTCCCGCAGGCACACAATTAAGCACATAATAAAGCCATAATAAAGCCATCCTGCACTCTGAGAAGACTATAAAGTGATTGTAGGTGTTAGCATTCATAGCACAACATTCCCCTACACTCAAATCCGTATAATTTTTATTTTAATTTATGTCAAATATCCGTGGAAAAAGTCCAGAGGGCTTGGAGCACTTCAGACCCGCCCACGCTGCGGCCGGAAAATAAACAGTTAATGAAATCTCGGATTTGGGCTGATGTGCAAGCTTGAGAGGGGGTTGCTATTAATCCTCATGTCCACCATTATGATCCCTAGCATTTACAGAGCTTTACAGTGCCGTCTTGAATTTATATTTGCTTTTAAAGATTTCTAAAATTACGGCCGGTTGCAAGATATGCGACCGGCCGTAAGGGGATATCCTTGCGGCGCCGTCTATTTGAATTGCAAAGTAAAGGAACCCCCGCAAGGAATCGCAGCTTTGCAGCCGTTTTACGGCCGATAATAGACTGAGGCCCTAAGCCTATAGGCTCTAATTGTAGGGTGTTACAGTGTAACCTGAGTGTGCATAATTCAACATGAGTGTAGATGATCAGTCATTTGTTCCTTTCATAGTGGCAAACAAAGCTTTATTCATGAGCCTGAAAGAATCATGGAGACCGGCTATGCAATATTTAATCATTTTAAAGGACGATTTTAACTTTTTATCTTGCATATATAACTGTAATTGTGATATGAATTTTATACTTTACTGTCTTTCAAGGGTATCTGATCCTCATAGTCTGGAACGTCTCGGTTTCCTTATATTTTGTCTCATGATTGCACTCAGATTACAAAGCTGTGACCTAAAGCCATGACCACTGGCAAATAGTGACAAGTATTATTTTATTTAGACTTTATAGCCTTTGTTTGTTTCCTTCATCTTCATCATCTCTGAATAGACTCCGAGGACCGAAAAGCCTTTAGCAAAATCCGGGAGCTCATCTGGGGCCACCGCCCTTTTGCTGCGACAAGTAATTTTATATTTCATAGATTTAAATCTTCACATTGTAATTATTATTATTATCGTTTGTTTATAACGCGCCAACATATTCCGCAGCGCTGTACATAAGATACGTTTAATACAAAGATACATACAAATTAACACATAGTAAAAGAAGGGGGGCCATGTCTTTGAGTTTGGAATCCAGTGTCCATGGTGCTTTCCCTAAAACACCTTGTGGGAGTGAAACTCGCAGACTTACATCCTAAAGGTATTGTGTGAGAAAAAGGAGGGAGAAAGATTTGAGAGTGTGTTAGGATAGAAGGTGATACGCTTCTTTGAAGAGATGTGTTTTTAGAGAGGTTTTGAATGTTTTGAGGCTGGAGGATAATCTGGTGGAGCGGGGCAAGGAGTTCCAGAGAATAGGGGCAGCACGAGAAAAGTCCTGAAGGCGAGAGTGAGAGGAGGTGACAAGAGTTGTGGAAAGAAGAAGGTCATTAGCAGAGCGAAGAGGGCGGGTGGCGGAGTATTTTGAGATGAGACCAGAAATGTATAGGGGAGTACTTTTGTTGAGGGCTTTGAAAGTTAGGGTCAGGATTTTAAATTTTATACTGGAGGCTATGGGAAGCCAGTGGAGAGATTGACAGAGAGGTGATGGTGACACTGAACGTTGTGTACGGAAGACGAGTCTAGCAGAGGCATTCATAAATCAAATCCAAAATCATTATTAAAATGGAGAGAGAAAACATAGGGGTGGGGAATAAAGCGCAAAAGCTGCCTTTCGGTGTAGATCAATTACATTTATTTTACATAAAACACATAACAAAAATCCAAACAAATGTTATTACACTCTATCTATTCCCTCAGGACACAAGAGACAGGTAGTGAAAAATTTAGATTTTGGTTATAAGCAGAAAAAATGAATCAGTTGCAGCTTGCTTCCTAAAATTTAACTAGTAAATTACCTTCTTTTCCTTGTCAATTAAAAATAAATAATTTAAGAGTTATCTCACGTGTTATAAGTAATTATCTTATTTTTACACATTGAGCTGCTTCTCAACACACACAGAATAGTATTATTCAACATATGAACAGAACATCAGTCATGTTTCCCTTTTGTATAATCAAAGGCCCTTCCTTGAACCAGTAAGAATCTGTTACGATTGCTGCTCGTGTGGAGCCAGTTTTAGGCCTCCCTGGCCCCTGTACTTTAGCCCTTCAGAGCCTGGCCTATCCCCTAATGGAGACTTTCCTCCTTTCCCATTGGCCAGCAAATGGCCAATGAGGAGAGCCCCTACCAGGCTGTGACTTGTTTGGCCGATCAGATGCCGCAGCAGCATAGGAGGTCAGCCAATCAGAGCCAGGCCAACTTCCAAAAAGCCTGACTTCTATGGAGTACAATTCATAACCCACCTTACCCTCTACCTCATGATTGCCTAACAATGGACCAATCAGAAACATCAGAAACATGAATAAGCCCTATTCTTATTGGTTTTAACTCTTCACATTGGAATATAAAAGATAAATAAATAACATAGCATAGCCTAATTCCTGAAGTTCCTATTGATGAATGCTGGAGAGGCTGTAATCAAGATGGTTCACACTCCCATTGGACCAATCAGAAACATAAATAAGCCCTATTCTTATTGGTTTAAACTCTTCACATTGGAATATAAAAGATGAAAAGATAAATAAATATCATAGCATAGCCTAACATAAACATATTAATTAAGTTATCACATATTATAATTGTCTTACTACGAGTCGTCGTCACGCTGTTTGCGTGGTCCGTATTACAGTAGCAGGCTTACGGAGCACAAAAATACGTCCTCAACTCGCGAACAGGAAAAAAAAATACAAACACAATAAATACATACAGCACATACATAAAAAGCTTACCGACAGCACGAGGGAGCATCCACGACCTCAAAAAAACAAGTTTCACCTTCATTTCGCGAAAAATAAAACAGTTTAGACACTAAAACATTCTCGAAGCGAGAGAAAAAATGGTGGCCGAAAAAAACGAAAACGAGGCTACAGCACTATAACCACGGAAAACACGTACGGATAATCCGATAAAATGCATACCACACATTACCGGCCATTACATCACGTACGGATGATCCGCTAAGACGCATAACACACATTACCCGCCATTTTACGATAATGCGGAACTAAAGTACTACGCTAACGGTTTCGACTCGCGCACGCACACTATTACACTGCACACGTTCTAAATGCTCACACAGCACCTCCACACCACCAATGCTGCTGCAACATCACTACAGATTTCCAGCTCTTAAACACAATGCATAAAAATTGGTAAAGTATATTCATTCATTAATTATTTATTAATTGAAGTTATATATTTCAGTAGTACACACAAAACACCATTAGCTACCTTACAATTCCATATGTATATTAATAACTATACAACTTTCAAAACATTTGTTTCGCCGTTAATATGGAGCACTTTGGCAATGAGCGCCGCAGGCGCTCATTGCAGGCGAGCCTCGCATAGCGAGGCGAGCCTTTAATACGGAGCACTTTTTTATGGAGAAAAGTGCTCCATATGTATATTAATAACTATACAACTTTCCAAACATACACATCTCATTGCCGTCATTTTTTGATGGGCAATACGCTAGTATTATATAATATGATAGTGAAAAAGGAAGACCCAAGTCCAAAATCATTATTAAAATGGAGAGAGAAAACATAGGGGTGGGAATTACATTGTTTTTACATAAAACACATAACAAGAATCCAAACAAATGTTATTACACTCATACTTTGTCTCCTCACATTATGAGAGGTACACATTCAGCACTTAATTATATGAACACTAGCGACTTGGCTGGGAATGCTGTTTGCCACACAATGTAAGGCTTTTGGTTGTCTGAGCACCTTTGGCGCTCATTGCAAGGGCTGTGCTGGTCGCCTTTGGCGATAACTGTGATCCTCTCCCCTCTTGTACTTTTGCTCCTCTGAGCACCGTCGGCGCTCATTGTGAGCCCCGCGCTGAACGTCTTTTGCTCTCATTGAGATTCTCTCCCTTGGTGTACTTTTGGTCCTCTGAGCACCCTCGGCTCTCATTGTGAGCCCAGCGTTGAGCGCCTTCAGTGCTCATTGCATGGCTTGCAATGAGCCCCTTCGGCGCTCATTGCGAGCCTCTCCGCTCGTGTACTTTTGGTGGTCTGAGCAACTTTGGCTCTTATTGCAAGGACTGGGCTGATCACCTTTAGCGCTCATCGCCATCCTCTCGACTGGTCCTTTTTTTTCTACTATATATATTTTTAATGATAATTAATTAATAAAATAATAAATTAATATACTTTACCTATTTGTAATTAATATATAGCGCAAGCAATATCCTGAAGAGCTAACAATCTGTTTTGATTTTCCTGCAGCATACAATGTGCGTTTGCACTGTTGCTGACCTGAGGTGTAAGTGTCAGCAATGTGGCAAGTGTGCAGTGTAAATAGGCTGCGTGTGCAAGGGCAAACCGCTTGTTTAGCTGTGTTTAATCGGGATTTTTTAATTGTCTATGTGTTACGCGGGTGTGGAGCAGTTTCCGTTCTCCCTAATAGTGTATTTTATACCTCGTACGTTACTGTTTAAAAGTGGTAAAAGTGTTATGTGCTTGGCGGTGTTTTGTGTGTTTAGGGGCCGTGTATCCATTTTCTTGTCGCTCTACAAATTGTGTTTAAATTGTCGTGCAACCTCACTCCCAGATGTCCCGGATGTCCCCCTGTGCTGTGTGTGCTTTTTTTTATTGTTGTTTTTGTATGTGTGCGGTTCTGCCGTTAACTTCATATTTTTTGGACCTCATGTTATTTTGTTTTCTAAGTGCCGAAGGTCAGATGTTTTTTTCTAAGTCCTGCTTTCCTTTTTGCAAGTGTTACGGGCCGTAATTTTTCAACAACATTTTTTTTATACTGCTAACGGTCTCGCCTTCTGAATTGTGTAATTGAAATTTCTGTTGATGTGTAGTTCCACGGGTCGTAGGGATAAGGGCCTACGGCGCTCATCTCCACCAGAAAAACAAGAAAATAGATTAAATGAATAATTAACTAAAATAATAAATAAATAATAGTCTCACTTGCATTTCAAAACTTCTAGTCGCTTTCTCAATGGTTGCATAAATATGGCATTATTCAAGATAACAGGGAAGTGACTAGAGAGTGGTCCTGGAGGAAGGAGAGCACGGAGAGTTGGGACACTCCCAATAGAAGCTGTAAGAGTGCTTCTGAGCAGTATGCTCGTTATTTCTAATACAGCCCACTAACCACACCGAATGCTGGCCTCTCAGTATGCAGAGTTTGGATGGCGAGTTGCTTAGAAGAGGTCGCGCTGAGACTTCCTATAGCGGCGCCTGAGGCAGGAGTGTCAGCTTGCAGTGCTGCTGGCCAGAGGATCGGTTTGCAGCTACACTTGCTGACTGGAGAGTCGTTTTGGAAGGTCTGGAGCCGATCTTGGGGCCCTATAGGGGAGCAGTATAACTGCATGCAACTCAGATCTTGAGAGTATGCCAGCACAGCAAAGTAAAGGGAGATACCAACTCCTGTAAACCACACAGAGACCTGAAACATACTGAAAGCCACTGAGGGTCCCCCCTATCATGTGAGTGGGGATATTTTTCCCCTACAAGAAGAAATTAATCCTCTTTTATATGAATGTTGCCGGCCTACACTCTACATTCCTGATCCTTTTTAAGGTAAGATATAGAGGGTTGAGACAGATAATATTGAACTAATCTGAAATATACTTTATCCCAGAACAATAGTAAGAACTGGTGAATATATTGAACATGTTTCCCAAACCAGTAAATAATGAGGAGTACCCTCAGCCTGGCCTCTTTATGATTCATAGAATAAGCCTTCAATTCACTGCTGAAATTCCTCCCTCCTCATTATCAAAGAACTGATATATACTCGAAGATGTTTACTGAGGAAGAGTGAACTATATAGCCTTTTTAGGTATCTAGAGGATTTAGATTCCATATATAGTACACTCCTTCTCCTCAGCAAAAATCCAGTATATGGGGCCTTCTTTAGGTATCTAGAGGATTTAGACAATTGTTCTGCAGTAACCCCTCCAGGGTTGTGGAAAAGATAAGGCTGCTTATTTTTGATCGGTCTGCAAATTCCAAACGTTTCACTTTTAAAATCAGAGCAAAAGCTCTGATTCTCGCACCACGAGTCTGCAACGGGGACAAAATACATGGAAGATGCAAACACTAAAATATTAAACCTTAAAGAAGGCTGCAGGGAAATTGAACCGCAAATCTTAGCACTCCAAGACTGGAGCTCTTACCACTAGGCCAAGACTACCACACATGAAAATGTGTCGACAGACACAGACAGCACTTATCCCACAGCTACCCAGCTAAGGGTTGCCAAAAACAAAAGAGAGCACACTTTGAGAAAGATAATTGGCAAAGACAGATATGTGAAAATCGGTCACGTGCCTCCTCTTGTCCAGGAACTACTGCATTCAGTAATGCTGTTAAATGAGGGAGTAAATCATACGTATAGCTCTTGGTAGCCAATGTGTACATGGCTAGCAGCTGTGGTGCAATTGATTAGCATCACAGGCCAACAAGTGATGGGCCAGGGGGTTGTATCCCACAAGCTCCTCTCCCTCCTGGGAGACAGCTTTAGCCTCACTTGTAAATTGAAGTCCCTACTCCTTACTGGGAGGCTGTCTTGGAAAGTCACCTGTAAAGTGAATGCCAAGTGGTCACTTTCCTTACTGGGAATCAATCTGGTACAGTCTCCTCCTGGGAGACAGCTATGGTCTCACCTGTAAACTGAACACTCCAAGTGCCACTACCTACTGGGAGGCTGTCTGGGAAAGTCACCTGTAAATTGAATGCCTTGTCTTTTAGACTTATATCTCTGTTTTGATGTCAATGTCTATGTACACTTGTGATTTTATAGAATCCAGTTAATGTTTACATATAAATTGCACTTCTTTCATTTGTTTCTTTGTCTGAACTTTCTTTGCTTTTGCCTATTTCAAATGCAGGCTCCATCAAACCTCCTGCACTGTATTTGTTGCGGGTGACTCCTTGCTTTTGCACCATAAAAAGATTAGCATCTGCCATTAAAAAAATAGCATGCAGCTATTCGTTATGAAAAAGGGTTCATGTTTTAATCATGTTTTATATATATTACAGATATATTGAACCTTTTTCATTGTGCTCTTTTATATAAGGGAAACTGATTCTTAGACATTACTGTCCATTAAAAAGAGCCCAACTGGTCACTTAAATGATCACATTCTTCTGAGGCTCCTTGGGGCTGTAGCCCTGCAGAATTCTTAACAGTTTCTAATCTTAGGGGTTTCCTAGCAGCAATTAAAAAGACAGTAAACCACTTTAAAAGCAGGGAAGTTCATCAGAATTAATTTCACAACATTCTCCAATTAACAAATATAAAAACATTTTTTTGAAAATATGTTGGTCAGTAAATATGTATAAATATTTGATAAGGAGGGCACACTGCAAGCAAATGTTAGGTGTTATGTGCAACAGTATGTGAAAAGATAGACTATGCTCAGCCATATGACCCCGGGCCACATGGTGCTTTTCCCCTATGTATTATAGTTCTGTGTATGGTGACATATATGTTGTTCCATGGCTTGGTTCCTTTAATAGGAAGAAAAGGGGGGTGGGGGGGAGAGAAGCACACCACCTCCTAGTGCAAAATAACTGGTATAATGCTTTGTAAAAGTCAATACTGAGCTAAAGAAGGTTAAAAACTCACATTTGGTGACCTCAGCACATGAGGTATGGAAGGCACATCAAGGGGACTCTCTCATCAGGTCATCACGGATATGTGGGTAATCCTTACGTCTGTGGTGAGTCTCCAATGGTCCATTTTTAATCAGAAAGCTCCCATTCTTAGGAGAGGAAAAGATGGAATCCACCCAAATATCATAAATGTGGGTGTGTTAGGTCTGCAATCTCCACATGTAAGTGTCCCAGTTGGGTAAGTATATTGCAGCTATACTACCAAAAAAGACTCATACGTGTACTGGTAGGTAAACGTTGAAGATGTCTTTATTAAAAAGTAGTATATATATAGCTTTACATAGGTATCAAAAATTAGTAATACTGTTGCAGGTCAGACCTGAATGTCTGAATGAGACCTGTCCAGAAAAACTGACAATTGCAGTAAAGTGGCAATAGTATACACCAAAAAACAGGTAGGTAATATAATACTATAAAAAAAAAAGGTAAAAAACATTTATATATATATATATATATATATATATATATATATATATATATGCCCAACATAAGCAAATATATGTGCAACCAAACGCGTTTCGTCCAATTTTGGACTTCTTCAGTGGTTAATAGGTATAACAATATTACGAATTCTATATAGGACTCGCAAAGGCTTTTTTAAAGACTTAGGGGTTCCCTAGCAGCAATTAAAAGGACAGTAAATAACTTCAAAAGCAGGGAAGTTCATCAGAAATAATTTCACGACATTCTCCAATTAACAAATATCATAAAAACATTTTTTTGAAAATATGTTGGTCAGTAAATATGTATAAATATTTGATAAGGAGGGCACACTGCAAGCAAATGTTAGGTGTTATGTGCAACAGTATGTGAAAAGATAGACTATGCTCAGCCATATGACCCCGGTCTGGGGCCACATGGTGCTTTTCCCCTATGTATTATAGTTCTGTGTATGGTGACATATATGTTGTTCCATGGCTTGGTTCCTTTAATGTATCATTGTTCCACTGTATGCTGATTATGACATGTATTACATGTAGGCTGTTGTAATATTATGTGGATGTTTGCTACGAGACTGCTGGTCTGTCCCCTATAGGGATTGGGTCCCAGAAACAAGGCTAAACAGAGTGAGAGATAATGGACATAAGGGGTCCACTCTGCATAGAAAGTCATTGCCAGACATGAATATACCCATAGGAGATCAGATTAGAGGGAAGGGGCATAATGAAGATAAACAGGTCATGTAAGCAAGTAAGATAGAGGGTCTGCAGTATTGTCCTATTTGACGTACTACTGTAAAGTCAACACCCCATGATAAGATAACTTGCCCTGATGATTAGGTTACTGCACCACAGGGGTAGATTACAGGACTGGCATCAATTAATGGACAGGTGCCCCACTTGTGTATACAGGAAGATGATCTCTGTACAAATATATGATTGGGAAATATATGTAATGTTTGTTGATATAACCAAATATTAACTATAAGAAAAACATTGAAACAGTGATAACGGTATAACAAAATATTTATTATATACACACAGAACAGTCAAAAATGAATCCAACTGTGCATTAATATCATGAGTGTGATGTGCCAAAGGTGCTCATTGAAGGAGTGGAGATGAGTGCCGCTGGCACTCATCGCGAGGCCCACGGGACTTAGCTGCAATGAGCGCTGAAGGTGCTCATTGCAGGGGTGGAGATGAGCGCCACAAGCACTGATCACAAGGCCTGCAAGACTTGCAAAAATTGCGGACCTCCGAAAAATTGCGGGATCTTGCAAAAAGTACACATTTAAAAAAAAACAAAAAAAACAAATATGCCTCCAACTAAATTACACACACAGCTCAGGGAAAGAGCCAGGGAGCCTGTTTGCAGGCCGCAAAGTGAGGGACGCAGTTGGGGGGTGGAGGCCCGCGGGACATAGCTGCAATGAGCGCCAAAGGCACTCATTACAGGAGTGGAGATGAGCGAAGCGAGGGACGCGGTTGCGGGGGTGGAGGCTCGTGGGACATAGTTGCAATGAGCGCCAAAGCTGCTCATTGCAGGAGTGGAGATGAGTGCCACAGGCACTCATTGCGAGGCTCGCGGGACTTAGCTGCAATGAGCGCCATAGGCGCTCATTGCAGGGGTGGAGATGAGCGCCACAGAGCGATAAAATTAGCCAAGCCCGCAACAGACGTGGCCGACATCCAAATACATAAACCATTCTTGTGCATGTTGGATGTGCGGCCGTGAACATGATCAACTAGTCAAACCCGTGTTTACAGGTTTAGATGGAGCCAATAGTAAAAGAGATCGTCATCATTACGTCACTGAAAAATGGAGGTTAGATTTCAATCCCTTACGTATTTGAAGTCTGAGTTGCGATCTAACACATGCCAGAAAGAATGCAATGTTAATAATTCAATAAATATTATTTTCTAGTCCATGCGAGTTCCATTACATGTATTAACACATTGATTGCTGGGATCAATATAACACGGAAATTAAACATAAAATGAACTATTTTATATAGCAGATTTGCAAGCTTGAAAATGTTGTGCTATTCATTTTAATACCTAACATCACTTTCCTTTTAATATAAAATACAATATTTTGTTCATATTTGCATTTACAGTGCTACAGATAGGGCTTTAACCCCCTTGCGGGTCCTCTCTAGTACCAGTTGGCTTTTTGGCTTAATTTGCTGTTTAAGGGTTTGAACGACAGTTTGTCCTTGTGGATTAGTAGCAATTTAATAGCAATTTGCGATTGTAACATGTACGGGCTTGACAGATCAAAGGCTTAGCTGAGACGGAGTTCCGATTTTGACAGAGTGTAGGATTTTTCCGCCTGTAACACGCAGATTGTTTGCGGGAAGCTAAAAGAGGCCAATTTAATAGCCGTAAGTCTAGTGGGCTCCTTTACGGGCTACAAATTCTTAAGTAGGAGGAATTTAATAGGTCTATTGGGCTTTTAAAAGTTGAGACACATCCATTCTGTCTTTAATGTATAGCCCAAACTACCTTCTATGCTGGAGAGTGCTCACCAAGATATGGACCCATGGCTGCCCAAAATTTATAAAAACTTACAGAACAACACACATTTTTTCAGGACCTAATGTTTATAAGTTATAATAAGTTATAATAAGTTATTAATTAACCCTATAACTCATGGGGGTCAATACAGACACCCATAAGCATTTAATTAACCCCATAACTCATGGGGATCAATACAGACCCCCATAAGCACTTAATTGACCACAGACCCCCATGAGTTATATGGTTAGTTGTTGGCTTATGGGGGTCTGTATTGACCCCCATGAGTTATGGGGTTAATTTTAGTTGCCTGGGGTTAATATTTTGGGGATGTGTTTAAGGAGCAGGGGGGAGCCTCACACGGCTGTCTCGGGCTGCTCCGAGGCAGCACGTAGAGGCTTTAGGATCTCTTGCTAGCTCTTTTTGTGCCCGTAGGGATTCTTCCGAGGTGCGAGATTCACCTCATAGATTTAAAGCTGCGTGTGACTCTGTAGCTCTCTCGGAGCTTATTCTCTGCCATTTTTCGGAGTCATCTCGCAAAGCAGGCTGCGAGGGATTCGGTCCTCGCAAACAGCAACTGCCTTTTGCGAGGACCGAGAGAACTACGAGGGAGAATTTAATGAGGCCCTAAGTAGTCATGATTCTGTTGAATTCTAACATGGGTACGCAACCCAAGTCTTTTTGGAGCCTAACAAAACATATTGAATAATGAGAGGTGAGGCTATATATTTTGTTACAAGACATTTGTAATACTTTTTGGAGCCTAACAAAACATATTGAGTAATGAGAGGTGAGGCTATATATTTTGTTACAAGACATTTGTAATACTTTTTTAAAATCTAGACCAGAGTGCCTTTAGATTGTAAATCTGCAAGCTTTAATCTTGCAAATTGCTTTATACATGCTAGATTTTAAGCTCAAAGACAGGGCCCTCCACTTGTCTGCAAAATTGTAATATTGGTTTTGGCTGTACAGCGCTACAAAATATGTTGGTGCTTTACAAATAATGGAATTAATAATAATAATAATAATAATAAAGTGCCTTGCAAAAGTATTCACCCCCTTTGGCATTTTTCGTGTTTTGTTGCCTCACAACCTGGAATTAACATGGATTCTTTGAGGATTTGCATCATTTAATTTACAGAACATGCCTACAACTTTGAAGATGTTTTTTTTTTATTATTATTGTGAAGTAAACAACAAGTAGGACAAAATAACAGAAAAAGTCAATGTGCAAAACTATTCACCCCCCTAAAATCAATACTTTGTAGAGCCACCTTTTGCTGAAATCACAGCTCCAAGTCGCTTTGGATAAGTCTCTATGAGCTTGCCACATCTTACCACTGGGATTTTTGCCCATTCCTCCTTGCAAAACTGCTCGAGCTCCTTGAAGTTGGATGGTTTGCGCTTGTTATTTTTTGTTTTTTTAAATTCTTTTTATTAGTTTTCATATAACAAATGAGACAGTAAATATATACATAAACAATCATCACAAAAAATAAACATTCCATTCATTCACATTCAGAGGCAGGGAATTTTTAACCGTATTCTCACCAACAGAGGATAGGAGGTCGAAAATACAGGAGAAATGTCAAATATCAAATCTCGCATGGACATAAGGTGTAGAGGGAAAACAACGCTCATCAACAGAGAATGCATTTTTCTTTCCCTTTACACCCTACCTACTCCTTCTTTTTTTTTTATAAAAGATTCCCATATTAGCCATTGCTTGTCTATCCCCCTTTTTTTTTTACTTGCTTGACCAGATGACCTTAAGTCAAACTCTCTATTTTTAGTAACCACCCTAGCTATTTCTAATATAGATGGAAGTACATTTTCTTTCCAATATTTACACATTAGCACTTTAATTACCAACAGGATATGAGACAGTAAAAAGTATTGTTTTGGAAATGTCTCCTTGAGATTAATGTGGAGTAATTGGTTTGCGCTTGTGAACAGCAATCTTTAGGGCGGCCACAGATTATCTATTGGATTGAGGTCTGGGCTCTGACTAGGTCATTCCAACACATTTACATGTTTCCCCTTAAACCACTCAAGTGTTGCTTTAGCAGTGTGTTTGGGGTCATTGTCCTGCTGGAAGGTGAACCTCCGTCCTAGCCTCAAATCACGCACAGAGTGGTACAGGTTTTGCTGAAGAATATCCCTGTATTTAGCTCCATCCATCTTTCCCTCAACTCTGACCAGTTTCCCAGTCCCGGCTGCTGAAAAACATCCCCCAACATGATGCTGCCACCACCATGTTTCACTGTGGTGATGGTGTTCTTTGGGTGATGTGATGTATTTGGGTTTGCGCCAGACATAGCGTTTTCTTTGATGGCCGAAAAGTGGGAGTCTCCCACATGCGTTTTTACAAATTCTAAATGTGCCATTTTATTTTTTGCTTAAAGTAATGGCTTTCTTCTGGCCACTCTGCCATAAAGCCCAACTCTATGGAGCGTACGGCTTATTGTCGTCCTATGTACAGATACTCCAGCCTCTGCTGTGGAACTCTGCAGCTCCTCCAGGGTTACCTTAGGTCTCTGTGCTGCCTCTCTGATTAATGTCCTCCTTGCCCAGTCCGTGAGTTTTGGTGGGCGCCTGTCCCTTGGCAGGTTTGCTGTTGTGTTCTTTCCATTTGGTCATGATAGATTTGAGAGTGCTCCTGGGGATCATCAAAGATTTGGATATTTTTTTATAACCTAACCCTGACTTGTACTTCTCAACAACATTGTTCCTTACTTGTTTGGAGAGTTCTTTGGTCTTCATGGCAGTGTTTGGTTAGTGGTGCCCCTTGCTTAGGTGTTGCAGCCTCTGGGGCCTTTCAAAAAAGTTGTGTCCATGTAATGACAGATCATGTGACACATAGATTGCACACAGGTGGACATCATTTCACTAATTATGTGACTTCTTTACAATTCTATGCGGACCTGTCTCCAGAGACGCTCCATAAACGGAGATTGATGAAACCGGCAACTGCTATTCTTCTCCAGCATAAGATCCAATACCGCTGGAATTTTCCATTTGCCCTCACCTTCACATCTCAAGGTACATCATACACCACCCGTACACCAGAAGAATGCATGGCAGTGCTGAAGCGCTTACATTTATGTACGGAGGCCACAAGGGAAGTGGGGCAGGAGCAACCTCTTCCGCCCATTTATAGGAGGCAGCGGACGCATGTGACATCCCAGAACCAGGGCAAACAAGCCTACGTCTCCGGGGAACCAACCAGCTTACTGGACAGTGTCAAGACTAACACGGACAATGCTGGCTCTGCTGCGGAGGTCAAGCCAGGCTCCTGACCCTACTGGCCTCTTCTTCTGGGGACTCTGATAAAGGCTAAGTTCTCTTTTAAGGGCCCATAGACCCATAGTGTGGGCTTCTGATTTATATTGGAAAAATGATTAAAGACCTAATTTGTTAAGTATTGTTCTAGATTGCCAGGTTATTGTGTTCCCCACTTTAAGTGGATTAGATTTCTGTTTGCTATTTGGAGAAATTGATTAAGGTTACTTTGTAGACTAAAACATTTAACTCTGACTTTCCTTAGTTATATCACGAGAAAACAGCTAATCGTTAACTGGGTTTAGCCTTGTAGTCTAACTAAACGGATATATCCTGCTGAAGCACGACTGACTGTCTTTATTTGCATTTCTTTCTTTTATTTTCTCCCACTGGATAACAGGAAAATTGAAATTTCAGCCGCAGACCAACAGATAGTGCAGCTACTGGCATCCGGGGCTCCTCCTTGCTCTCCCTCCTACGAGATCACCTCTCAGGTAAAGACACATACACCTAGGATCCCACACCGAGTTTCCAATGGCTCTGTCTAACTACACTCTAATAACCCATAATGTGAAGGGTTTCAATTCCCCTTTTAAGAGGCGGAAGGCTTTTGTATTCTATAAAAAACATAAGCCTGCAGTTATTTTTATGCAGGAAACCCACTTCTCTCGTAATAACAAACCCAAATTCCTACACAGGGACTATCCCACCTATTTCCTGGCCACCCTCCCTACTAAGAGAGCTGGGTGTGCAATCCTCCTACATAAAAAATTTCCGTTCCAAGTAGAAAGCAATCTAGTTGACAAAGAGGGTAACTACGTAATGGTGTCCGGCACTATTGGGGGGGTTAGAATGACTCTAGTTTCACTGTACTCTCCCACTACTTCACCCTACGCAACTTTAATTGGCGTGCTGAAAACAATCGAATCCCAAGACTTAGGAAGGCTGATAGTTGGGGGAGATCTAAACCTCACCTTGGACCCGACTTTGGATAGGTCAGGGAAGCCCGCTAAGAATAAATGCCCCAACAGAACCAAACAGATAGAATCCTTGCTTGATAGCCTGGGGCTGGTCGATGCCTGGAGGGGTATGCACTCGGCCAAGAGAGAATATACATACTATTCCCCAACCCACCTGACATATTCTAGGATTGATGCTATCTTGGTCGGCTCCCCCCTATATGACTCAATTTTGAGAACTGAGATTATACCCTGCCCCTGGTCAGACCATGCCCTAGTACTCATGGAGATAGAGCTGGGGCCAAATTTACAACCCCCCTACAGCTGGAGAATAGACGAATCCCTACTGACTAGTCCGAGTAGTGCGGAGGCAATTGCACAGGACATAAAGCTATTCTTTGAGACTAATGTCTCTCCTGAAACTGGAGCCGGCTGGCTCTGGGTTGCCCATAAGGCCTTTATTAGGGGAACAGCCATTAAGCTGGCCTCAACCCTAAGAAGAAACCTTGGGCAAAGGGAGGCAGACCTTACAGGGACACTAAAGAGGCTGGAAGAGGTAAATCAACAGAACCCTTCCCGCAGGGGTCGCAGGTTAATTGACAGGACAAGGCTTGAACTAGATGGCATATTATCGTACCACACTGAAAGGGCAATGAGGAAGATGAAACATCTATACTATTGGAAGGCAAATAAGCCTGATACAATGCTTGCTAGAAGACTAAATAATAAATTCTCCCACCATAAAATATCCCATATTAGAAGGTCAGACGGTCAAATTTCCTGTAGTCCTAACGACATCCAGAAAACGTTCCAGGACTTTTACCAAACTATATACTCCTCCCAGTCCCATGGAAGTGAACTAGATATAGACGCCTTTTTACGGTCACAAGACCTCCCCAGGGTTTCGGATAGTCAATTAGAAACACTGAACTCAGACGTGTCCCTAGAGGAAGTTAAATCGGCCATTATGGGTCTTAAGCTGGGCAAATCCCCGGGGCCGGATGGTTTCACCAATTTGTTTTACAAAAAATTTTAACCCCTGCTTACTCCGTACCTAACGCTACTATTCAATGCAATTTTAAATGGGGAGCCCATGCCCCCCGAATTGAACCAGGCTGCTCTGGTGGTATTCCCAAAGGAGGGCAGAGATAATCTAGAGGCCAAAAACTATCGGCCTATTTCCCTGATCAATGGAGACGTAAATATTCTGGCCAAAATCATGGCCAATCGTATTTCTAAATTCTTGCCTGAGTTAATTCACAAGGATCAAGCGGGATTCATCCCCTTTAGGGAGGCCGGGGACAACGTCAGGAAGGTCTTAAACATCCAGCACCTAGCAAAAAAGTCTAACACCCCATTATGCCTTTTAGCTCTAGACATAGAGAAGGCGTGTGACACGGTGGAATGGTCATATATGTATAAAACACTAGACAAGTTTGGATTTAAGGGTCGTTTTATTAACCTGCTTAGAAGCTACTATGACTCCCCAACAGCCCACTTAAAGTTACCAGGAGCACATAGAGCGAATATCCAAATTCAAAGAGGGACTAGGCAAGGGTGCCCACTTTCGCCGCTGTTATTCGCACTTGTCATGGAGCCATTAGCACAGGCAATTAGAGCTAACTCAGACATCCAGGGGGTTTTGGTGGGACGCCAGCACCTTAAATGCTCGCTCTTTGCGGACGATTTATTGTGCACTCTGTCCAGCCCCTCTAGCTCTATACCAGCCCTCATGTCTACTATCAAGGAATTTAGTATAGTCTCAGGCCTTAATTTAAATGTGGAAAAATCTGAAGCTTTGGGGATGGGTATGTCACAAACTGAGATAGATAAGCTTAAATCAGAATACAATTTCAGTTGGCCAACTCAGTATTTAAAATACCTGGGAGTAAAGATCACTTCCAATTTTGCCGACTTATACAGGGCAAATTTCCCCCCCTTGTACAAGTCCCTGACTGAAGATATGCAGAAGTGGGCGAACTTTCATATCTCATGGACGGGTCGTATAGCAGCGGTAAAGATGAGTGTCTTGCCTAAACTGATATATTTATTTAGGACACTTCCCATACCGATCCCACTCAAGGAACTGGACAAGTTACAGAATAGTATGTTTAGGTTTATCTGGGGCAATAAGCGCCCTCGTATCTCAAGACAGGTAATGTTTAGACATAAAAGTAAAGGCGGACTAGCGTGCCCCAACCTGAGGTTGTATCTTAAGGCAGCTCAATTGGCCCATCTGCCCAGGTTACACGTTGTTACCCACCAGCCATCCTGGGTATTCATAGAAAATCAGCAGATGCTCCCGCATAGCTGGGATAGGTTGATCTGGATTCCCAAGGAAATGACTCCCTTTCATACGCACCACAATCCTATGATCTCCCTAACTTGGCTTGGGGGTGGGCCAACTCCAGGTGTCAACTTAGCTCGGGTTTGTCTCCCTTACTATCAGTCACGTCCTTTCCACAAATCCTAAAAGACACGAACCCCATCTCCAAATTTTGGTGGACCTCTAGACTCCTAGACCGGGTAGGGAACTGGGTACAAAACGACAGACTGTTGACTTATGACCAATTCTGCATGATCCACGACCTACCAGCCACGGAAACCTATAACTACTTGAAAATAAGAAGTTGGGTTAGCAAAACTCTGAGAGAGTTAGGACTCCCTAGGCCCTCCTGGATATCTGTTATATGTAAAAGCCTTCCTCTCATGAAGGGGGTATTGGGTTCGCTATACGGCATTTTTGGAGACTCCACCAGCAGCCAAAAACCTACATTTATGATACAATGGGAAAAGGACCTGGGGTTGGAATGGGATTGGGACAAGTGGACAGAATCCTGCTCCAACCTCTCCAGAGGTTCCCTCAATGCAGCTCTGCTAGAGACGGCTGTTAAAGTACTGCATAGAGCCTACTGTACGCCCGATAAATTGCAGAAGTTTAAACCACATGAGAGCAATAAATGCTTTAGGGGCTGCCAACAAGTGGGCGACCACATTCACATTTGGTGGTCATGTCTAACTACACAGGAAACATGGAAACAACTAGCACAATTAGCCTCCACACTATTTCAAAAGGTGGTCTCGCCCTCTATGGAGTCATGCCTGTTGGGAATGCACATCAAGAACCTCTCTCAATCCCAAAATAAACTATTCCAATTAATGGCACTGGCATCCAAAATACACATAGCCAGCAGATGGAAAAAAGAGACACTAAACTTTCAGGAGATAGTCAAGAAGATCAATTACCTTTTTATCAATGAGAGACTGACTCATATTATCATGGATAGCCTTCACCAGTTTTTGGCGATCTGGGAACCTTGGGTAGCGTCCTCATTAAGTGTTCCCTTGAGGTAACGCCCAAATCCTGATTCAGAGAAGGCAAGGAGGGGGCAGGGAGTAAGGAGTCCCGGAGGTTCTTCGGCTGCCCTACTAAGGTAAAGGTCTAGTGATGATCAGTGGGGTATTTTAGTGAGGATTATAAGGGACAAATTTAGCAGAAACCAGTTTATCTATTTTAGCCTAGTTGGCTAAAAAGTTTATATATTTAGTAAACAGCATTATGGTTTGACTATTCATGTCAATGTCTATTCTTATGTGTTATCTCTGCCTTTCTTTCTCCTACACTTTCATTTGTTGTTTATTTTACTGTGCATTATGTTATACTTTGATAGAAATTTTAAGTTATTATACATGATACTTTATAACTAAAAATGTAAAAGAAAAGAAGGTGAAGTCAGTTCATCATTGGTTGATGTTTGCTGTGTGAACCTGTATAAATTGACTGACGGAATTATTGATCAATATGTTTTATATGTTGTTGTAAACCTTCTAATAAAGAAAATTTTCAAATTATGTGACTTCTGAAGGTAATTGGTTGCACCAGAGCTTTTTATGGGCTTCATAATAAAGGGGGTGAATACATACGCACATGACAATTTTCTGTTTTCTATTTGTTAAAAATAGTTTTATGTATATATTTTTCTCATTTCACTTAACCAACTTAGACTATTGTATTCTGATCCATCACATAAAATTCTGATTAACAAAACATTGAGATTAAGGCTGTAATGTAACAAAATAGGTAAAAAGTCAAGGAGGGTGAATACTTTTGCAAGGCACTGTATGTGTATCATAGAATATGCAATGAGGGAATGGGGGGTTCCTAAGCATCTCAAGTGGCTGAGATGTTCTTCCTTTTATATACTATACACTATTTCCTATGGGGAAAAATTCAGATGCCAGTCTTCCCAGGCTATCATGTTCTTCACAACTTAGATATGAATAACTTAAATTACCAATCATTATTTGTTTTTATTTGAACAGTTTTCTGTTAAATATGTATTTTGTATATACCTAAATATACACTAAAGGGGAGGTTTCACCTGAACACAGATTCTTCTCATATGAAACAGTATACTCGTGGAAGTTAATGTTTTAGCATTTGCCTTCTATTGCTATACTATATATCTCTATGATGTGAGCTGCTGAGGAGTACAGAACATGAATGTTACTGTCACAGCTAGAACTCAGCTGCAGTGCTATTATCTATTAGGCAGGCCCCTGAACTATTTACTACATAGGGTCACAGAGCTCAGTGTCAGTGACAAAAGTCCATTTCAAAATGGCCGCTTCCTCTCTCCACAAACATGGAGGAGTTAAAGACGTAAAGTTCCATAACTCTTTTGTAGCTAGTCTTGTCTTAGAGCGATCATTAATATTAAATAAACTTACTTTTATATGGAACTTGCCATGATAATTTATATTACTCACTTTAACAGCATTTGTTTCAAGGAAATAAGATAAGAATATTTATGTAGGTAGTGTATGTGCACATGAAGAGATAACATTGTTTGTTTGACATGGAGAATGTACATTTATCTTTGTGAAAAGGGATTGATTTTGTTGTTTTGATTTAGATTTTTTTTAACTGAAAGCTGTCTTCTGATTTATCTAAATGCACTGTAAATACTCTTGCTTGTGTAACTCCTATCATACAGTAGAAGAGGGCCCTGCATTACACATGTTTGAACGCTTGGTGTCGCTATGTCACTATTTTAGAGCATTTGCTCGCTCTATATATATATATGTTTGTGATGTTCTTGTTTCTTTGTCATACATTGTTTTGCATACAAAAACATAATTATAATAATTATGCATTTACAGCACAGTGGTAAATCTGAGCAAATAACTATTTAAACTGTATTCATTTAAATTAGATATTACATATCTGATATTTGAAAGAGGAAACGGGTATTGTACAGTAATTGCCAGGCTAATCAAATGTGTAAAACACTAATTAAATGTAACTATTATTGATGCTCATTCAGATATCAAAAGAATCAAAAATAGAAATTATTTTAATCTTTAAAAATGAAAGACGTACATTTAAAAGTGATTAGTCCACATTCACACCACATACTTAAAGATCTGCCCTTATATGAGGATGGAAGCCTTTTGGGGGTATAGAAAAGCCTGTGCAAATATTAATTTGTGACATTATTCCTGAGGGGACATTATCTTCTATTGTGCTTATTTAAAAGAATTAAAATGCTAGAAAAGGAGCATTTAAGTTAAACATAAAAACTGAGGGCCCTATTTTATTGGTTATTTATACACACTTAAAATCACTCTTAATATTGCAACATATTAGGCATATATTACTTATTGGCACTAATGAATTCTTAAGTCAATTGAATGCATATAAATATTTATAAAAAAAACACTGGAAGACAAATGTATGCGTTCAATGCATCTATTTGCAGGTATCTAATAGAATATGGCTATTAGTTTTTTATTTAAATCATTGTAACATTGTGTCTTGTATATTTCTAGCTACAATTACTTCTTTTATACTGTATAGTTTTTTTTTCAGCCATTGTAACATTATATCTTGTATAATTTCTAGCTACAATGACTTTCTTTATACTGTAACAAGACCCATACACAGCATATCATTATAGGCACAACATAATGTTACATAGGTTATATTATAATAAACACAGGTAGATGTGTATATGTCATAGAGGGTTCTGATTAACAGAATATTTCACACTTTTTTTTTATTATATCACTTGATCTTTCATTAATCTAATACATTATTAATTGATTGGTTTCTTCATTTAATAGTAATTATTTTTATTAGTGGGCTATGGAGGATATTACTACCACCCATAATAGGGTTATTGTACAGCAACATGAGGAAGACACTGCCATTATGTCTGATGTAAAGGGAATCAAGGGAAACTGGGAGTGTTACATTTTCATTTTTAAAACCAGGCAGATAATGTATATGAATAGGTTTAACGTACAGTATGTAAATAGACTGATAAATATATAATGTATACGATATAGATAGAATGATATAGATAGAATGTAAAATGTATATTTGAATAAATAGACTTTATTTATAGTACCTGGACATGTCCTGCATTGGGTGCTGCAGGATATATGTCCTAATTTAAAAGGAAATATTACTTTACTGTTTATTAACTAATATAATATAGGACATACACCTTGGTCTACCAAGCATATAAACATCATGTGCAGTAAACTTTTTTTTTTTTTTGCTTTGCTTCCATGGGTTAAATAACTAAAAGGATCAACCTAGTAAATATCTTCCTAATCTCCACATCCTAGACTAGTTGGGTTAATAACATAACCTACTTTTTGTTTCCTGTTATAGACACATCAGAATACTGTTTATTTAATATAATTATTTGCACTTACCCTAAAACAAATGTGGAGTTTTGTCTATAAAACCATTTATATTCAACACACTAAATACATTTTAATATAAAGCAAAGGGGTAAACCACCCTCCAGTTGCTGATACATACATGGCCCTCATTCAATTGCGATTTGGCCAATTGAATAGGGCTCTAAATAAGCACATAACAATTTTTTTTTTTAAGTAGTTTTTAGTTAGTAAACATCTATCCCAAAGCAAGCTTTTCCCTAACTAAAAACTTCTTTAAAAAATATATGTTATGTGCTTATTTAGAGCCCTATTCAATTGGCCAAATCGCAATTGAATGAGGCCCTCTGTATTAATCTTGCGCTGAAATAACAGGATAAGTAGAGAGAGAGAGAGATAGAGAAAGATAGAAAGAGAGATAGATAGATAGAGTTATATGTGTATGCTTATATGTATGTATATATATATATATATATATATTTATATTTTTATATATATACATATAAAATAACAAGAATAATAACACAGCTGCTTGCAGTGTAGTTTTTGTAAGCAATATATTTTTAAAAATATAGGATAAAATAAAATTACACAAATTAAAGGGGCATCACAGCATCTTGCCCAGCAATGTGAAGTTTACATTAATATAATTATATAAACTATACATATATTCTTACTATATGAGCTAATATCTCTTATGTTGTGAACCACATTTGTATGAGATATTTGGGTGGTCACTAAAACATCACTATAATGTAAATGCATTTTAAAACACCAGGTAAAAAATCAGGTTCTTCGGATAGATATATTATTATCCTGCTAATTTTATAATAATTATGTTGCAGCACTTAGGTTTAGAAATCCTGATTGTTATGTACATATTAGTAATACATTCCCACTGCTACTTTATATTATGTCAGTTCCCTATAGTACAGATAGATACAGGTATGGAGGAAGGCATTTGTTAATATTACATTGTATTTAATATATATATATATATATATATATATATATATATATATATATATATATATATATATATATATATAAAGCTTCTTCAGACCTAGCACAAATGGGGCAGTGCACCTAGGGCCTAATTCAATTGCGATTTGGCCAAATGAATAGGGCTCTAAATAAGCACAGAGCATATTATTTTCAAAGAAGTTTTTAGTTAGTGAAAACCTTGCTTTTGGATAGATGCTTACTAACTAAAAATGTCTTTAAAAAAAAATGTTATGTGCTTATTTTGACCCCTATTCAATTGGCCAAATTGCAATTGAATGAGGGCCCAAGAGTGCTGTTATTTCTAGGCAAATCATATACATGAAAGACACAAAATAACAAGCAGGGCTTATTTAACTTATTTTATTTTCTATCCGAGTGCATCAAGTTCAAAACCACAGTTTTAACACTAATACACTACTTTTACTTGGATTTTCTTTGGTGCTTTCCTTGAAATAGTTTTGAAGCTATAATGTTTCCTAATGCAGAGGTTAAATGGCATTTATTAATATTCAGGTGCTATATCCACAATACATTAAACCCATTTGTATTAAAGTCGAGAAATAACTCTCTGAACTAGTAAAAATATTCCATGTCACATACTGTACGTCACTCCTCCATAGGGAAAAAGCTCTCACCTTAGTAAATACAGCCCCATGTCATATAGCTGAAGCTACTCGTGGTTTTGCTGCCATCTACTCCTGCAGTGTCCTAAGATGCTCTGCACCATCTGAGTCAAGTAATAGACACTGGATTGGCACATGCTGTGGAGGATGCAGCTCTTAAGCAGGTTGGAAACCACCCTGTGCAATACAGTAAC
>CM050163.1:232415307-232417807 GCA_027410445.1 Discoglossus pictus
TCTCCTCTCCAGGGCTATCTGGATGAGATGGAGATATGGAGTTATTTTCTGAGTTCAGTTCGTCTTCTACTCCCCTTGAGGCTTTTTTGACCTCTACAAATGCACTTCTCTTGGACTCTCCTGTTTCTGGACTAGGAGGGGCATACAACTGACCACCTTCTTCTAGGTTGTAATAAGAGCTTGCTCTGAATGATTGAGGGCTACATACTAAATCCTCCTTAGATGAAGGCATTGGTCTGTCCACAAACCTCCCTGAGGAGTCTATCCTCCTGGACCTAATATCATCCAGCTCATCATACTTTCTCTTAGCTTTGGACAAGTTATCAGATGCAGAATCCAAGTCTTGCCGTGAAAGGTTGGTCTTGGGTGAAGGAGACGAGTTAAATGAAGATGAATTTCCTCTGGTGTTCTCCATGTCTCTGGCCAGGTTATGAAAGTCTGTTGTGGGCTTGTGGTTCTCTTTTTGAGGTTGATAGATGGATAGTTTGTTGTATTTGGCAGGTGTTATCATTATGTTCCGAGGCTCTAGCTCTCTGTTGTCCTTGCACACTTGCTCAGAGTTGGAGTCAGAGCTATTTAATCTCTTGGGACAGCGAAACCTCACATGGGCCACATAAGGAAACTCAAACTGGAACCTCTGGTTGCAGTCCAGGCAAGTAGACTGTGCTGATCCTGTAGAAAGAAATAGACAGATAAAAATACCTGACGAATTCTTCATAACACTTAATGCTACTCAAGGCATCCAATAGTTCCTCACCTCATATAAATAGTGGGGGGAAGCCTTGTATACTGTTACTGCGTAAATAAACTATGAATGCATATCTAGGTCAACACAGTATGATTTCCAGCATTTTCTAAATCAGAAAAAGTAAATCATGATAGGAGAATGGATTAATCAAATAAATACATTCCTTGAGAAGATAATTAATAGAATTTGATGCTAAAAACTATTTTACGCTCCTAATTTCTGCATTGTTTTAGGTTAGCGTTAATATTTTAAAGTGTGTACATGTAATCTATCGCCAGAGTTGGGGCTATACTTACTAAACTTCCTGATTGGGAAGATAAATCCTCTGTAATGTCACTAGCACCTATTGGAAATTATGTATATAGGATAATTCACCAGTTAACTAATGAGAACATTCTCACTTACATGCCAGTGTATGGGTGATTCCTTACAGTATATGTTAAAATGGACTCTTCACAAGTGTCTATTTTTGTAAAAGTGGATGTCAAATAATTAAAAATAAGTAATACTAAGATCAGAAAACATGTCACATGACAAAAAAATTTGATTAATCCATTTTTATATCCTATCCATCCCACCTAAACTTAAAACAGAATGGCTTGATTTGTAATATGCAATTAAATTACTCATGGTAAATGCAACTATAATAAAGCATTGTATACACATATACAAATACCTGGGTTCTGATATAAAAAAATAAGCATTTGCTTTATAATGCATGAGTAGGTTAAAATACATCTCAAGTGCATCTCTTGATTTACTATTTACTATGGAGAAAACAGACATTCACCTCATCTAATGTGAGATCTTTTAGCTGTATCTTTTTCAGTTGTGTTATATTATATCTCAATAGGGTTATATTTACCCACCAATTGTATACCTTATGTGCTGTATCTACACTTTAATTCCTCTGTTATATTCAATACTGGTATTTTTAGCTAATGATGCTCCATTAAACAAACAGGTATATTTGCATATATTTGCTGTATAGGTAGTGGTCTATGTCATTTATTTTTGGATAGATACCTTATTAAACCCAATACTAATGATGGCCATTGTAAACACTTCTTATTTAGAATATTTGGCTTTCCATTTTCCTTACCAGTGCCTTTTCCAGGTGTCCTGGCTGGATTAAGTAGCAGTAATTCAGTGAGCTCCTTCCCATACCATACTAATAACTCCTCGTCTTTGGCAATCCTGCGCAGGGATCTATAAAACAGTTGTCCATTTTTGATGTAGGCTTCCAGATTTTGTTCCTCTTTGTTCCTGGCAGATTGGACCAGACGGAGCCACATCAGTCCTTCAGAGGAGCCATTTGCTGCTGAAGTGTCCACCTGCAGAAAGACACAAGGAATAAACAGAATGGGGGTTAGAAAAGTCCCTCAAGAGCCCAGTCCCAGTCTAAGGGGAGCCCAGCACACTTTATTATGGATTTAGACCATCAACACAAATGGCAGTCTTATGTCCATCTGAATCACACAGACCTGACATGACAGCCCTCCATATGGTATATCTGAGCTGGGATTTCACATGGGGGGATCATTCCAGATTGTATTCACAAACAAATAATAGTAGGACATTAAATCGTAGCGGTGTAAAAGTGGTGCATTAACAATTTAAAAAATAAACCATTTAGCTATACAAATAATTAACAAAAAAAAAAAACAATGTTCATTTTCCAATAATAAATTCTGATAAGTTTTGCAGAATTAATTTAGAGTGATTGCTTGGCTGTTTCCCTGTTTGTAATTG
>CM050163.1:232422807-232437807 GCA_027410445.1 Discoglossus pictus
TAGATATATAGATAGATATATAGATAGATAACTAGATAGATAGATAGATAGATAGATAGATAGAGGGGTAGACAGACAGGCAGAATGAGAAAGTTAGGTAGATAGATAGATAGATAGATAGACAGACAGACAGACTGGTATATAGATAGATAGACGGATAATTAGATAGATAGATAGATAGATAGATAGATAGATAGATAGATAGATAGACATATAAATAGATAGATAGATAGATAGATAGATAGATAGATAGATAGACAGACATATAAATAGATAGATAGATAGATAGATAGATAGATAGATAGATAGATAGATAGATAGATAGATAGATAGATAGATAGATAGGTAGACAGACATATAAATAGATAGATAGATAGATAGATAGATAGATAGATAGATAGATAGATAGGTAGACAGACATATAAATAGATATATAGATAGATAGATAGATAGATAGATAGACATATAGATAGATAGATAGATAGATAGATAGACATAAATAGATAGATTGATAGATAGATAGATAGATAGACACATAAATAGATCGACATATAAATAGATAGATAGACATATAGATAGATAGATAGATAGATAGATAGATATAATAGTGTATTATTATATAGTGTAGATCGTTGACACAGATCATCAGCTAAAACAAATATTATAGAGTAGTTTCTAAGAGAATTAATGAAGGTAAGAACCCTAAAGTTATTCCCATTTTTATTACTACTCTATATTATATTTATTCTAATTTGTGTAGTTCATGCACAACTGCTCCTTTACATAGGAATTACAGTCTTGAATATAGAGGTCTGTTTTCTGCAAATGCTCTGACCATTGTTTAAAGATGAAAAAATGAGTAAAATAACTAATTACTGAACTGAAAGCTGATTGAGGAGCATTCATTACACCTATGCAAAAACTCTTTTTGAACTTCTAATTGTAAGGACTTCAGATTTGTGGTTCTGTACATCTATGAGTATTTTTTGTGCTTATTAAAATAAATCATCTGCCACAAAAAAATAATAAATTTCTGAATGATAGCACACCGTTTATACAGTGTGTGCATAGTAAATGTGCACCGATTAGCAATCACTTTGTCATTTTCTGCTGTGGGCAGTGTTTTACCCTTCGGTTGCTATATAATCCTACTGTAAGCAATAGGATCCTATAAGTATATGTGCACTATAACCACACTCTTGTATTGCCTTATAATTAGCTTTATGTTGACTACCCCAGATAATGTTGCACTTGAATTTTATTTATTCACACTAAACAAATACAATATTCTTGAAGACAGCATCAACAAAGATTACTCACTTAAACAGTTTTGAGACTTAATCATCTGTTTATGCTGCATTATCAACCATGGAAGTAATAGGTTCACAAATCTTAAAATGAATTGCCAATTTAAACACTAAATAGTGCGACTCTATACCAAATATGAAAAAGCAACACATAACATCGAAGTGAGCTAATAATTCTGTCATTATAAAAAGAGACTCCCAACAGAGTCAATGTTTTAATGATATTTAATTATTTGCATTGACATATACAGTTTGCCATACATACTAATAATAGAAATTATCTATCTATCTATCAATCTATCTACCTATCTATCTATCCATCCATAAATCCATCCATCCATCTATCTATCTATCTATCTATCTATCTATCTATCTATCTATCTATCTATCTTTCTATCTATATCTATATCTCTTACTCTATCTCTGTCTGTCTGTCTATATTTCTATTATATAACAATTGGTGTGACGTATGGATTAAATAATCCTAATTGTATGCTAGTATTTGTAAATTCATTTAGCACAATCCTGTTAAGAGCTATTAGCTGTATATTCCATGTATGCCTTGGCATTTGGTCTAGACACAAATGTGATCATTGAATGATACAGTTAATTTAGTCTCCAGTGGGAATTGAAGCTTATAAATGATTCCTGAGCATTTCTCACAAGTAGTGGGAGATCTAAACATTTAGTATTACATTGAAGATCAAAGTGTCTTCAGTGGGCTACTGACAGATACATTACTTAAATGAAATAATTATGTGTTCAAGCAAGATAAAGACCCGATACTACATCGTGAGCATAATGTGTATTTGCAGAGTAAGACCACAGCTCTCTAATGCCATTGTATCTCTCAATCACTGGGGGAAATGTAGTGACCACTGTCTCACATGAGATAAGGTGGGATAAGAATAGAAGGGCTGTTTTCCCCATAGGAATAAAATCCTTAGTAAATCAAGAGAAGAATTGAGAATTGAGTAAATTCTCTCCACTGTGTTTTTTTTATGTTTTCCAGTACATGTAAATAAAACAAATCAGTAAGCAATTCTTTATATAAGTACCCTGGTGAGTTAGATGTCACTGCTACACTTCTTACACAAACATGTAGCACTATCAAGCTTTAAGCTGGACACCAGAGTAAAATAAATAGTAGGCTAATGACCTCTTGACCTGACAACTTAACCTTTCTGCTGAAAGAGGAACCCCCAATCAAACATAGCCACATTGGCAGGCAAGAAGCTTAAACTTTACAAGTGTCTTCTCCTAGTTCTTGGGTGGGAGAGGGTCTTTTTTACTGTTCCTTTCATTTATATGAAAGACACTTTAGAGATTTATACCCCAAGACCCCCCTCTGTGTAGCCAGATAGTTCAACTCAGTTGCCACCAAGACAGCAAGATGACAATGTGCTGACATTTTGGCCTGGTGTGTCTCTTTATGTATATTGTTGTACTACTTACACATATCAAGGATGCTGATTGTATGTAGGACAGTGATCAGCATCTATTAGGCTGCTGAGGTGCAAATAAATGACAGTTCAACATGGCAGGCCACCATTTAAATGGGGAACATGGGTCTCTGGGTATTGTAAAAGTTTTGAGCAATCATTTTACTCAAGATGGAGTTATAGGGCTTCCATACATTGTGGGAAAAAAAGGTTAGGCTTGTAACAAACTAACATCTATGTAAAGCATGAGCATTAAAGCATATCTGGGGTAATACATATTTTAGCAGACTCTGCTTGTGTCTGAATTCTGCCTTTTTGGAAATTTAGAAACTGTTGTCTTGCAGACTGTTAGGATTATCCTGGTATGAATTACACTCCCAGTTAACCTCGTTGATAAATCCAAGATCAATGTGGAAACTTTCAATAAAAAAATGAATAGAGATCTTATCTGTATTCTGGTTATTATGTTAGGACAAAATGAAAATGGCTCCCTCCATTGTATTATAATTGAATATTTCAGTTAAATTGAAATGTTGCATTTCTTTTTTTACTTTCTATAACAATTGTCAGGTATCAAGTAAAGCTCTTCAAAACAGCATATCATACATATATCACTTTAATGATCATTTAAGGAAAAGAACATGATTGTGTATGAGATAAAGCATGGATATCATACACAACAGTAATGCAACACGAGGTCCTTGTTTGAGGACTTGTTACAGGCAGATTTGTGTAAATAGTAGGGAAAATTCTGAAAATTAAAATAGTACATGAGAAAGTTTTATAGATTACAATTACAGCAGGACAGCTCATCTTCACAACACAGCCTGCATTCTATTAAATACTTCCCACTACTTACATTAAATAGAGACAACAGTCCAGCAATTGCATTCATGCATGGAAAAACATTTAAAAACTTTTTTTGTATGAATAATCAGTAGTATATATAAAAAAGCTGGGGTTGAGTTGTTTTCTCTTTATCTAAAAGGAAGCAGATAGACATAGAGCCTTGGGAATCTCTGCAATGTAATAAACTTTTTGCTCTTGGTCCCATTATAGAATGTATAATAAGAAACACAAATAACATCTTCTCCATGAGTTATTTTTTAGATTGTAAAACAAGAGAGAAATGGCAGGGGGAGAGAAGCGCACCCACTCCCTAGTGCAGATAAACCAATGTGGAAATACAGGAATAGATAAAAATGTATGCCAGTCAGCACCCAGTTTTCCACCTCCCAATATGAGGTATTTTCAGGCTTGTCACAGGAGATAAATGTATTTCATTTTCATGTATCTAGGACCCACGTTCTTCTGTTCATAGGAGGCTGTGTAAGGTTACACCAATCCTTGATGTAGTGGTCCATGGAAATATATATATTTGTTTCTCTAGGAACAAGGTACTAGTGTGTATGGCTACTTGGAGTGATCCTCCGCTCCTATATCTAAGATATATATCTACAGAGACATCTTAGTGAGTACATATATATGTAGCCCCAGTTAGTACACACACTTACACTCAAAAGTAGTATTAATAAATAATTTATTGGAGTGTAAGTATATATAGATATAATTGTAGATATAACAGTTAATATAACATAAAAGGCCCAAAGGCTGTCCTTTAGGTAATCAAATAATACTGTTAATACTATAAAACAATGCTTAAAAATAGAACACTAAAAGCAAAGTAAATAGGTCTAGCAATAAATGATAGAAAACACACCAAACGCATTTCGCCATGAAAAATATGGCTTTGAAACACTTTTTATATGCTTTTAATAATTTATTGCTAGAGCTATTTACTTTGCTTTTATTGTTCTACTCTTAAGCATTGTTTTATAGTTTTGTAATATTAACAGTTTTGTTTGATGATCTAGAGGCCAGTTTTTGGGCTTTTTATGTTATAATAACTGTTATATCTACCCTTATATCAGTTTATACTTACACTCCAAGGGCCTCATTCTATTAGCGGCCGTAAATCGGCCGTAAGGCTGCGATTCCTTGCGGGGGTTCAGTTAACTCGCGATTCTATTATACGGCCCCGCAAGGATCTCCTTTTACGGCCGGCCGCATATCTTGGAACCGGCCGTAAGCTGTGAAATATAAAAACTCAAAAATAAATTCAAGCCTGCACTGTACAGCTCTGTAAATGCTAGGGATCATATTGGGGGACATGAGGATTAAAAGTAACCCACTCTCAAGCTTGCACATCTGCCCAAACCCGAGTTCAAATTAACTGTTTATTTTCCGGCTGCGTCGTGGGTGTGTCTGAGGTGCTCCAAGCACTCTGGACTTTTTACATGGATATTTTACGGATATTAAAAATAAAATATTTTACGGATTTGAGTACAGGATAATTATGTGCTATTTTTTCTAACACCTAAAATCCCTTTATAGTCTTCGCAAAGTGCAGGATGGCTTTATTTGAGCTATTTTATGTGCTTAATTGGTGCTAGCGAGACCTCTTTCCTGCAAGTAAGCTGCGGCTCGCTTTTAGCCTTGCAGAGAGGTTTCCCGGAGCAATTGAATTGCAAAACTCTTGCGGCCGTTTTAGATCAAGGGCTTTCCTCTGGCGCGAGCGGCCGCAAGAGATAGCAAGGCACCGGCCGCAAGCCTGCCGGAGCCTCCGGCCGTAAGTGAATAGAATAGCCGAATACCTTGCTGCCGCTCCTTGCGGCCCCGCAACGGCTGCGGCCGCTAATAGAATGAGGCCCCAATACATTATGTACAGTGGATATAAAAAAATGAGACAAAGATAAATCATTTCAGAACATTTTCCACCTTTAATGTGACCTATAAACCGTACAACTCAATTGAAAAACAAACTGAAATCTTTTAGGTGGAGGGAAGAAAAAAGAAAAAGAAAATAATGTGGTTGCATAAGTCTGCACACCCTCTTATAACTTAGGGTGTAGCTGTGCTCAGAATTAAGCAATCACATTCCAAATCATGTTAAATAGTAGTCAGCATACACCTGCCATCATTGAAAGTGCCTCTGATTAACCCCAAATACAGTTCAGCTGCTCTAGTTGGACTTTCCAGAAATTTTCTTAGTCGCATCCCACAGCAAAAGCCATGGTCCACAGAGAGCTTCCAAAGCATCAGAGGGATCTCATTGTTAAAAGGTATCAGTCAGGAGAAGGGTACAAGAGAATCTCCAAGGCATTAGATATATCATGGAACACAGTGAAGACAGTCATCATCAAGTGGAGAAAATATGGCACAACAGTGACATTACCAAGAAATGGAGCTCTCTCCAAAACTGATGAAAAGACGAGAAGAAAACTGGTCTGGGAGGCTACCAAGAGGCCTACAGCAACATTAAAGGAGCTGCAGGAATATCTGGCAAGTACTGGCTGTGTGTTACATGTGACAACAATCTCCTGTATTCTTCATATGTCTGGGCTATGGGGTAGAGTGGCAAGATGAAAGCCTTTTCTTACGAAGAAAAACATCCAGGCCAGGCTACATTTTGCAAAAACACATCGGAAGTCTCCCAAAAGCATGTGGGAAAAGGTGTTATGGTCTGATGAAACCAAGATTTAACTTTTTGGCCATAATTCCAAAAGATATGTTTGGCGCAAAAACAACACTGCACATTACCAAAAGAACACCATACCCACAGTGAAGCATGGTGGTGGCAGCATCATGCTTTGGGGCTGTTTTTCTTTAGCTGGAACTGGGGCGTAAGTTAAGATAGAAGGAATTATGAACAGTTCCAAATACCAGTCAATATTGGCACAAAACCTTCAGGCTTCTGCTAGAAAGCTGAACATGTAGAAAAACGTCATCTTTCAGCATGGCAACGACCCAAAGCATACATCCAAATCAACAAAGGAATGGCTTCACCAGAAGAAGATTAAAGTTTTGGAATGGCCCAGCCAGAGCCCAGACCTGAATCCGATTGAAAATCTGTGGGGTGATCTGAAGAGGGCTGTGCACAGGAGATGCCCTCACAATCTGACAGATTTGGAGTGATTTTGCAAAGAAGAGTGGGCAAATCTTGCCAAGTCAAAATGTGCCATGCTGATAGACTCATACCCAAAAAGACTGAGTGCTGTAATAAAATAAAAAAATGCTTCAACAAAGTTAGTTTAAGGGTGTGCATACTTATGCAACCATATTATTTTATATTTTTTCTTCCCTCTACCTAAAAGATTTCAGTTTGTTTTTCAATTGAGTTGAACAGTTTATAGGTCAAATAAAAAGTTTTGAAATGATTTATCTTTGTCTCATTTTTTTACAGCACAGAAACCTGACATTTTAACAGGGATGTGTAGACTTTTTATATCCACTGTATTAATAGTACTTATGAGTGTAAGTGTGTGTATTAACTGGGGCTACTTGTGTATGTACTCACTAATATGTCTCTGTATAGATATATCTTAGATATAGGAGTGGAGGATCACTCCAAGTAGCCATATACACTAGTACCGTGTTCCTAGAAAAACACACATATATATATTTTCGTGGACCACTACATCAAGGATTGGTGTAACCTAACACAGCCTCCTATGAACAGAAGAACATGGGTCCTAGATATGTGGAAAAAATGTAAGTTGGTTGGCATACATTTTTATATATTCCTGTATTTCCACATTGGTTTATCTGCACTAGGAAGTGGTGCGCTTCTCTCCCCCTGCCATTTTTTTTCTCTTGTTTTACATACTTACCAGAACACTAGGTGAACAGCGTTCAGGGAAGAAGACGCACACTCCTTTACTTCCTGTTCCATTCTGGTTTAAGACTTAGACTGATTGTTTTGGTGTAAAGACTGACGCACTGCACCTTCTGAATATACTTCATACCATCCCCTGACAACACACGCAAAGGAATTACATCCACCTTTTCAAAGACCGCTTAGTGCTATGTTCAAAGAACATACACCTAAGGTGTAGTACAATTTGTTTACTATTTTTTACATTGCCTCTCACATTGTCTATAATTATGCTAAGGTGAGAAAATTAAGGACTATTTCTCATCACACTATACACATACTGGCATTGATTTCACTTAAACAAATAATCACTTTACCAGTAATAATGTTAATCAGGAGTCTAATTAATATAATTTCTATTATATTAGGAACTGGAAGTTAGCATCAATCACTATAGAAAATGACAATCTTGCAATAATAACATATCAAAGTTGCTTGGAAAGTGTCATTGCCTCTTCTTCATTAGGTGGACAGAGTGAGAAGATTATCTGGTACTGTTTATTCTCCTCCAAAACATTTTAGTGAATATAGCTTTGCCATCCAGTATTTTCCCTAAGTAAAAAAAAAAAGCCATCTTTTTGCTCTAATAGTAATTTACATTGTACATATAGTACTAAGATATGGCATTCTCTAGTTCCTTGATAAATTGGTGATTTGCTGTCATGTATAATAAACTCATCCAAAGTGAATGATGGTAACATGGCTCTGTTTAGGAGGCTGGCAATGAACAAAACAAAAATGAAACAAAAACATCCAAGTACAAATCAATGTAGTCTTGTATGTAGTTTTATATGCCAGCTCTGTCTTTGTGAATCTCAAAAGGCCTGGTGTGTATATATCCAGCCAGGGAACCAAGAGGTCACACTGGTCAGTACTTGGATGTGAAACCACCTGGGAATACCAGGAGCTGTATGCTGTGGCCCACTGGAGAAGGAACTGGCAACCCACTCCTGTATCTCTACGATGAAAACCAAGTGCATCAGCATGGTGTATTGTCCATGAGGTCACAGAGAGTCGGACGTGACTGAGTGATGTCATTTACTTTACATATACTGTAAAAGATTTGCACACCAAATCAACTCCTGTATCACCAGTGGCAAATAAACTCTACATATTTGTGAAGGATATAACCAATTTTAAATTTAGAGTACTTCCATCTTGGACTACTAGTTTGCCTCCAGCCTAAGGTGGAGTTTGTCCTGCTGAGTATTGCTTCTCTATTTACTTCTATTATCAAGTATGCTGTTTAATGTGATAATTGAAACAGAATTATAAATGTTATCTGCATCTAAATTTCCTTCCATTAATCCCAGGTGTGTAATCCTGTTAAGCACAGATACAAGATGTCCTCTGTCTTTAAAGTAACATTATATACAATAACTACAATTATGTATGTAAAACATTCAGGGAACAGGGGCTTTCCTGTGGTCTGTGAAGGGAGTCCTTGGCAATGGAAGTCAACAGATGTAACCACCTGAGTACAGCAATGTTTTGTTGCAACTCACATGGCTGACCAGAAAACAAAGTAAATATAACATATTACATTTTGTGTTGTCCATAATGATCTGATCATGTTGTAATTGAATGTGTCCCTGTCTTGCAATTCCATATTATGTATAATTCAAATGCATTTGTATACATATAAAAGTATTAAAGAGATCAAAATATGGTATCATTTAAAATTATGAGTAACAACAACTACTGTAAAATAATAAGTGTAAAAAAACCTGGGCATGCTCAAACCCAGTATATCTAATCAGTCTAATCACTCCATCAGGTTCAAGCATGCCCAGTGTTAGTTCATATCATTATGAACTGAAGACAAACGATAAAGAGCCCCAATGAGGTAAGCAGCTATTACTGGTAATGATCTTGCAGGGTTTATCAGGGTGTCCTTATTGGGTGGATCAGAAAGGATTTTAGAAGTAAAGATGCAAACTTCTGTGTAAGATTACTGTAGGAAAATTAAATATTCAAGACATAAAGTACTTGCTGTTACCTACAGTTTTAATTGTCACTAAACCAAAATGTAACTTATATTTGTTTATGATTTGCATTAAGTAACACTATCCTATATCTTAAGGGCAAAATAAAGGTCCATGTGCACTAAAGCAATAACAATATAGTATTACTAGTAAACGTTTTCATTTGTTGTACAGTATTCTGGCTCATCTAATTAGTAAGGAAATTGTTGAAATCTGAATAAGGCTATCTAAGATGAATAATACACTTTATATGAACATCATCCACATGAACACTTAGAGTATTTAATATAACACTGTGGACACAAGTTCTAAGTGCTGACAGTGTTTTAATGCACCTTCCCTCCTCATACTGGTTTTCTGTGGGTTATAATAAGTAATTAAGGGGACTGGCTGACAGTAATGTGATGATAAGTAAGACGTGAAGTGGGCACTAAAGTGTAAGTAAACTGGACTGATCTGCTTAGCAATGTAGCTGCAAGCAAAACCCCACTGACAGGCTGTGCAAGTGATGAAAAGGACACATGATAATTATCATAGGCTAATTGGCACTTATGATAATCTGTAATCAATATTAGGTTTACAGCTGATTATTATAATTAACACAACTATATACAATGGCAAAATAAACTCTTGGAAACTTAAACATAATGTATACAAGTGCATACATACAGCATATGCTTATAAATCTATGTACTTTTATGGAATATACCATTATAATGCTGATTAGTCCTTGTTATATAGATTGTCAGACAGACAGACACATAGATAGATAGATAGATAGATAGATAGACTCAGACAGACAGAGATAGATAGAAGAAAAGATAGACAGAAAGATATATATACTGTATATATATGTCGACACACACAACACATATAATATATATATATATATATATATATATATATATATATATATATATATATATATATATATATATATATAGACACATTATATACCTAACTATAAATATAAACACGGAATCACACACATATATATATATATATATATATATATATATATATACATATATATATATATATATATATATATACAAAGGTTTTTGATAGAATGATTTAATCTGTGCACATTGATGTTATTTGTAAATACAGGTGTGTACATATATCTATCTAATTGTCTATCTAATTATCTATCTAAGTATCTATCTATCTAATTATCTATCTATGTGTATAATTATCTATCTATCTATTTATCTATCTATCTATCTAAATAATTATCTATCTCTCTGTTTATCTATCTATCTATCTAATTATCTATCTATCTATCTATCTAATTATCTATATAATTATCTATCTATCTATCTATCTATCTATCTATATAATTATCTATCTATATATATAATTATCTATCTAATTATCTATCTATCTATCTATTTATCTATCTATCTATCTATCTATCTGTCCATCTATCTATCTATCTATCTATCTATCTATCTATCTACAGTATCTATGTAATTATCTATCTATCTATTTATCTATTTATCTATATAAGTATCTATCTATCTATCTATCTATCTATCTATCTATCTATCTATCTATCTATCTATCAGTCTATCTATCTAATTATCTATCTATCTATCTATCTATTTGTCTATCTATCTATATTTGGTAACGACTTGTGCTACTTTAGCCCTGACAAGACCAATCCAAAAGTCAAAATAGACTAAAAATATTTAAAACTGTATCTAAACTTTGTTCCTAAGTAAGAATGAAAGAGGATACTCAGAATTGGATGGCAAAAATGTTAGTTAGCCTTGAAGCAATACTGTTACAAGAAGAGATTTATTTACTCCAGCCATAAATCTCATCCCGTTGTTCCTCTGCCCAATGAAGCATGATAAAGTCCTTTTCCATAAAGTATTCAGCATTAAAGGCACAAAGCTCGCCCAATCAGTAGCCATCTGCTTCCACCACATACACTGCCCAAGAAGGAAGGATACAGCCAGCGTGGAAGAGGCCACCATAGGCAGGACTGCAGAACAAATGGGGATAGCACTGAATAGCATTAGAGCTCTTTAGTGTCCCTTGTATATCTGTATCTATAGAGACAGAAAGAAAGAGAGCTTTATATCGCTACAACAATTGCACAACAAAAAGAGAGAGGCATCTGAAGGGCAATATAGCATGCATGGTGGAAACGCAGAAAAGGGACGCTTAAAGAAAGATTTGTAGAAGGGCTTAATTGGAATTAAATGGAAAGATAAAAAATAATTAAAAGAGGAAGGATGACTCAACTTTTTTTTATTGGTTTTCTCTTAAGTAGAAACTTTTAAGTCCTTAAAAAGTAAATAGGAGTACATCTATGATTTCTAGCTTTATACAAAAAACTCAATCTATAATTTTTAAATAAAAACATTATATATATATATATAGATAGATAGATAGATAGATAGATAGATAGATTAGATAGATAGATAGATAGATAGATAAATAAGTAGGTAGGTAGGTAGGTAGGTAGATACGCCAGACAGGCTGTTTTCCAGGGGCCTGGAAGAAAGCCCTTCAAAGAGATGCATTATACTTTGGATGCTGTGGAAAACTATTTAGAAGCTAGCAGTAAAAATTGTGGGTACCTGGACAACTAGGAAAGGTCCACCTATATATATATATATATATATATATATATATATATATATATATATATATATATATATATATATATATATATCTGTGTGTGTGTGTGTGTGTGTGTGTGTGTGTGTGTGTGTGTAGATACTTGCACACAATATATAGATACATAATGGTTACATTGAATAATACTCGAAACGTATTTTTTTAAAAAAAATCTACAATGTAATTAAGGATCTAATCTACAAATATAAACACAAACAGGTTTTGTGTAGCCAACTGATGCATTTATTGTGTCTTACTAAACCCCCATGAATATAAATCTTGCATCTAATTGCCAAAAGCTGCAAAAAATGCCGTGTGTGTTTGCTAGAGCCATTTATTATTTCGACCCTGCATTGTTTTTTTATGCCCCCCCATTAAGGGAAGAAAAGACTAAAAGGGCATTGGATGGTTGGGAGGGGGGACAGAAGGCGTATGTTGAATTCTGCTGAAACAAGGAATTTATTGATTAGTGGCTGTGAAAGAGAGGGGTGTGTGCAAGTCCAGTGCTGGCAGAGGCCATCTCTCTGTCACTGGTAGTGGAGTCACCTTCTGCAATGGACACCCAGACTTGCTGAGCACAATGCCAGAAATAGGTCACTACACTTAGAAGCAATTGAAGCCCATCACTGTAATAATGACAGCCAGTTCAGCACCAGGGCTCTGGACAGCGCCTTTGCAAACACAGACACTTCCTTCCAGTTAATTTTATGATTAATGCCTATGAAAGGGGCTCTGTTAAAACAGCTTTTATCTGGGTAATACTCCTAGGTCTGTCTATTTGTTTATCCCCTCTTTTCTGTATCTGCCTAAACAATCCTAAAATGATACTGTATTTAAAGAGTAGGTAATGAATGAATATAGTTGGTCAGAAATAGCTTTTTGCTTGGAGAGGGGATTAATACAAGCATTGTGTAATGCTGCTTTTCAGAATTATTGTCGGGATTAAGTGCTAGATAGGACATATTTTGTATTTGCTATTTATTTTGATTAATAGTGGTAAGAGGATTCATGGCGAATGGACTCCAATTGACACTTTCACATGCATACTGTACATAAATGTTATTTATAACAATAGAAATTCCATTATCTATCTATCTATCTAATCTATCTATCTATCTATCTATCTATCTATCTATCTATCTATCTATCTATCTATCTATCTATTTGCCTGCTTATCTATGTATCTATCTATCTGTTTATCTATCTATCTATCCCCCTCTATCTATCTATCTATGTATCTATCTATCTATCTATCTATCTATCTATCTATCTATCTATCTATCTATCTATCTATTTGCCTGCTTATCTATCTATCTATCTATCTATCTATCTATCTATCTATCTATCTATCTATCTATCTATCTATCTATCTATCTGTTTATCTATCTATCTATCCCCCTCTATCTATCTATCTATCTATCTATCTATCTATCTATCTATCTATCTGTTTATCTATCTATCTATCTATCTATCCCCCTCTATCTATCTATCTATCTATCTATCTATCTATCTATCTATCTATCTATCTATCTATCGACATAGATATACATGTATATTCAGGTCTAAATGTGGTATAAAGATAAGTTCCAAGGTCACAATTAGCTTTATATTCTAGGCTCTCATAATTTAGAGTACTTTTGTACAGTATAGTACTTTTGTAGCAGTATTACATCAACTAAGGCAAAATCTGTTTCGCTTCTTTCAAAGTCCTATGTAATTCTAATTATCATGTCACTTAAAAGGAAAAAGAGCACTAACTTGAAAATAGATACCAGAGAATAACAGAGTGAGTCGGAGATTGAAATAATCCCATCCTTAGTAAATACAATCTAATCCAAATATAATCAATTAAACAATTCACTGAACGCTGAGGTTCTACTTTATACATTTACTAATCTGAGAAGACATTTAGAGATATGCTAAGACATGCACTTGCTTATATCATACAAACATCTTGTCCATTATAGCCAAAGGAAATGTATCTTAATATGTTTCTCTTTAATTTAATTAAATACATTAATTGAGCTGGGTTCATTTGCGTATAGAAAATGAAGCAAAGCAATCATAATGTGTACTAATTGTTATCTTTCTCTTTATACCATATTTGGATACTCCTGCAGTTAAACATATATTACTATAGAGCTGCACTTAAGTGATTTCCAAACACATATCACTTTATAAGTTTTTAGGGACATAGGAATTTCCTTTCTGCAGTTCTTTGGTATGTATTCTCCCTTTGATAAATATCCTGTTTTTGTAATATGCTTTGTTATTTTCTGATAAATTAACCCCTTTGTCCAGCAGCAACACTTTTTAACCTGGCTGTCTGAGTATCCTTTTTTCCTATTGAAAGCGATTTGGCATCAATTACTCAGCCCACAATGAGCCTATTCTGTTTGTCTATTGAGCTGATGGCAGATGAATACGTCAGAATGGAGCCTGGGCTGGCCAGTCATTGGAAGAGGTTTATGGCATATGGAATTGGCAAAGACTATGAATAGAGGGGGAGAGAAAACTACACAGAGAAGCAAACAGTGTAATAGCACTAGTATTAAATGTTAATTACATTCATTTTCCCTATTTGCTCCTCCCAAACACAACAATCATTATAGGCCATTGTAGTACTAAGTTTTATTTGTCTACATAATAATCCTATATCAATTATGACTACTAAACTCATATTAGGAAAAATGTTAAAATTCTGAAAATAACTCATAATTACTAAAAGTATACCTGACAGGAGATGAATGATTTGATATGTTTCAGTTTTGTAAGCAGGCTTATTTCACTGATTTACTTTTTTACATCACATTCATAATACATGTAATGAAAGAATTCGTAAAAACAGAAAATCGGTTGATATAAGAGATAGAATAATTGCCAAAAGCTTTATCCAGGAATCCATTTCTGCAGAGATGCTT
>CM050163.1:232440307-232665307 GCA_027410445.1 Discoglossus pictus
AGACATATAGAGATAGACATATAGGTAGATAGAGATAGGTAGAGATGGATAGATAGATATAGATAGATAGAGATAGATAGATAGAGAGAGAGAGAGAGAGAGAGATAGATAGATAGATAGATAGATAGATAGATAGATAGATAGATAGATAGTTATAGATAGATAGATAGATAGATAGATAGAGATAGATAGATAGATAGATAGATAGAGAGAGAGAGAGAGAGATAGATATAGATAGATAGATAGATAGTTATAGATAGATAGATAGATAGATAGAGATAGATAGATAGATAGATAGAGAGAGAGAGAGAGAGATAGATATAGATAGATAGATAGATAGTGATAGATAGATAGATAGAGATAGATAGATAGATAGATAGATAGATAGATAGATATAGACATATAGAGATAGACATATAGATAAATAGATAGATAGATAGATAGAGATAGATAGATATTAATGTGTGTATATAATATATACATATGCATTTGATATTGTGCTTTGCAGACGGATTTGCAATTACAGGAAGTTACTACTTTGCATACAATGTTACAAATGACTTCTTTCGCTTACATGATAAATAATAAACTTTAATTTAATACATTGTATCATTATCTACACAATCGCTATATGCGAATGGAAACAATGTTAAGTGATCCCAGATCCCACATGAGTACTGTATGTGAGGAGATAATTAATACAATGTATATTATGAATTTTGGCATTGATGTCAAGTCAACTAAGTACTAACAGTACATGGGAAATGTGGGTTTCTTACCTCTATCCAGACATCCAACACAGACACCCAGAGGCAGTAGAGCAGAGCTGATAATGCAAGAAGTTACTGATAAGCCATTGCCTAATTACTGATCTGTGATTATAAGAAGCAGACTATAATGCCAACTATAAGCCAGGCAATAGAGAGCACAGAGCAGGCTGAGTAGGACAGTTTTATAGGACCTCATATAATTAGATGCTTCTTACAGAGAATGTGGCACAGAAATAAAGATAATTACATAGAGAGAGATATATCTATCTATCTATCTATCTATCTATCTATCTATCTATATATACAAAAACAAGTAAGAAACAGGACATTGCAAATGCAATGTTATTGCAGGAACAGTCAGTTTAGTCTTTAATTAAAATAAAATATATCAAAGTTAACATAAAAATATAATTAAAAAAAAAAAAAAAAATATATATATATATATATATATATATATATATATATATATATATAATGCAATATATCTTGTAAAATCTGTGTTAGGATGTATTAACATCTACCCAGATAGGAGACAAATGCAGAAATCTGTCTCCAAGCAGCCGGGTGTATAGATCTAAATTTGTTTATAAATGCAATGCATGGCTAATATTATACTGTATCATTTTAAAACCTGCAATTTGTTAAAAGTTCAGAAATTCACAAAATGTATTATGCTTTCAAATTTCAGCTGAGCATGTGCATACTTGAAGGTGAACTCCTTCAAGAAACAGGTAGGAAAAAAAATAAGCTCTTTTGGTGTTTGGATCAAGATTGGATGGTAAAAGTGCACACATTAATGATATTATCAGAAAAAAATACATGTATTCTAATAACCGATAGGGGGCAGACAAGGAAAGATCATTATGTCAGGGTGTAATTTTGTGTGTGACCTATTCAGGACTGAAATGGAGAGCAAACAGATCTTGATATTGGGGACACAGAAAAGATTAATACACAAGGTCTAATAAAAATATATGTTTTAATAATAATAGAAAATGACATCTATCTATCTATCTATCTGGATAGATGGATGGATGGATGTGTAATTTTGGGTTATTAAAAAAAAACCTATATTGGTATTAGATAATCAATGGAGAAATGTAATAGACCACTCAAGTGTTACATTTATAATTTGCTCTTTTGAAGGACTTGATAGCATGCAATGTGTTTTAAGCTGTTTAAAATAAATAATTGTATCCTTTATTTTTTAACTGTATTGATGATGGACATTTTCAGCCTTATTAAATTGTGATTCTGCCAATTGAATATGGCTCTTTATAAGCAGAGAGCATATTATTTTTACAGAAGTTTTTAGTTAGTGAACTTCTATCCAAAAGCAAGGTCCTCACTAACTAAAAACTTCTGTAAAAAAAAAATGCTATGTGCTTATATACAGCCCTATTCAATTGGCCAGATTGCAATTGAATGAGGCCCTTTGTGTCTTCATGGACTGCAGAAGGCATATCTAAGTAGGTAATATTTGATTTATACAGTAAACATAGAGCTTTAAAAAACTTCTTAATAAAAAAAAGTACATAGAAATAAATAGATACATATGTATATTTTATGTCTAGTAAAATCCTGTAACCTTCTATATCCATTTAACTCTCACATTAAGGGAACATTATTAGACAGAGACAGAAATAGTATGAGGAATTAGCTGAGTGGATTACATGCCAACTAACATGGACTAAAGATTTTTAAGCCTCCAAAAAGCTTTCCAAACCAACAAAAACTCCAATACACTGCAGCAGCATTGTGATTGTGGGGAGCGGCTTTACAAACAAGGGGCCTCATTCAAATGCGATTTGGCCAATTGAATAGGGTTCTATATGAGCACAGAGCATTTTTTTACAGAAGTTTTAGGCAGTGAAGACCTTGCTTTTGGATAGAAGTTCACCAACTAAAAACTTCTTTAAAAAAATATGCTCTGTGCTTATATAGAGCCCTATACAATTGGCCAAATCGCAATTGAATGAGGCCTCAAGGCAGGGCCTTCATATATGCTGAGAACAGGGCATATTACTGCTCTGCCACATGTGAGCTTAGCACTTTTATACATTTTGTAATTGTATAAATACTACACTGTGATATGTACTCTTTTGTCTTTGTTCTAAATATTTAAAGATCTAGAATCTTTCCCTTTATGGGTGCAACAGCAGTGGCAGCAATTATCTGCTAGATGGTGCTGACGGAATTTTAGATTGTTTATAGGCGCTGCTCAGATTGTACACAATTTCCAAGCTTAAAACATTACCCTAACCCTTACCCTAACCCTAAAGCTATTTAGTTGGCAGCAAAATCTTGGCAGCAACATCTAGTGGATGCACACCGCCACTGCAGCTGCCTGTGCTGGTGGTGTGCTGGAGTAGTCATAAAAGGACAGGATAATAATCTATACAAATGTTAATAAAGTAAGTAAAAAAGGCATTGCCATGGGAATATTGAGAAACATATATAAATAATAACATTTAATTAATATATTTATGGGTACACAAGTTTGTAAATATATATGATACTTCACTGTATAAGGTGAACAATTTTTGTGGTGTGTATACATTGTAACACAATTAATATATTTTGAATAATTTTTATTACAATGTGTATAGATGATATGCTTATTTATGCAGTGATTTAATATGTTACTTTCTATCTCTGGTGGTGTTCACTTGTATTCTAGTGAAGGTTTTGTGGCACTGATTTAATTTCTACCTCCTTGTTAAAACTGGTGTTCAACTACTGGGAGAGCAGAGTAGCACTCTCTGAAATCAAGCAGCATTTAATATAGCTTTAAAGAACTGTGTGTGAGTGTATGTCATTCAGTCATGTCCATCTCTCCGTATTCATGGCAGATATAATGGAGTGGGTTACCAGTTCCTTCTCCAGTAGGGCCAAAGCACACAGCTCCGGGTATTTCTAGGTCGTCTCCAATCCAAGTACTGACTAGGCCCAACTCTGCTTGGCTTCAGGATGGAATGACCTCTTGATTTTTGACTGGAATTGAACATAGGTTACAGCGATGAAAGCACCAAATCCTAACCACTGGACCACCAGGGAACTCATATGCACATTTAATCCATACATATTATGATATAGAGCATTCCTAGGGCCTCACTGTATTAAGGGCCGTAACAGCTGTGAGGTTGCAAAGGGAGGCCGCAGGCTACGTCGCTATTTAATATGCGGCTCCGGGCGGCATACGGCCGTCGAGTTGTGGCTGCTTGCGATGAGCTTACTTCCGTTAAAGCCTTTGATCTTACACGGCCGCAAGAGTTGCGGCCGCAAGAAAGCCCAGGTCGCTATTCAAATGCTATGCAAACCCGTTTGTCTAGGCCGTATATAGCTAAAACCGAGCCGTAGCTTAATTACACCAAAAAGATCCTGCAAGGCTCTTACTTACAAATCGTAGCACCAATTAAGCACATTAAAAAGCCATCCTGTACTTTGATGAGACGTGAAAGTGATTGTAGGTGTTAGAATTCATAGAACAACATTCCCCTACACTAAAATCTGAAAATCATTTTTTTTTGTAATTCATGTTAAATTTCCGTGTCCGAGTCCCACGGGGCTTGGAGCACATCAGACCCGCAACGGCTGCGGGATAAGCAGCCGTCAAATCTGTAAATGGATAAAATAGAGCCACAGGCTACTTGGGCCACGGAGGTGTCGCAAAGGGCTTACTTACAAATTGGAGCACCAATTAAGCAAATAAAAAAGCCATACTGTACTTTGATGAGACGATAAAGTGATTGTAGGTGTTAGAATTCATAGCACAACATTCCCCTACACTCAAATCCGAAAATCATTTTTTTTGTATTTCATGTTCAATTTCCGTGTCCGAGTCCCACGGGGCTTGGAGCAAATCAGACCCGCAAAGGCTGCTAGATTAGCCCCTGTCAAGTCCGTAAATGGGTAAAATAGACACACAGGTTACTTGGGCCATGGAGGTGTCGCAAAGGGCTTACTTACAAATTGCCGCACTAATTACGCAAATAGAAAAGCATCCTGTACTTTTATTAAAAGTGAAAGTGATGTTTGGTCTTAGAATTAATAGCTGAACATTCCCCTACTTTCAAATCTGCAAATAAAGAAATTTAATTTCATGTTCAATCTTCGTGTTCTATCTATCATGCAAGTCCCACGGGCTTGAATAACGAGCTACGGGTTTGGAGGTCATTGAAGCCCGTGGGACTTTGGATGGAAATTAAACCTAAAATCAAAGATTATAATTTGGCTATGTGCAATCTTGAGAATGTTTTGCTATTAATCCTCATGTCCCCCATTGTGTTCCCCATCATTTACAGTGCTTTACAGTGCTGGATTAAATATAGATTTGCTTCTACAATGCTTTGTGTTTGCAGCCTTCAACCTCGGAACCGTACAGGTTTTAAGAATGATTTACTTGCTTTGAGGTCATTGAAGCCTGCGGGACTTTGGGACAGAAAATAAACCTGGAATGAAATATTGGATTTGGGTGATGTGCAAGCTTGAGAAGGTGTTGCTATTAATCCTCATGTCCACCCTTATGTTGCCTATCATTTACAGTGCTTTACAGTGCTGTCTTGAATTTATATGTGCATTTACAGTTTTCCGACTTTGCGGCCTTGATCTGGCGTGCTGGAAATGCTTGCGGCCGATTGCATAGTTTGCGATCGGCCGTAAGGGGGACCTCCTTAGCGCTAGCGCTGTAGTGCTACGCAGGGCCGTAAGCTGGCCTCAAGGAATCTGACTTTTTTCGTCCATTTTACGGCCCCTAAGAGAATAAGACCCTTAGTTAACAAAAGTAGGAATAATGATAAAGTCTTAATACTGAAATGTGTTAATAATCTTGTTTTTACCAGCTGAACATGTCCTTTCTTTAAACCTCCCGCCACTGTGAAAGTTATTTATTTACACTGGATAAATCAGAAAGACAGGTAGGAGGATCTTGAACAGTCAATTCTACATTAAAATAGAGACATTAAAGATAAATGATATAAAACTAATTTAAATGTGTATTTAACAATAACCAAATGAAAATGATGCCCTTTCTGGATCGCTACCTTGACGTGGTGAAGGGGTTTGTGTACCTCAATGAAGCTGTGAGCTATACCATGTAGGGTCACCCAAGATGGGCAGGTCACAGCAGAGAAGTCAGACAACTTTGGGTCCAGAAAGCCATTCAGATAAGCACAACCAGAAAATGACAGATGTGCCTGGTATGCTGCGTCCATATGGTCACTGAGAGTCAGACCCAACTTAAGGATTGAACAACAACAAAAAATGGAAATATAATTATTTATACGTAAAGTTTTAATTTCTACTATGATTGGGGACTTTGCTGTGTCCCTTTAAAGGACTACCATACCATGAACAAAAATGACATGTTCGAATACTTTAAATCTGGATAAAAGCATGATTAAGCGGGAAAAAAAAGTTATACAGCTAGTTTTTAATTAGAAAAAAAAAATGTGATGCCTCAGCAGGACCCTGGAGGGATTCATGATATATTGGTGGGAGGGCTATGTTTACATTGAATGAGGCAAGTAGTCGGCTTCTGGGCCAGCTAGGAGAAACGGGTGTGGTATCATTTTTTTACCTTTACCAGTTATCAAGTAAAGTCTCTGGACTACAGCTTGTTCCCTCTAACCCACCCATCCCTCCACTGATAACTACAAACACACACCTCCATCATCCAGGTCTCAGGATGTGATGTAACAAATACATATTGGATTCCTGTACTCATAAACAGAGTCTTCAAAAATCCATTACTTATACAGCTGCTCATATAGTTAGTTTGGTACGTACTTGGCAAACAGGCATCTTTTTTTTTTTGAACCACAGACGTTCTTTAAGGAGTTGTTGTAATGTTTATTGCTACTGCTTGACACATCTGCTTTGTACTTCTCCAGATCTATTAAAGGACTATTGTGGTGATCCTACAAACGGGATTCATTTGCTTATATAGTAACTTATTAGTAATAAAACTAATATGTGGAGAATATTGGATTATTTAAAGTTTAGATTTTTACATTTCAGCAAATATGTTACTCTGCGCAACTTAATTTGAGTCATATTTGCAATTTTTTCACGATCGAAAATCATTTAAGCAAGAAAAAAATTGTCGACGAAAAAATGCAAAAGGATGAAAACGAGGCCGAAACTTGCAAAAAAGAGCCCCAAACACAGAACAGTTGAGGAAAACCAGTAACACTTCCTCCACAACAGTAAGATTTACACCAAAAGCAGTAACACTTAACCCAAGCCAGGAACACTTAACCCAAGGCAGTAACACTCATGGCGAGGCCCCTAAACAACACAGGGGAGAGAGGCTCGCAACGAGAGACGAAGGTGCTAAGAGGGCCCTTAGCCTCGCATTGTGTGGCAAACAGGCTTACAATTTTACTCCCGTCATTTTTGACGGGCAAGTCGCTAGTAATAATAATAATAATTGTTTTATTTAAATATTACGTTTATTGCTAAGCAGTTATTCAACAAACAAATTAAACCATATTGTATGACCATTACAGTTGTCCTTTTCTGTTACTGTTAATATGTTCAGATGAAAATACCATATTATCAATGTTGAGAATCTTCTTAAAATACATCCAATATACATGTAGATTTTAATAGACCAAACATACAGGGCATCATTCAATTGTGATTTGGCTAATTGAATAGGGCTCATTATAAGCACAGCGCATATTTTTTTACAGAATTTTTTAGTTAGTGAAGACTTTGCTTTTGGATAGAAGCTCACTAACTAAAAACTTCTGTAAAAAAATATGTTCTGTGCTTATAATGAGCCCTATTCAAATGGCCAAATGGCAATTGAATGAGGCCCACAGAGTTTAAATGACTCTGTTGATCATTGAAGCCACTGGCTCGCATTGGGCTAGTGCATTGCATCACAGTATTGTGTGAAGAGCTGGCAAGGTTTCCAGTCGCACATCTGGTAGGTGTGGATGGCTTTCATTGCAGCAGGTTGTCCTATTAATGATATGCCAAAGTCCTGGCAGTAGTATCCAATGCCAGTCATTCGTTTGCTGCCAGATTAAATGCACATCCGTTCAGAGATGGCTCCTATCCACACTGGAACTAGGATGTAGCATAAATTTAGCTTGAGATGTTTCGGTATAGGAAATGAAGCATTGCACATATTCCAGCAGCATCAGAAATACTACATCTTAATGACAATGAGTCACAGCAGTTCTATTTTAACAAATGTTTGGAATTCATATGCATATTTAAGAGTGCAGAATATTTGTAAAAGTGTCAATTTCTCACCTGAAGCACATTTCTCTTTTCCAAGACATGTATAATCATCTGAACAATGTGTATGATGCAAAAAAGCAGCATTTTAAATATTTTATTTGATGTTCAGTAAAAAATAAGCGCTGGAAACATTTTGGTAAAGAAAAGCAACTTTTGAAAATCTAAGAATTGTATAGCAGGTGAAGTCACATACAAGCTATAAAGAGAAAGCTATTAAGGGGTTTTGCATAAAAAAAATATCCAAAGTGTGCTATGCCTTAAGCCCACTGTGGTCGAATAACTATAATTGATAACAAGCAAGCGTTTTCAAAATAAAAAAAAAACAACAAAAACCAACAAACACAACCTTTACATTTTTAAATAAAAAAACATTGACACTTTGCCAATTGTCCCCTTAGAAAACAATTGGCAGTGTTTCAATGTTTTTGTTTGTCTTCCTCTGGATCAATTAATAATTAATCCATATATTACAAGGATCAGAAGAGATCTAAAAAGGTTGGACTTGATAGATTAAAAGCCTTTTTGTAACCTCAATTACTATGTAACAATACAATAGTAACAATACAATAATTTATTTTATGAGTTGATCCACACTGATAATTTATTAGACTGTGTCATTGTAAACTAATGAGCTCCAACACTCAACACAAAATTAAAGTCTGATTTGCTGACTTGCCTCTCTAGAGTTCCTAATTGACTTTAGAAAATGAATGCCATTATCAAAACATGTTAAATTTTAAATCTAAGTTTTCTTTACTTTATAACACTTATTTTCTTGTAATAATTAAAGATACATGTTTAAAACATGCTCTTTTATAGGGACACAGCAAGGTCCATATTACCGTATAAAACTTGATCTATAAATACTGCAATTCCTTGTTTAGAAAATTACTGTTGACATTGAACCTTGATATTTTTAGGCAGAAATTATTCAGCAAATTCCTCTCTCCTGGCTTTCTATTTTATCGTAGATCATTGACTAAAGCTCAAAAGTGGAATGTATAGTAGGAAGAGTATGCCCAGCTGGTAAATTTTCAAATCATAAGATTCTTCTAAAAGGGTATGCACGCATCGTTGCCAACTGCACCTCACATAACAGAGTGGATACTGCTATTATAATGTCAGAGGGATTTGCACAAAACCTCAGTGGACACCTGAAATACAAACCAGTGTGGAAAACACCACTATTACACCGAAGAGCCTTGCGCAGAGCCACTACAGGGAGTGCAGAATTATTAGGCAAATGAGTATTTTGACCACATCATCCTCTTTATGCATGTTGTCTTACTCCAAGCTGTATAGGCTCGAAAGCCTACTACCAATTAGGCATATTAGGTGATGTGCATCTCTGTAATGAGAAGGGGTGTGGTCTAATGACATCAACATCCTACATCAGGTGTGCATAATTATTAGGCAACTTCCTTTCCTTTGGCAAAATGGGTCAAAAGAAGGACTTGACAGGCTCAGAAAAGTCAAAAATAGTGAGATATCTTGCAGAGGGATGCAGCACTCTTAAAATTGCAAAGCTTCTGAAGCGTGATCATCGAACAATCAAGCGTTTCATTCAAAATAGTCAACAGGGTCGCAAGAAGCGTGTGGAAAAACCAAGGCGCAAAATAACTGCCCATGAACTGAGAAAAGTCAAGCGTGCAGCTGCCACGATGCCACTTGCCACCAGTTTGGCCATATTTCAGAGCTGCAACATCACTGGAGTGCCCAAAAGCACAATGTGTGCAATACTCAGAGACATGGCCAAGGTAAGAAAGGCTGAAAGACGACCACCACTGAACAAGACACACAAGCTGAAACGTCAAGACTGGGCCAAGAAATATCTCAAGACTCATTTTCTAAGGTTTTATGGACTGATGAAATGAGAGTGAGTCTTGATGGGCCAGATGGATGGGCCCGTGGCTGGATTGGTAAAGGGCAGAGAGCTCCAGTCCGACTCAGACGCCAGCAAGGTGGAGGTGGAGTACTGGTTTGGGCTGGTATCATCAAAGATGAGCTTGTGGGGCCTTTTCGGGTTGAGGATGGAGTCAAGCTCAACTCCCAGTCCTTCTGCCAGTTCCTGGAAGACACCTTCAAGCAGTGGTACAGGAAGAAGTCTGCATCCTTCAAGAAAAACATGATTTTCATGCAGGACAATGCTCCATCACACGCGTCCAAGTACTCCACAGCGTGGCTGGCAAGAAAGGGTATAAAAGAAGAAAATCTAATGACATGGCCTCCTTGTTCACCTGATCTGAACCCCATTGAGAACCTGTGGTCCATCATCAAATGTGAGATTTACAAGGAGGGAAAACAGTACACCTCTCTGAACAGTGTCTGGGAGGCTGTGGTTGCTGCTGCACGCAATGTTGATGGTGAACAGATCAAAACACTGACAGAATCCATGGATGGCAGGCTTTTGAGTGTCCTTGCAAAGAAATGTGGCTATATTGGTCACTGATTTGTTTTTGTTTTGTTTTTGAATGTCAGAAATGTATATTTGTGAATTTGAGATGTTATATTGGTTTCACTGGTAAAAATAAATAATTGAAATGGGTATATATTTGTTTTTTGTTAGGTTGCCTAATAATTATGCACAGTAATAGTCACCTGCACACACAGATATCCCCCTAAAATAGCTAAAACTAAAAACAAACTAAAAACTACTTCCAAAAATATTCAGCTTTGATATTAATGATTTTTTTGGGTTCATTGAGAACATGGTTGTTGTTCAATAATAAAATTAATCCTCAAAAATACAACTTGCCTAATAATTCTGCACTCCCTGTAGTAACCACCTGACTCCAAACTTGACACCTGGTTTCCCAAATCCGAATGAATATTTTCATCAGGAATAGGTAGGCCTTTCAACCCACATAACAAACAAAACAAAATATATAGAGCACTGTCTTAGCATCCAAAAGATCAATACGTAGCTGTGATAGGCTCCCAACACCAGTTTAACTGCCGTCAACTAGGCCAGAATCTGAGCTCTCAAATACTACAAGAATGTACAAATGGCATAGGCTGGAACCGGGCCTTCATATGACGGAGAGCCTAAAGTCAGTAAACTGACATAAAGTGAATATATACTTTATATGACTAATAACAAAAAATAAAAGGATTACTTTATGTAGTGAAGGAGCCTGATGTTTAAATAGAAATGAATTATTAAATACCTTATAGACTACCAGAACCAAACTAAATCATAAGGAACTTAAATCCTTATTTTAATCTCTTACTCAGACCTTCACATAATATATATACACCTTACAAACTTGCTCCAAGACCCTACCGTTACCTCTCCCACCAAAGAGGCGAACTATTACACCTCATACCAGATACACTTTGGATTATAATTCTTGAAAAATGAGGCCTTAAAACCAAAATCACCCTCCAAAACAAATTCACTAAGAGAGCGAGGGGCTAGGTGCAAGCTTTCCCTGGCCTTAAAGGATATCAAGGAAAACCTACATTCTCATGGACAAAGAACACAGGAATTGGAGACCATCACAGATCAAATAGTGACCATGCAAGAACATGACAGGTCAGATACTACCACCAACTCCTCTCAAATAGCGTCTCTTGAGAACAAGCTTGAGGACTGATTTAGTCCCATACATTAAAGCTGTTCTTAACACCATCCGCCCAAATCATCCTGATCAACACCTTGAAATTGAGAGAGCCCATAGGGCACTAGGAAGATCAGCGAACTTGGAACAACCTAAGGACTTTGTAATCCGCTTTCTGCGTCAAAGCTCTAGAGACTTACTCATTGAAGCTTCAAGGAAGTTGCCTAAAATTGCGGACCCTGATCCGGCACAGTTGCAGGTTTATGCTGATCTAGCTCCTTCAACCCTGGCAAAATGGAGTGAGATGAAACCCGCCTTGGAGATATTGATAAAGCATAACATTTTCTACAGATGGGGCTTCCCTTTCAGATTACTTTTCCACTTTAAAGACCAGGCTTATGCTGTAAACTCATTGGAGGACTGCCAGAGTCTGTTGTCCACCCTGCAATTAATCCGAGAGGATACTACTATGGCAGCACAGCCTATCCGTAGAAGAAATCGCCTCCTTCCAGGCAATGGACGGATGTACATTTCTGTAAAAAAAAACAAAGAGAAATACCTCTTCCCAGCGTACTCCACCTTAAGAGGGAGGAGATAAATCTGCAAATACAGCGGTGGACTAGATTACGCAACCCTCTATGTAACAAGTAGCTCCTTATAAGAGACAAAAGAATGACATTAGAAAACAACATAAGATAGAAGAAATTAGCTTTGCGGACTTAAATACTTAAAGTTTCTTTGGTATATCTGGGGACTTAAAATCTTTGGAGCCGTACAATAGGCCAAATTAATATGAATTGTAAATGTATACCAATGTTTGTTGCCCCCTGAATTAGCGTAATTTGTTTTTGACTTCCTTATTCTAGAGATTCCTAGGAGGAATTAGTCTTCCCTTTCCCTAGGCACATCAGGTGCATACTTAATGGTTACATGAGAAATGTGATTGAAAGTTATTTTATTGTTTATGATGTTTTGTTATAATTTTTTGTTCACTAACTTATATATCTCTTTTCCATCTTGCCAGTATTGCAGTAAAAAGCAACTTAAAATCTCCAAAACTAGTCTTCCAGGCCTTCCCTATGGTCGCCGCCCCCCTCCAGGCAGGGACGTGTAAGTGCACCCTCACACCAGCACATTCATCTACAGTACATTTAATAATGGGTAGCTCTGAATATGTGTGCCTAATGCACAACTTTAAGGGATTTAACTCCCCTTTCAAACGACGTAAAGCCTTTCTCTTTTATAAAGAACATAAACGTGAAGATCAGTTTGCCCTTAACTAATATACTGTTTTGTTTTAAAGGATAGTTGCAGAAAAGGACACGTAATTCCAATTCTTGCCCACTAGATGTCACTGCAAGACGTTGGGGTAATTACAGGATCTTTGTTCTGTTTTGCCGCTCTGATCCTCTGCCGGTGTAGCTGGTCCAACCCCCCAAGCCACTCCTGATTGGCTCTAATCACCCAAGTCTGCCCATAACCCCCCCAGCTGCCATTCCCTTACTGAATGATCCTGATCGGGGAGGGGATTTTTGGGATGGGTCCTTCCACCGACATGAAAAAATGTGAGATAGAGTTTGCTGTAAAAAATAAAGTAGTTGTTGTTACTTGGAACGCATAGAGGATGGTGAGTTTCATTTAACGGGAGGGCTTTATTATTTTCCTAAGCTAAGGTACATGTATATGTTCCTGATCCGTTAGCCGGATAACGAGCAGCCCATTCTTTCAACGAAGATTGCCTATTTAGAGGGGAGTTCATGTCGCCTAAGGCAGGGAATGTCTGTAGCTTTTTGGGATCTTCACAAGCTGGTGGCAGTGGTGCGAGCTTGGTGCAAGAACCGGTAGTAAGGATGGCAAAATATCCGGCAACCCGTGCTGCCACGATCTAGGAGCTGAGAAGGGTAGAGGAAGCTGCCCAGTAGTTAGGCCGACCAGAGGACCTAGACTGTTCTGCAGGTGATACCACCTGATCTGGACAACTCACCCCAAACGGTAGTGACTGATGAGGTTACCAGATAGTGCCAAGAGCGAATAGCCCTCTTTGCCACTAGACAATCCTATGGACGAATTGAGCAAATGATAAAGGACATTTCCCAGGAGATGCAGCATGAGCGGAATAGGAGATCATCCTGGGCTCCTACTCACAATTCAGCCGGTGGGGTAATGGACACTCTATCACCCTCACTCAAAGCAGTCTACAAAAGCTTGAGGTACTTTGAGGAGGACAGAGAAGATATTGATGGCTACCTTCAGGACTTTGAGCGGCAGTGCAAGCTTCACTGTATTCCCAAAGCCGAGTGGGTCAAGCTCCTTGTTGGTCAGCTTAGAGACAAAGCCAGTGCCTACCGGACTATTCCCCTGGACCAGGTGGAGGACTACTACAAGGTCCGGCAAGTATCGGCCGATATGCAATAATGCCTGACACCTACCATAGGCAATTTCGCACAATGACTAAGGGCCTAATTCTATTACCGGCCGCAGCCGCTGCTGGGCCGCAAGGACCGGCCGCAAGCTTTCCGGCTATTCTATTCCCCTCTGGCCGGGGACTCCGGCAGGCTTGCGGCCGGCGCCTTGCTATCCCTTGCCGATCGCGCCGGAGGAAAGCCTTTGATCGAAACGGCCGCAAGGAAATCGGCTGTAAGAAAAGCCTGGTTGCAATTCTATTGCTCCGGGAACCCTGTCTGCAAGGCTAAAAACGAGCCGCAGCTTACTTGCAGCAAACAGGTCTCGCTAGCACCAATTAAGCACATAAAATAGCTCAAATAAAGCCATCCTGCACTTTGCGGAGTCTATAAAGTGATATTCTGTGTTAGCAAAAATAGCACATAATTACCCTATACTAAGTAAAATATTTTTTTTTGAATATACGTAAAATATACATGTAAAAAGTCCAGAGTGCTTGGAGCACCTCAGACACGCCCACGCCGCAGCCGGAAAATAAACAGTTAATTTGAACTCGGGTTTGGGCTGATGTGCAAGCTTGAGAGTGGGTTACTTTTAATCCTCATGTCCCCCAATATGATCCCTAGCATTTACAGAGCTGTACAGTGCAGGCTTGAATTTATTTTTGCGTTTTTAGATTTCTGAGCTTACGGCCGGTTCCAAGATATGCGGCCCGCCGTTGTGGTGTATCACCAAATTAATATTACACAAGGTTCGTCTACATTAAAAGGTATTTATTAAAAGGCAGATAACACAATACTATAAATGTATTACAAACACAACAGCCCAGACCCACGGAGCAACACCCCCTTTTAAATCTATCTACCTATATATATATATAGTAATTCCCTTCCCCAAACGCTTGATCTTACCCAAGGTCAGACCATTGACATCACCTCCTCACCCTCACCATCAAGGAAGAAAACAGGAAAAAGCACCAGTTTCCTGCCTGGATATATCCTTAGTTGAGATGATGTAATTTACATCACATCCTGTCCATGACTTCCTTTAGCAATTGTGGGGGGGAAGTAAAGATTCTCAGCCCTCCTACAAAGGCCTGTTTAAATTACCATTCAAGGAAGACAAGTTACCACATTCCCTCACTTTTTCTTCTTCTATGTTGCTCAGTTTTCTAGTTATCCCTCTAGTACAGGAGAACCTAGTGGGAGCAAAAACCTGATATACAGGAGAAATTCAACCCACCGTCCCTCCGGAATAGTTCCCTCAGCGACATAAGTTCTCCTGTACTTTCCTATGGCTGTGAATCCACATATTACACAAAAACAGAATTTATAGAATTTAGGTGAGAGTGTGTGATAAATGTTTATGTATGTGCAATGTAAAACTTTATTGAAGAATGTATGAGAGAGAGAAAGAAGAGGAAAAAGACACATTATTATATATCCTCCTTGCAAGTTTCATTGCCACACAAAAGTATATTATTATAATTGTCGTTAATACTTGAATGAACATGAGTACCAGCGACAGTGTTCGTAGGACTGGATGTGTCTCTGACTGAAGTTCCAAGGTAAAAAGCTTCATTGTCAAATTTGTCCAATCTGCATTTGCAGTAAAATTGATCATTTCAGTGGTAAGGTTTCTTGATGGAAATACCATGATACAAGACCCTTCTTCCACCAAACATATTTCATCAACTGTCCTATATTCAGAGTGGCCGATAAAGCATGCAATGTCCCCTATGCGGATCACCTCTTGCACCAGGTTTTCTTTTATCAACTGCACCCAGCCATCCTCCTCAGCTCCTTTCTCCCAAACACAACTGCACAGCCATCGGTGTTGAGATTTCCTGCAACAGCTTTCATCCATCTCCAATCCTGTAATAGTGGCCAGTCTTTTTGATGGGAAGTGTTGCTTGTAGATTCCATCACTTAACGTGCCAATGCTATGTATAAAGTTCAGTTGCTCTGCCTGCCCCTCCCAACGGGGAATTGCCAGGATTAGTCCTATTGTCCCAGATTGTAGTCCATGTGGCATCCATTGATCTGGGCCTTCAATAAAGCTGTATTTAAGATTGTCCTCAGTGATGTCCACTCCTTTTCTTTTCAATGACGTGATAATCCTTGTTGCATTGATTTGTCTTGCCCACTTGTTTTCCTGGATGTCTTTAATAGTTTCCTTTAAATCTGCCAACAGCTTTCCTCCAATCATAGAACAGAAAATGGCAGTTCCCACTATTTCATTCTTAATGCTGTTAGCAATGGAAGCAATATTTTCCTCAACTAGATGCAGGTTGTTGGCCATGGTGTGTATGTCATCAACATTGTCTGTCAGTCTACTCACTATAAGGGAGTCAGCTACTCCACCTGTTTTCATAGCATGTCCCATGCCATCAGTAAGGGAGTTTATCCTGCTGTTCAGTCCAATGATGTCTGCTGAATTCCAAACTCCCAATCCAGTTCCGACTCCTCCTAAAAGGGCTGCAAGTGTGTCCCGTTTTTCTCGACTCCCTGCTCCGGTCCACTCAATGATGGTCTCTTGTATACTTTGCTTAAACCACTGCCGCTGTGATTCCGGGCACTTTGGAGGAATAGAAAAATCATTAAAATTTAGAATTATTGGGTAGTAAGTCCACCCAACCCCTTGCACAACTGTTTCATGTGTTGGTACCACCACCAATCCGCCTATTGGCCATGGTACCTTCTTCTGATCTTTACAACGTTGCAGCTCCTTTACAGAGACAAATACTTCATCTATTGTTAGAACACACCCCTTTCCAGTATCAAAATTGCAGAATTCCTCTAGGTCAGGCTGGGCAGCTATAACTGCAGCGTCCCATTCTCCACCTTCTTCTAATGTTAAGTTACTCACTACTACTGTAATATTTGTAAACCTCCCTTGTATTGGAGCTCTAAGAGCTAATCCCCTGGTACTATTATGTGGCAAAATAATGTTTACTTGTAACCCTCCACCCTCTTTTACTTCCAATTCCCTGGGCCAAATAAATCTATCTGCTTGAACATAATGTAACTCCAATCTTTTCAAACTCTCTCCCTTATTTGCGGTATCTTCTGGCCTTATTGCCTGTCTCCCCATTCCTACTGTGATACAGCTTATACTTATCCATCCTGGAACAAGGATCCACCACAATCTTCTGTTGACACGCATCTTCATTCTTATACAGCCGTGCTCTGTGGGAACACTAGATTCCATCATTAGAAACATATACATAACAAAAACAACAGGGGCCATTCTTTTTGCAAGTTTGTTCACGGCCCTGGAATCAATGGTAAGTCTCCATGATGAGGCTGCTTTTTCATCTCTATTCCCTTTTAACACAGCTTTTCTCACAGGCCAACATGGTGAGTTACATGCATACCCATTTCCAGATTTAATTATTCCACTTTTCTCCAGTATTTCTATCATCTTGGTGATTGATGCCACTGATTCTCTTGGGACTGGATATTGCTTTTTCCATTGTGGGTCTCCTCCTTCCAAAAAGACCATTCCTTTCATTCTTCCACAGTCTAATTTATCTGTAGCCCAAACAGGTATGTCTTGGATTAGCTTCTGCAGCCATTCTGGTTGTCCGTCTAGTTTCAGTTTGTTTTTTTTCAGACTTTTTATCGGAGAGACAATATATGCCATTGGGAGCACAACCCCTTTCGTCAACTCTGTACTTACCTGATTCACCTTTTCTGTCTTCCACAAACAAAAATTGGCAAGATCTACAATGAAATTTCCTTTTTTTAAAACTTCTATTCCCAATATTTCCTCTGGCCAACCCACTATTGCTTCTACTTGTATTGTTTTTTCTCCAACTGCTACATCAATTGGACCTGCTCTAACCTCCTGTGGATTCCCAGTAACTCCCATACTACTTACTGAAGAATCCCCATTTTTGACCCTGTTGGTCATTGTAACTGCTGCTCCTGTATCTACCAACATATTTTTCCCTACCCCTGCGATGACTGTATAACTGGTAGGCCGACCTGCCTCATCCATGGTTAAATTAGCTGAGTGAATGAGATGCTGAGGCGCAGGGGTTGGGATTTGTCATTGTGACTCACTTCTACTCCGTCCCTCTTTTATAACACTATATTGCATCTTTGCCTCACTTTCCTTCAATTTCTTCTCTGACTCAGCTACCTTGTTTTTAAGTATGTGATTTTCCTCTTCTATCCTATCCTTCTGTCTCCTGAGTTCCCAATAACCCATGTTACTGTTTCTCTCTCCCTCCTGATTAGCCCTCCAGTTGCTGCCATCCCTATTCCTATAGTCCCTAGGTGGATCTCTCCATCTTTTGTCAAAGTTCTGTTTTGGTCTCCAGTTTTGATCATCCTTCTTGTTCTGGGGTACATCCCACGTCTGGTTTCTCCAATTACCATCTATATCTCTACCAGACTCGACCTTAAATGTTCTTACAGCTGAAACAGAGCAGGCCTGTTCTGTGAAAGGATGCTTGATCCACCACGTATCAGCTCTAGTTAGTACCATTTCCAAGTCTGTTGGTGTTGGATCAAAAAGCCTGATAAATTCTTGACACTCCCGGGGAAGGGCTTCCATTACTTTTGCTATATGTTCTGGTGAGCCCAGCACTAGAGGCTGTTGAGGTTGTCGTAGAGTATACCAAAAAAATATCCTTTGAGCTACCTCTCTAGGACCATCTATTGGCCTCATGGTAATATTTGCTATTTCTTTCTCTATGCTAAGTAGATAGAAATTAGTTGCAGCAATTCTTCCTGCCTGATCAGACACACTGTTATTAAATCCCAATAGTCTACTAGCCAAAGGACCCATAGCGTATTCTAACAGTTCTGTCCATTCCTCTAAGTTAAGACCTACTTTTTTAGCTCTATCTGCTCCCCTCTTAAACCAATGTGTAAATGTATTAAAGTTGTTAGTTGGCATACTTCCCCACCATTTCTGGAAATTATCTTTATCTGCCATAGACATCGGTCGAGTCTGCATAGAAAATCCTGTAGGTGTTTGCCTTGCATTAAATAATTCTGAAACAATAACTGGTTCTTGTGGTATGGTATCTACTTGTGGAACAGAATAACATAAGAAATCTTTTCTATCTTGGTTCATTTTCGGCACTGGTTCTTTATTTTGTGCCACGAACATATCCAGATCTGGATATATTTTGGCAATGTCTCTGACTCCTTTTATCCCTTCTAACTTTGTTTTATTTTTATAGTCCATTATTATGTTTTGAAGTTCTGTTATTTTTATTCCATAAGCATCCCTCTGTTCCTCTATTTCCCCTAACTCCCTTTCTAGTTCCCCCACAATTGTAGTTGTTCTCAAAGCTGCAATTTTTAAACAATCCCTTTTGTCCATTGCTTCCTCCATTTTATTTCTTGTTTCCAAATTATGCTGCCGTAATTCTACAACTAAGTCTATTAGGCCTCCTATTGTGGCTACAACAGCTTGTGTGACCAAACTTTTTCTCTTCTTTGTTCTATACTTTTTGTTATTTATAATTTGTTTTAGAACATCCATTAATCTCTTCTCTTTTCCACTGTCTGGGTTTGCTGGCTCTGGAAGCTCATATGGACCATCATGTTTTTGAATATGTTTCCTAAAGTACTCACGCACTTCTGTGGGAAAGTATTTGGCCCCTTGAAAAGACATTTCTACTCTTTTACTCACCCAAGTAAGAATCCAAATCAATTTGCGACTAAAGTAGCATGCTTCTGAGTAGCCAACAATAGTTGATGACTATTCAGTAGGCCAGGTGTAATATGTAGAAAAATAGATTAGTACCCACAATGCAAATTATACTTACCTTAGTATGGTGAAGGTAATACTTGCTAATTAACTTAAAATATAATAGCAAGGCCTGCAGGGTAGGAGATAAACCCGAACGAGGATATGCAAGACACCCAAAATGTAAAAATGTATAAGGTATGGAAGCCTATAGTGTATTAAAATGCACGCCTGAAATAATATATATATATATATATATATATATATATATATATATATATATATATATATATATATATATAATATTTAAAATGGTTTATTTATTATTTTTCTCCAGGCCTGTACTATGATAAAGGACTAGAGAAGGAAAAAGAAAGAAGAGAAAAAAACAAAAAAACAAAACAAAAAAAAACAAACCCAAACTTGTATATTAAAATGTAGGCCCAAACTAGGATACAAAGGAAATCAGCATTCAAATACAACAAAAAGCCGCATGGAGCCTACCATATTGTATTCAAATGCAGGGCTAGGCCTGTACTCTGATATTCAACTCACTCAGATAGGCCTATGCTGGTAGTCTATTACAATAAAATAAAAATGAAGGCCTGAAAAACTACTAGGCCTGCTAATATATTCAATTTGAAACCCACAAAAACAAACTGTATGATATCTTTGTTTTATGTAGCAAATTGAGGCCTATGCTGGTAGTCTATTACAATAAAATAAAAATGAAGGCCTGAAAAACTACTAGGCCTGCTAAATTGAGGCCTGATGAATAATAGTATTAACAAACTCAGGTATTTGAAACACACAACAAACTAATTGTGGCCTGGTGCCCAAGCTTGTATAATAAAATGGAGACCCAAACTAGGATACAAAGGAAATCAGCATTCAAATACAACAAAAAGCCGCATGGAGCCTACCATATTGTATTCAAATGCAGGGCTAGGCCTGTACTCTAATATTCAACTCACTCAGATATTTGAAACCCACAAAAACAAACTGTATGATATATTTGTTTTATGTAGCAAATAAGCTAATACGATATAAAGGATTAAAAATAATAATATATTCAAAATTGAGGCCTGATGCCCAAACTTGTATATTAAAATGTAGGCCCAAACTAGGATACAAAGGAAATCAGCATTCAAATACAACAAAAAGCCGCATGGAGCCTACCATATTGTATTCAAATGCAGGGCTAGGCCTGTACTCTGATATTCAACTCACTCAGATATTTGAAACCCACAAAAACAAACTATATGATATCTTTGTTTTATGTAGCAAAATAAGCTAATACGATATAAAGGATTAAAAATAATAATAATTGAGGCCTATGCTGGTAGTCTATTACAATAAAATAAAAATGAAGGCCTGAAAAACTACTAGGCCTGCTAATATATTCAAAATTGAGGCCTGATGCCCAAACTTGTATATTAAAATGTAGGCCCAAACTAGACTCCACACACAATCAGCACTTGATTTCCCATGCAGAGGATAATTAGACAAAGTAATTTTTCTTCCCCCAAAAAATAAATCTGACTATCTATTAATGTGATATTACCTCATAAATAACCTTTGTAGAAGTCTAAAATTCGTGGTCGCCAAATGTGGTGTATCACCAAATTAATATTACACAAGGTTCGTCTACATTAAAAGGTATTTATTAAAAGGCAGATAACACAATACTATAAATGTATTACAAACACAACAGCCCAGACCCACGGAGCAACACCCCCTTTTAAATCTATCTACCTATATATATATATAGTAATTCCCTTCCCCAAACGCTTGATCTTACCCACGGTCAGACCATTGACATCACCTCCTCACCCTCACCATCAAGGAAGAAAACAGGAAAAAGCACCAGTTTCCTGCCTGGATATATCCTTAGTTGAGATGATGTAATTTACATCACATCCTGTCCATGACTTCCTTTAGAAATTGTGGGGGGGAAGTAAAGATTCTCAGCCCTCCTACAAAGGCCTGTTTAAATTACCATTCAAGGAAGACAAGTTACCACAGCCGTAAGGGGAGATCCTTGCGGGCCGTATAATAGAATCGCGAGTTAACAGAACCCCCGCAAGGAATCGCAGCCTTACGGCCGATTTACGGCCGGTAATAGAATTAGGCCCTAAGTCAGGGAGGGAACTCATGTGGATCTAATGTGGAAGATGAGGCATGCCTGTGAAAGCTGGTTGAGGGGCAAGGCTGCCTACAGCCTGGAAGATGCTACACACGTTATGTTGATGGAGCAGTTGTATTATCGGATCCCAGACTCAATGCGAGAGTGGATCATAGACCAGAAGCCCACTTCTGCTGACGAGGCGGCCCGCCAGGCGGATCAGTACCAGGAGAAGCGGGTGGCTACACGGTCGGCATATCGAAGCTGCTCAACAAATAGAGAGGGGTGCTTCTTCCCATCCCCGCCCCACCAGCATTCGTACCCTGGCGGAACCAGGCACCAGCCCCTCCCAGGGCCCCGGCAACCAGGCAAGAATTTGGGTGTGGGGGGCACTGCCACCGGTGACCCAGGAGAGATGGGTTGAGCCCCGTTGTTTTGGCTATAATCGGATGGGGCATCTAAAGCGGGATTGCCCCCATACACCCTGTCAGACTGGTCCCAGCTGCAGCCGGCCAGTTTATTATTTAGGGAACTGGGAGGACCAATTATATGAGAATGAGGGCCTTGAGCAGTACCATGGCTGCTCCGATGGATTTACTGGTTTTGCGGCCATTAATAGTGTACAGCTCCCCCAGGGGGACATAGTGGTGGCTGGAGGGCAGCAAAATTCCATCTCTGTGGCCCGGGTACAGATTGATTGGGGTACCGGCCAGGGTCACCGGGAAGTAGGAGTGATGTCGGGGTTGCCCGCGGATGTGTTACTGGGCAATGGCCTGTGCCTAATGGAGTGTTACTACGTGAACATTGTGACCCATGCCCGAACCGCAGCCCAGCGTGTAAAGGATCCAGAACAAGGGCCAGCGGATCTTTTACCCACTCATCCGACTGGGGTAAGTCCATTACCTGCTTGGGGAACTGGGTTACTAGGGCCAGCGTAGGGGAGTTTAAGATGGAGTTACAGGATGATCACACCTTAGAGGGGATTTGGCAGAAGGCTAACAAGGGCGAATTAGGGAAGGAAGGGGAACTGTTTATTTTGGATTAAGAGTTGCTCTATCGAGTTACCACAGGGAGGGTACCGCATCCCCAGAAAGTTCAGAATGGCTCTGCTAGGATTGGCCCATGACATTCCATTAGGTGGGCACATGGGGAGTAAGTGGACCCGACAACATCTAACTCACCTATTTTACTGGCCTAGGGTGAACAAGGATGTAAAGGAATATTTTGATACTTGTGACTTGTGTCAGAGGTTCAGCCACCGAGGCCGAGGGACCAGGGGCCACCTCCAGAGTATGCCCATTATAGAGACCCCTTTCCAGCTGGTTACTATTGAAATAGTTGGTCCCCTAGCCTACACCCGCCGCTCAAGGAAACATTACATTCTAACTGGATACGTGGATTATGCTACCCTGTACCCTAAAGCTATAGCCTTAGGTAAAATAACTATTACAACTGTAGCAGAAGCCCTAGTGGAAATCTTCTCGAGGGTGGGGTTCCGGAGGGAGATATTATCTGACCAAGGGACTCAGTTTATAGCCAAGCTAACTCAGCAACTGTGGCAGGTTTGTGGTATAAAGCATCTGTGTTCATCCCCTTACCATCCCCAAACCAATGGCCCATGTGCATGGTTCAATGGGACTCTCAAATGAATGCTTACAGCCTTCGTAGGAAAGGAGCGGGAGTGGGAGAAATTGCTGCCCCACCTCCTTTTCACTTATAGGTACCCAAAATCATTTACTAGATCTACGGGATGCACCCATTTAGCCAAACATGACGTGCTTACCGCCGACTGCCCCCCTCTAAGACAGTCTCGCTATCGAGTCCCTGAGGCGGACTGGGAGAGCATTCATGAGGAGTTAGAGGAAATGCTCCCGATGAAAGTTATTGAACACTCTAGCATCCCCTGGGCCTCCCATGTAATACTGGTCCCTAAGAAAGACGGTACCACACAGTTCTGTGTGGACTACAGTAAGTTAAATGAGAAAACAAAGACTGATGCCTGTCCAATCCTTAGGAGGGATGAGCTTTTTTCGTTAGGTTGGGGTCAGCCAAATATCTCACTACCCATAACCTATCAAAGGGCTATTGGCAGATCCCTCTTGCGGACTCGGATAGGGAAAAGTCGTCTTTCATCACCCCATTCGGGCTCTACCAGTTCACGGTGATGCCCTTCGGGATGAAAAATGCCCCTTCTACCTTCCAGAGGTTGGTGGACCAGCTATTACAAGGGTGTCATACCTATGCCCAGGCATACCTAGATGGTCATCTTTAGCTCTTCCTGGGGTTCAACATCTTGCCCTCATCAAGCAGGTGTTAGACCGGAATAGGGATGCCAGGCTTGCCATTCGGCCAGACATGTGTCAGTGGGCAAGGGCTGAGGTGCAAAGCCCCTGAAGGACCTAACCAAGAAAAGAAAGGGCATGTGAAACTGCTTTTCGTCGGCTGCAGGATGCCTTGTTGCTCGCTACACTGGATTACACCCGATTCTGTTTGGTTCACACGGACGCGTTAACCTACGGACTGGGGGCTGTCCTCAACCAGGTGAATGAGCAAGGGGAGGAGCATTCTGTTGCTTACCTGAGCCGTAAATTGGTCAACCGGGATGTAGCATACGAAGCCATCGAGAAAGAGTGCTTGGCGGTATTGTGGGCCCTCAAAAAGCTCCAATCCTATTTATATGGACGTCCTTTTACGGTGGTCATAGACCACAACCCTCTGTGCTGGCTTCACTGAGTAGCTGGAGACAATGGGAGGCTGCTGTAGTGGAGTCTTGTGCTCCAGGCACAGAACATTTAAACACAGATGAGGAAGTGCCAACCAGAATACCGATGGGCTGTCCCAACAAGAGGACCGGTGATCAGCCAGTGAATCAGGGGCAATCCAGAAAAATTACCCCCTCTGTTATGTTTTAAAGGATAGTTGTAGAAAAGGACACGTAATTCCAATTCTTGCCCACAAGATGTCACTGCAGGACGTTGGGTTAATTAAAGGCTCTTTGTTCTGTTTTGCTGCTCTGATCCTCTGCCGGTGCAGCCCAGTGGTCCACCCCCCCAAGCCAAGGCCCAATATTCATCCGCTCCTGATTGGCTCTAATCACCCAAGTCTGCCCATGACCCCCCCAGCTGCCATTCCCTTACTGGTTGATCCTGATCGGGGAGGGGATTTTTGGTATTGGTCCTCCCACCGACAAGAAAAAATGTGAGATAGAGTTAGCTGTAAAAAATAAAGTGTTTGTTGTTACTTGGAAGGCATAGAAAATGGTGTGTTTCATTTAACGAGAGGGCTTTATTATTTTCCTAAGCTAAGGTACATGTACATGTTCCTGATCCGTTAGCCGGATACCGAGCAGCCCATTCCTTCAATGAAGATCGTTAATTTAGTGGGGAGTTCCTGTGGCCAAAGGCAGCTTTTTCACAATAAACAGCAGTCATTTTCATGGAAGAGATTGATTTTCAAAAAACAATGTCCCCAAATTCCAACCTTCTACCCAACGAGCAACCCCTCTAAAAAAGAAGGCACAGCTATTTCACTACACAAAAATTTCCCATTCACTCTGGAATCCAAAATACTAAACCACACGGGTAACTATATTATTCTTGTGGGGAAAACTTTAGATGTCCAAATCACTCTGGTTTCATTATAATCCCCTACCACCACGCCCGATAATATTCTGATCCAACTACTAAAACTCCTGGTGCAAGCCAAGCAAGGCAAAATCATATTAGGAGGTGACTTTATCCTAGTATTATACACCTCAGTCGACAGATCCGCTAGCAACATTGGAAATAGATATTCAAATAAGCTAAATAATTAATTCCCTGCTCTCTGAGCTAGATCTACTAGACATATGGAGAGAAAAACACATATTAGATGAGGAGTATACATTTTACTCCCATACACATAAGACCTACTCCAGAATAGACTATTGATACACTCCTCTCTAATGATCTGCACCAGTACAGTGGAAATTGCCCCCAGTACTTGGTCAGACCGCTCCATGGTGACAGCTAATCTAACCCCAGATGCGGAGATTGCAAGGCTTTAACTTCTCATAAGGCCTACATTAGAGGCATATGTATAAAATTTGCTGCAAGACACAAAAGCGAACAGATACTTATGGAGCTTAAATTGGTGAAGGAATTTATGCAGCTTGAATTAACCAACCAGAGGAATACACCACAAAAAATTAGACAACAAATTGAAAAAGTAAGGGTTGAATTAGACTCCATATTGGCAGAACACATGGAAAAAGCCATGATAAGGACCCAGCATAAATATTTGTCTAAAGCAAACAAACAGGACTCTATGCTGGCAAGAAAACTTAATGCGAAATACACACAAAACAAAATTTACCAAATTAAGACCTCTTCAGGTGAAGTTACTGCAAGTCCAATGAAAATTCAAGATACCTTCATCAATTTCTATCAAAAATTATACATGGCCTCAGGGGTCAAATCAAACTATCGTATGCAATCCTTCTTGGATTCCTGCGATCTTCCTGCTCTGACCAGTACTCCAAGAGGAAATAAAGAAAGCGATTCAAGATATGAAAGTAGGCAAGGCTCCGGGCCCTGATGGCTTCTCCAATATGTACTATAAAAAAAATCTGAAATAACTAACCCCCCACTTAGCTAAACTGTATAACTCCATACTTGAAGGGCAACAAATCCCCTCAGAAATGACCCTTGCAGAAATAGTCCTATTCCCAAAAGAAGGCAAGACCCCCCTAAAGGTGAAAAATTATAGGCCCATATTTTTACTAAATGGTGAGAATAAACTTATGTGGGCTTCATTCCCCATAGGCAGGCCAGAGGTAATATTAGAAAGGTTATAAATAAAATTCACTAGATCAAACGTTCTAAAACTCTACTGGCCCTTGATGTTGAGAAGGCATTTGATTCACTGGAATTTCTCTATCTCCGAGCAGTCCTAGGCAAATTCAGCGGTCAATTCACAAATTTGATGGAGACATACCATAAAAACCCTTGGCCCACCTAAAACTACCGGGTCCAAAAAGGCAATACATATCTGCAGGGGCACAAGGCAAGGATGCCCTCTTTACCCCCTGCTCTTTGCAATGGCAATAGAGCCACTGGCCCAGGCAATTAGAGCGGATGCTGAAATCACAGGGTTAGTCATAGGTCATCACCATTTTAAAATTTGCCTCTTGGCAGACGATATACTGTGCCCTTTGACGAATTGGACTCATTCCATACCAAAATTCATGCAAGCCCTACTCGAATATGGTTTAATCTCGGGGCTAGTTATTAATGAAGATAAAAAAGAAGCGTTAGCGATAGACCTGCCAACACAGGTTAAGGATTCATTGCAGGAGGATTATCAGTTCCAATGGGCTAAATAATTTATACAATATCTAGGCCTGAAAATCACTGCCCACTTAGACACCGTATATAAGGTGAATTACATTCCCCTCTTTAAGTCTCTCAATGAAGACATAACAAAATGGTCTAGATACCCTATTTCCTGGCTAGGGAGGATTAATTCTTTTAAGATGAATACCCTTCCGAAACTATTATATTTGTTCAGAACTCTTCCAGTTTCAGTGAATATGAAGGATTTGAAGGGTTTTCAGAGTAAGGCTTTCAGGTTCATTTGGCAAGACAGTCCCTGAAGAATCAGTAAGGGGGGCTTGTCCTGCCCGGACCTGATAAAATACTATAGGGCTGCAACTTTCTTTCATCCTTATCATACACTCACCCCTGCACCAACCCTCGCGGACGTTTATTGAAAATCAGTCCATGCATCCCTATTCATGGGATACTCATACTCTGGTTTGGCTAAATAGTGCCCCAGAGCAGATCATTCGATTAAAACACCCAGTGATTCTGCAAACAATTCACTGCTGGAAGTGGGCCATAAAACACTCCAACTTATTCTCCAATCCGTCACATTGACATCAATAATTTCCCATCCGAGGGCCCCTAAAGACCTGAGTAGGGAATCCATAATTTGGTGGAAGTCGAGGGGGCTAGATAGACTGAGCGAGCTATCACTAGAAGTGGGACGACCTATCACTTTTGATATAATTAAGAATAAACACAACCTCCCACTAAGCCAACAATACAACTTCTGTCAATGGTTAAAAACAAAATTAACTATATAGCAATAAACGAAAAAATGACTCACACACTGGAAGACTCTATTCCTCAGTACATGGAAGTCCGTGGCTGTAGAGTAGAGAGGGACAACCCTTGCGTTCACACATTTATCATATCTTGGTGTCAAAGGGGACCGGGCTCGTCGGTCATGATGGGGGCCTGGAACCTGGAAAAGAGACCCTCTATTTCTAGAGGAGAAACCGCTCTGACAAGGTTGGAAATGTCATTACTATTTTGAATGATATGTATATATACTGTATGTGAACAAAATTGTTAATATTTGTTTTGTTTGAAGATGTTTAGTTTAATTTAGGGGAACCAAAAGGGTTATGCAATCAATACGAAAAAGATAAAGTAGTTTAGTTTACCTTAATAGAAATTTAAGACATAATAAAAAGATATGTTAGATCATAAGATATCAAACAGTGTATCTCTATTCATTTGTTGCCTTAAATATCTGTGATGTTTATACACTTGATTATCTGTCTAATAAAAATGTATTGAAATTAAAGGGTATGCTCTTTACATGGCAATTATAACTCTCTACATCAGGGGTGTCCAACTTAGTTCCTGCTGGGCCACACACAGGCCTGGATTTGTGGATATCCCTGCTGCACCTAGGTGAGACTATCACTTTTTTAGTCATCCTGACTGACTCACTTGTGCACAGAAAGGAAATCCTCAAATCCAGGCCTATGTGCGGCCCAGTAGACCTGTATCGACATGTATCTTTGTAATGTGATTTGTGTTTGATGACAAGCATATGTAATCATTATATACAGACTACCGTTCCATCTAAGGGATACAGGAATTGCAATAAATATCGGCTCATGGATTAAGAGCTGTCTAAAAGAGAACAAAGGGTTATTGTAAATGGAACATACTCACTTTTGGACTAATGTGGTAAGTGGGGATCATCAGGGTTCAGTGTTAAGTCCTCTCCTTTTTAACATATTTATTGATAACTTAGAAGTAGGTTTGGAAAGTATTGTCTCAATCTTTTGCTAGTGACACTATGTTGTGCAAGGTAATTAAATCAGAATATGATGTACATTCCCTCCAAAGGGATTTGCATAAATTACAGAAATGGGCAACTAAATGGCCAATGAGATTTAATACGAATAAATCTAAAGTTATGCATCTGGGAAGGAAAAATAGCCAGGCAATTTAAAATTTTAATGGAACAAATCTAGGTGTATCAGATATTGAAAGGGATTTGGGAGTACTTGTGGACAACAACCTAGGTAACAGTGCTCAATGCCAAGCAGCAGCTGCAAAGGCAAATAAAATATTAGCATGTATTAAGAAGGGTATAGAAGGAAGGGAAGCAAATATAATTCTGCCAATATACAAATCACTAGTACACCCTCATTTGGAATATGAAGTACAATTTTGGGCACTGCTTCATAAAAAGGACATTTTAGAGCTGGAAAAAGTACAAAGAAGAAGAACAAAACTAATAAGGAGAATGGAGGGGCAAAGTTATGAAGAAAGTCTAATCAAATTAAACTTATTTTCTATAGGGGATCTCTAAGAGGGGATATGATTACCTTATATATATATATATATATATATATATATATATATATATATATATATCCAGGGTAATAAAAGTTAAGAGGTTCCAACTTAAAGAAAGAAAAGAGTTATTCACAGTAAGAGTGGTTAATCTGTGGAATTCTCTACCAAAGGACGTGGTGACAGCAAATTTGATAGATAACTTTAAAAAGGGATTGGATATTTTTTTAAATGTAAAGGGCATTCAGGGCTATACTGGTTAATTTGGTTAATTAAAGAGGGAGTATTGATCCAGGGAGTAATCTAATTGCCAGTATCTGGGGTCAAGTAGGAATTTATTATTTTGTTTCCCCTTTTTAGACAATTGACAGTTTCACTTTTTTTTCTGTTTGCCTTTCTCTGGATCAAAGAACAATTAATCTGCATATTGCAGATCAAAGGAGATATAAAAAAGTTGAACTTGATGGACTAAAAGTCATTTTTCCAATTACTATGTAACTATATTTGACCACTGCCTAACTTACATTCATGAACAGATTTACATATCTGATGTCTATAAGCACAAAATACTTATCTGCCCCTGGGTGCCCAAACACATGTTGCTCCACCAGCAGCTGTAAGTCAAACAAATGAGCTGCACCAATTGTACCAATTCAAATTATATATATATATATATATATATATATATATATATATATATATATATATATTTATATATATACTGTATATACTGGAGTATAAGCCGACCCGAGTATAAGCCGAGGCACCTATTTTACCACAAAATACTGTGAAAACTTAGTGACTCGAGTATAAGCCAAGGGTGGGAAATGTGCTGTCCCTCTGTGTCCCCCTCTTGTGTGCCCTCTGTGCCCCTTTCTTGTGTGCCCCTCTCTCTCCCATGTGTCTCTTCCCCCCTCTCCCTCCCCTGTGTCTCTCCCCTCTCTCCCTCCCCTGTGTCTCCTCCCCTCCTCTCCCTCCCCTGTGTCTCTTCCCCTCTCTCCCTTCACTGTGTCTCTTCCCCCCCTCTCCCTTCCCTGTGTCTCTTTCCCCCTCTCTCTGTCTCTTTCCCTTCCCCTCCCTTATCACCCTCCTCAACCCCCCTCCTCAACCCCCCTCCTCATCTTCCCTCCTCATCCTCTCTCCTCATCCTCTCTCCTCACTCCCCCCCCTTATCCTCTCTCCTCAACCCCCCTCGTCATCCTCCCTCCTCATCCTCTCTCCTCAACCCCCCTCCTCATCCTCTCTCCTCAACCCCGCTCCTCAACCACCCACCTCAACCTTACTCCCCCTCCTCAACCCCCTCCTCATTCTCCCTCCTCATCCTCCCTCCTCATCCTCCCTCCTCATCCCCCCTCCTAAACCCCCTCCTCATCCTCAACCCCCCTCCTCAATCTCGCTTCTCATCCTCAACCCCCCTCCTCATCCTCTCTCCTCTACCCCCCTCCTCAGCCCTCTCCTCAACCTCCCTCTCAACCCCCCTCCTCATCCTCAACCACCCTCCTCAACCCCCTCCTCATCCTCAACCCCCCTCCTCAACCCCCCTCCTCATCCTCAACCCCCCTCCTCAACCCCCCTCCTCAACCCCTCCTCATCCTCAACCCCCTCCTCAACCCCCCTCCTCAATTTCCCGTCCTCATTCTCAACCCCCCTCCTCATCCTCAACCGCCCTCCTCAACCCCCCTCCTCAACCCCCCAAATATATATACATACTGTATATATTGTGGTGAGCAGCTGCTGATGGAAGGTAAGTGAGGGGAAAGGGAGAGGGTGTGGTAATTAGAGGGGAAAAGTGAGGAGGGAGGTTGAGGGTGATGAGGGGGGTTTAGGCTGAGGAGAGGGGTTTAGGATGAGGAGGGGGGTTGAGGACAAGGGGAGGGTTGAGGAGGGGGGTTGGGAATGAAGAGGGGGTTTTCGGATGAGTAGGGGGTTGAGGAGGGGGATTGAGGATGAGGATGGGGGGTTGAGGAGGGGGGTTGAGGATGAAGATGGGGGGTTGAGGAGGGGAGGTTGAGGATGGGAGGTAGTGGATGAGGAGGATGATGAGGGAGGGGGAGGGAAAGAGCCATGGGGTGGAGAGACACAGGACGGAAAGAGAGCCACAGGGGTGGAGAGACACGGGGGGGGGGGGAAAGAGAGACACGGAGTGGAGAAACACGGGGGGGAAAGAGAGACACAGGGGTGGAGAGACACGGGTGATTCAAGTATAAGTTGAGGGGGCCCTTTTCAGGCTTAAAAAAAGGGCTGACAAACTCGGCTTATACTCGAGTATATATGGTATATATATATATATATATATATACATACTGTATATATTGTGGTGAAGTGCCACCAGAGGTCAGAAGAGAGCTCTTCAAGACTTCTAACCAGGAGTGAGAGAGTTAACAACCTGCTCAAAAGGCAGGGGTGTGTCTACAATCTATGCCTGCTGCTACCTCCAGTTGGAGAGTTGTTTGGAAGTGTGGAGCCTGTGCAGAGGCAGAGCAAACCTGGGACAGCTCTGTGTAGCCAGAGAGAGGTCAGGGAGACCTGGAAAGCCAGTGAGTCTTAACTGTACAGCCAGCACAATTGAGAGACCAAACACTGAGTAGAGTGTCCAGTGTAACCAGAGAGCGTGACAGTAAATCTGTCTCAATATATATATATATATATATATATATATATATATATATTGTGGTGAAGTGCCACCAGAGGGCAGAAGAGAGCTCTTCAAGTCTTTTCCCCAGGAGTGAGAGAGTTAACAACCTGCTCAAAAGGCAGGGGTGTGGCTGCAATCGAGACCTGCGGCAGCTGTCTCCAGGGGGAGAGCTGTTTGACAGAGCTGGAGTGCTGTGGATGTGTGCAGGGCTGAAGTCAGAGGCCGCACTGAAAACTAAACGACCAAAGCCAGAAGCTTTGAAAAGCGAGCATGCAGATAAGAGGATCAGAAAGTCCCTGGAGGTAATGACCAAAGGAGGGATCTGCTTTGGAAAGAGAGGCCGGAGAAACAGAGCCGAGGTGAGAGAGAAAGACATCTCTGCTACCTATATTTTGGACTGTATGTTTTCACTTCTATGTAAGATAGTAAGGGAACTACAGTTTAGTTATGCAGGGCTTCAAGGAGAAGCTAGGACTTATTTTCTGTTTGCTTTATTTTCTGTTGTATGCTGACAAATAAACAGCATAAATCTGCTAAACAGTTAAAGGGCTCCTGCTTTCTCCATTTTGGTGCTGGATATCAGGACACGGATCCTGAGAGTGACAGTGAATCTGTCACATTTATGGTGGCAGTGGTGGGATATTAAATTGTCTGTGTTTAAGAAGACAGCCCACAGTACAGTACAATAATGGAGGAACTATTGAAAGCCCTGGCAGATGCCACTACATGCCAGAAAGTGGGCGGAGCTTGTCAGCAAGAAAGCCAGCAGAAAGGGCTGAAAGAAATTGCAGAAGACAGAGTCCTTGCTGCAAATGATGCTCGACTAAGAGATGCTGCTGCATGTCTGAGAGAGGCCACAGAGAAATGGCAGAGACAAGCAGAAGAAGACATAATCCGCATGCGTGAGGCCACAGAGAAATGGCAGATACAAGTGGAAATGGACAGAGTCCAAATGAGAGAGTTTTTGGAGGCACAGAAAGTGCAGCTGCAGAAACTGAAGTCTGCAAATAATACTGTGGTTACAGAAACAAGTGGAAGCATGAATCCTAATCGCTTCCTAAAGAGGATGACAGCTCAGGATGACGTTGACACCTATCTCCTGAACTTTGAGAAGATTGCCACTAGGGAAGGTTGGCCTAAACAGCACTGGGCCACAGTCCTGGGTCCCTATCTGTGTGGAGAAGCTCAGAGAGCATATTGTGATCTGCCTGAAGAAAAGGCAACAAATTATTGTATCCTGAAGGAAGAGATCCTTTTCAGACTGGGAGTGAAAACAGTACAGAGACTGCGCTCCTGGGATTTTTTTGACAGACCGGCTTATTGCTATCCAACGGACATGCTTGTCTGCCCAAGTTTAAAATGCAGTTTCCCTGTTAAGGGAAGGCAAATCAAACCTGATGAAGAAAGAAATCAGGAGTTAGAGACCTGGTGGATAGCAGAGAGAGTGCAACAAGCCACCAAGAGAGCACCAAAAAAGACTGCAGAGCAGACGAGAGAGACTGCAGAGCAGGCGAGAGAGACTGCAGAGCAGACGAGAGAGACTGCAGGAGCCGCTGCGAGAGAGACTGCAGGTGCCGCTGCGAGAGAGACTGCAGGAGCCGCTGCGAGAGAGACTGCAGGAGCCGCTGCGAGTGAGACTGCAGGAGCCGCTGCGAGTGAGACTGCAGGAGCCGATGCGAGTGAGACTGCAGGAGCCGCTGCGAGTGAGACTGCAGGAGCCGCTGCGAGTGAGACTGCAGGAGCCGCTGCGAGTGAGACGGCTGAGAGTTCAGCAGGGAGCGCCACTGTGACGGCTGAGAGAACAGCAGAGAGCACAAGTGAGATTGCTGAGAGAACAGCTGAGAGCACAAGTGAGATTGCTGAGAGAGCAGAAGAGACCGATGATGCTGCTAACGTCATTGAGGAAGATGGGAACCCAAACAGATGCGGAAATCTTGTGGACAAGAGCGATGAGAAGGCCTCCATAAGAGACCTGGACAGACACAGCTACCTGTCCTTGGTGAATACTCCTGAGCTGGAGAGTACTAGAGAAAGAAAGTGCCTGACAAAGATCTCTGACCTAGAGAAAGGAGAGACCAAGTGGAAGAATATAGCCAGTGTTTTTAATAAGGAAGAATGTCATAAAAATGATAAAGAAACTGGAAATCTTTCCAAAGTAAAAGATAAGGAAGAAAAGGGTCTGGAGATTGAGATGGAGAAAGACAAACCACTGTCTCTGAGAGAACATATGAAGCAGGGCATGGAGATCTGTCCTTATAAAACTATGAAGTGTCCCAAGAGCGTTCTATCTCAGTTTGCCACAGAACAAAGTGCTATGGATAAAGAGAAGCAAGACAGGAAACAAGTGAAGCAAGGAGTACAGTTGAACTCTGTAACGGAGCAGGAACACGCAGTCCAAAATCTCCGCTGGTATACGATAAAATACCCAAGAGGCACTACAGTTTCACCATCCCCGACCTTCCATATTGGACGACACACAATTTGGGAGTCAAATGAATACTGACTTTATTTTGTTATTGCAGAAATATATATACATCTCTTTGGCCACAGGCAATACACATGCCCATATTTGGCTACACACAATACACATAAAGAGAACAATAGGGGGGTCACACCTCCCTGGCAACTTTGATACAATCAGACATTGATTCAATTACACTTCTTTGTTCTTATCAGAGAATGAAAACACTTTGGAAAATGCAAGGATCCTTTACAACTTTCTTATCTCTTGAATCTCTGTAATAGGATTATCTATTAGCCTAGGTCTGCAAAAGTCTGGCTAATATTCTGCAGAGCATAAACCAGCATACATATTGTAGGATCATATTTTAACCATAATAATCATAAAACAGGGTAAAACAGTGATGGGTTCCGCTACACACCTCCCCCGTGACCATAAGCCGGCATACACGGTCTGATCCCAACGGATCGGCCTGGGGATGTCCGGACAAAAGTATTTGTTGGTCAATTCTCTAGTTTGACAACCCATCAGCATTACTGCAATTCACCTTTACTCACATTTCACATATCCCCAGATAGCTGGGATCTGAGCGCACAAAACTACCGAATAGCGCTCAGATCCTCTTCACACAGTTCAATTGCCATGTAGCTAAAGTCTTTCCCATAGTCTTTCATTATATGAATGGGCTTCATGGCACAGTTATCTGGGGTATCATGGCTCACACAGGGCAAGTACCGAATGACCCCCCTGTATGTAAAGGGCCAGAATGAGTGACATACACTCTGGTATGGCCGAACACTGGTTCCAAAGGGCAATATGTACCAGGGCCATAGTCGCAGGGCAGGAGGCTGGCAAACAGTCCTCTCCAAGCCAAAGTGGCGAAGGGCACTTCGTCACACATCTCCCCTTTGGGGGGAAGTCTAACCAGGCACCTGGATATTTTGCTGGGGTGATGGTGCAACACGCTGAGGGGACTTGAGGGGCAGAGGCCAGCGGCACTCTGCCCTGATGCCAGCTCTTCTGCTGGTATAACCTGCAGGACCTCCTGCTCTGTACAAGGGACAAGGGGAGGGCAGAGGCCGACTGCACTCTGCCCCGCTGTCAGCTCTTCTGCTGGGGTACTTGGGACATATTCCGGCTCAGTAGCCAGGGAAACGTGGGGGTCAGTGGGGGTTAACATTTCCTCTGTTAACGCTGGGGCCACATTAGAAGTTAGCTGGGGAGGGGAATTTGTACTTACCCCCTCCTCCGGTTGTCCCAGTGACGGTAGTTGGGGATCTGGACAAGCTGTGGGCGCAGAGACCATGGTCCCATCTGCGCCGTCTGGGAGATTGGTGTCTCCCCTGGTTAGGGTAAACAGTCGCTGGGGGGGAAGGACGACACCTTCTGCCCCCTGTGTTTCACACTGCCGCTGGGGGGGAAGGACGACACCTTTGGCCCCCTGGGGTACCCACTGCCGCTGTGGAGGAAGGTCGACACCTTCTGCTCCCTGGGGTACACACTGCCGCTGGGGGGGAAGGACGACACCTTCTGCCCCCTGGGGTTCACACTGCCGCTGAGGGGGAGGGACGACACCTTCTGCCCCCTGGGGTTCACACTGCCGCTGGGGGGAAAGGACGACACCTTCTGCCCCCTGGGGTTCACACTGCTGCTGGGGAGGAAGGACGGCCCCTTCTGCTCCCTGGGGTACACACTGGCGCTGTGGGGGAAGGCCGACACCTTCAGCTCCCTGGGGTACACACTGCCGCTGGGGAGGAAGGACGACACCTTCAGCTCCCTGGGGTACACACTGCCGCTGGGGGGGAAGGCCGACACCTTCAGCTCCCTGGGGTACACACTGCCGCTGGGGAGGAAGGACGACACCTTCAGCTCCCTGGGGTACACACTGCCGCTGGGGGGAAAGGACGACACCTTCTGCCCCCTGGGGTTCACACTACCGCTGGGGAGGAAGGACGGCCCCTTCTGCTCCCTGGGGTACACACTGCCGCTGGGGGGGAAGGCCGACACCTTCAGCTCCCTGGGGTACACACTGCTGCTGGGGGGGAAGGATGACACCTTCGGCCCCCTGGGGTACACACTGCCGCTGGGGAGGAAGGACGACACCTTCGGCTCCCTGGGGTACCCACTGCCGCTGTGGAGGAAGGTCGACACCTTCTGCTCCCTGAGGTACACACTGCCGCTGGGGGGGAAGGACGACACCTTCTGCCCCCTGGGGTTCACACTGCCTCTGAGGGGGAAGGACGACACCTTCTGCCCCCTGGCGTTCACACTGCCGCTGGGGGGAAAGGACGACACCTTCTGCCCCCTGGGGTTCACACTGCCGCTGGGGAGGAAGGACGGCCCCTTCTGCTCCCTGGGGTACACACTGCCGCTGGGGGGGAAGGCCGACACCTTCAGCTCCCTGGGGTACACACTGCCGCTGGGGAGGAAGGACGACACCTTCAGCTCCCTGGGGTACACACTGCCGCTGGGGGGAAAGGACGACACCTTCTGCCCCCTGGGGTTCACACTGCCGCTGAGGGGGAAGGACGACACCTTCTGCCCCCTGGGGTTCACACTGCCGCTGGGAGGGAAGGACGACACCTTCTGCCCCCTGGGGTTCACACAGCTGCTGGGGGGGAAGGACGACACCTTCTGCCCCCTGGGGTTCACACTGCCGCTGGGGGGGAAGGACGACACCTTCTGCCCTCTGTAGGGCCGGTAGAGAGACCTCGGTCCCATCTCTACCTGCCATCTGGAGGTCATCCCAGGACCAGTCAATGAAGTCTGGTTCTGCTTGTCGAGTAGGTTGGCGCTGCACAAGGCTGAGCAGGTGTTGGTAGTCCTGCTCCAGCTCCCACTCTCTCGTTACCAGGTGGGTCATGTCTTTGCTCACCTCGCCTTCGTCATCCCAGACATACATGCCCATCCGGTAGTCGTAGATGTCCCAAAACCTAGACCCCTCCGTGCTGCCAAGATCAATATCGTCCTCCAAGGCATCCCATAATAAACCCGGGCCATCATAATCATCCCCCTCCGGTAAGTCGTGTTCGGCCGTCCAGGGGGTAAGTCAAACGGTATGCCACCAGAGGGCCTGGTATGCGTTGTCTAGCCAGATCTCTCGCCATACCAGGGTCTCTAGTCTTGTCACCCACTCATCCAGGGGCTGCTCTCCCAAAAGATACATCCGCATCGCCACACGCTTCTGTAGCCGCTGCTCATCACTGGGGAGACTCTCACCTCGCCGCCATTGGGCATCTTCCAGGGCATCATACCAGAGTTCCTTTCTGTCTGTTTCCCTGTAGTCTGCGGCCGCCTCCTCCTCCTCATCATGGAACGCTGTCTGAAAACTATCCGGTTCCATCCTGCTGTAGCCAGGGGCGCTGTACGGATACTAGCGTTGCCCTCAATTTGTACTCCACGGAATGGTGTCTCCTGTAGCTGTCCTTCTGACCGTGGGAACAATTCCACCACTTGCCAACAAATGTAACGGAGCAGGAACACGCAGTCCAAAATCTCCGCTGGTATACGATAAAATACCCAAGAGGCACTACAGTTTCACCATCCCCGACCTCCCATATTGGACGACACACAATTTGGGAGTCAAATGAATACTGACTTTATTTTGTTATTGCAGAAATATATATACATCTCTTTGGCCACAGGCAATACACATGCCCATATTTGGCTACACACAATACACATAAAGAGAACAATAGGGGGTCACACCTCCCTGGCAACTTTGATACAATCAGACATTGATTCAATTACACTTCTTTGTTCTTATCAGAGAATGAAAACACTTTGGAAAATGCAAGGATCCTTTACAACTTTCTTATCTCTTGAATCTCTGTAATAGGATTATCTATTAGCCTAGGTCTGCAAAAGTCTGGCTAATATTCTGCAGAGCATAAACCAGCATACATATTGTAGGATCATATTTTAACCATAATAATCATAAAACAGGGTAAAACAGTGATGGGTTCCGCTACAAACTCTATCCCAGTGGGTTTCAAAAAGCCGGAAGTAGAAGACAGGCAAGTTGCTACTGAAATCAAGGGGATCAGGATGATGCCAGGTTATATTCCTGAATGGAGAAGGAAGCCTGCGTTTGAGGACAACAGAGTGTCCTATAGGAAGAAGACACCGATGTCTAATTGGGAGCAGTGGAAGAGTCCCCCCAAGTACAAGATGAATGAGAGAAGTATGCAGAAGTGGCTGCACAGTGGCGAACAGGTGAAGCGAGACCTCCTCACTGACCGTAAATCCCAGAGTGAAGCAGCTGTAATAGAAAAGGAGCTCCTGTTCCATACTCCAGAAAAGCAGAGGGTGAGCACACTCCCTGATAATGAGGCACAGTTGAAGCAGAGTGGAGTTGGTTCAGAAGAGACTAACCCTGATCTTCAGGAACTGTGTGCACAAGATGCTACCTTTAATGCAGAGCGATACCTGCAGAAAGCTCATATGCCTGGCATAGCGAAGGAGCTTGTACAAGAAAGACAGAATGGTGAAGAAAACACGGCTGAGCAGCCAAAGATATTCAGGGACGACCTGATAGAAGAGTCAGAGGAGGTTCCTCTGTTGATCATGCAGCAAAAGATCCAGTACAAGCAAAGTCAACTGGATTTGCAACAAGCTAATGAGGAGAAACTGGGGCTGAAGGAAGCCAAAGACGATGAAAAGCTGGAAGCCTTGGAGGCAAAGCAAGTGGACAAGCCACTAAAAGAAGATATAATACGGATGATGGCTGAGGATACCGGAAATAAAAGTGTTTTCCAGGAATCTAGGATTTAAGAGGCCACTAAGAAGTGTACTGGCCTATCTGCTGAGTGTCAGCCTAGAGTTGGTGAACAGCTGGAGATATTCCAGCAAAACCCAACATCTGAGAGATCCTTCCTGGCAGAGGTAGAGAGATGCAGACCTTACAGGACTGAAAGCACAGTGGTAACGAGTAGTCCTGCCGTGAACCGCAAGAAAGAGGAGGTGCGGACCCAGGCACAAGAAGCAGCCCTGAGAGAGGACATGCTTGTGGAGCCTCTTAAGGATGCTGTACCAGAAAAGAAGCAAGATGACTGGATGAGGCTGATGCGTTTTGGTGAGAGTTGTCAGCCAGCAAATAGGAGCACCTGGTACCGAGAGATCCAGAAACAGAAGGAAGAAAGGCAGCCCAAGAAGTTGCTATTTCATAGTGAAGTTGAAAGGGATGAGAAAGCTGTGGATAATCTCCTGGAAAAGAAAGAACATTTAACAGTTTTAAAGGAGCAAATGAACTCCAAGCATAAGGAGGCCGAAGTGAGGAAGCTCCAGTCCCAGGCTCCCGGTCTGCAGATGAAGCGTAGATGCTGCTGGGGTGGATTTGAACAGACGAAACCACACCATCTAGCCACGAACTGTCAGGGAGTAACCAAGCTGGAGAGTGAACTGGTGAACATCAGCCCTTGCATTAAAGCTATAAATAGGATAAGTCAGAGCTGCAAGAATAAGATGATGGGTCTAAAAGAAAAGATGCATCCGGTGAAAGACAAGGTCACAGAAACCTGTGATGTACCCCCAGGGAAGCAACTGTATGGAGAAACCTATTCTCATACCAAAGTACAAGAAGTACTTTTCCAGGGTCCCTGGGGCAGGACACTCGGAGAGATGGGCGGGCCGGTGTCCTACCCTCAAAGTTTAAGTGACAGCAGGCCGAACGGCAAAGAAAGCAGAAAAGATGAAGTGAAAGCAAGAGAGGGAAAAATAATTGTCTCTTCACCCAGAAAGAAAACTCGGTTACAAGGAAAGACAAAGGAATTTGAAAGCAGTGATGAAGAAGGTAAGCTGCGAAATGGAAATTATAATGATGATGATGATCCCAACGAAAGAGTATTGGAGACCCTACAGAAAGGTCTGAAGGGAGCCCGACAAGCTCAAGGGGTCACAGAGGTTGATCAAGAGTTATACAGATCGACCAAAGAGAACCAGCTGCTATCTGAGCCAGACACAAGTACCCAAATGGGTGAGTTGAAAGCGCAAATGAATAAAGTGGAAAAGTGTGCAAGGTGGAAAGCAGCCAAAATTCCTACAATGGAGAATACCCTCAGCGGTGGAAGACCAGAGGTGTCACAGATGTCGCAGAGTGAAGTTAGGGATGCCACGATACAAGTTGAGGCTCCGAAGATTCACAGAGCGATAGTGAACCAGGAGGTCACGATCACTAGCAGATCGCAGGAGGTACCGAAGAGAACACTGATGATACAGAGGATGCATTGGATTGCGGATATGGCCTCACGGCGTTGGACGCTCAACCCCATGGTGTCAAACTGGGGTGGGGGATATGTGGTGAAGTGCCACCAGAGGGCAGAAGAGAGCTCTTCAAGTCTTTTCCCCAGGAGTGAGAGAGTTAACAACCTGCTCAAAAGGCAGGGGTGTGGCTGCAATCGAGACCTGCGGCAGCTGTCTCCAGGGGGAGAGCTGTTTGACAGAGCTGGAGTGCTGTGGATGTGTGCAGGGCTGAAGTCAGAGGCCGCACTGAAAACTAAACGACCAAAGCCAGAAGCTTTGAAAAGCGAGCATGCAGATAAGAGGATCAGAAAGTCCCTGGAGGTAATGACCAAAGGAGGGATCTGCTTTGGAAAGAGAGGCCGGAGAAACAGAGCCGAGGTGAGAGAGAAAGACATCTCTGCTACCTATATTTTGGACTGTATGTTTTCACTTCTATGTAAGATAGTAAGGGAACTACAGTTTAGTTATGCAGGGCTTCAAGGAGAAGCTAGGACTTATTTTCTGTTTGCTTTATTTTCTGTTGTATGCTGACAAATAAACAGCATAAATCTGCTAAACAGTTAAAGGGCTCCTGCTTTCTCCATTTTGGTGCTGGATATCAGGACACGGATCCTGAGAGTGACAGTGAATCTGTCACAATATATATATATATTTATTTATATATTTATATACATATATATATATATATATATATATATATATATATATATATATATATATGAATATATACAGTGCCTTGTAAAAGTATTCACGCCCCTTGACTTTTTACTTATTTTGTTACATTACAGCCTTAAATTCAATGTTTTGTTAATCTGAATTTTATGTGATGGATCAGAACACATCAGAGAGGCAGCACAGAGACCTAAGGTAACACTGGAGGAGCTGCAGAGTTCCACAGCAGAGACTGGAGTATCTGTACATAGGACGACAATAAGCCGTACGCTCCATAGAGTTGGGCTTTATGGCAGAGTGGCCAGAAGTAAGCCATTACTTTCAGCAAAAAAAAAAATGGCACATTTTGAGTTTGCGAAAAGGCATGTGGGAGACTCCCAAAATGTATGGAGGAAGGTGCTCTGGTCTGATGAGATAAAAATGTAACTTTTCATCCATCAAAGAAAACGTTATGTCTGGCGCAAACCAAACACATCACATCACCCAAAGAACACCATCCCCACAGTGAAACATGGTGGTGGCAGCATCATGCTGCGGGTAATTTTTTCAGCAGCCGGGACTGGGAAACCAGTCAGAGTTGAGGAAAAGATAGATGGTGCTAAGTACAGGGATATTCTTAAGCAAAACCTGTACCACTCTGTGCGTGATGTGAAGCTAGAACGGAGGTTTACCTTCCAGCAGGACAATGACCCCAAACTGTGTTGGAATGACCCCAAATTGTGTTGGAATGGCCTAGTCAAAGCCCAGACCTCAATCCAATAGAACATCTGTGGTCAGACTTAAAGATTGCTGTTCACAAGTGCAAGCCATCCAACTTCCAGGAGCTGGAGCAGATTTGCAAGGAGGAATGGGCAAAAATCCCAGTGGGTGGTAAAATGTGGCAAGCTCATAGAGACTTATCCAAAGCGACTTGGAACTGTGATTGCCGCAAAAGGTGTCTCTACAAAGGATTGACTTTAGTAGGGGTGAATAGTTATGCCCATTGATTTTTTCTGTTATTTTGTCCTATTTGTTGTTTACTTCAAAATAAAATTAAAAAAAAACATTTTCAAAGTTGTGGGCATGTTTTGTAAATTAAATGATGCAAATCCTTAAATAATCCATGTTAATTCCAGGTTGTGAGGCAACAAAACCCGAAAAATGCCAAGGGGGGTGAATACTTTTGTAAGGCACTGTATATATATATATATATATATATATATACACACACATATTTGTTGTTTAGTCTTTCAGTCATGTCTGACTGTCTATGACCCTTTAAGGCTTTCTTAGCAAAGATATTTGAGAGGGTTGCCAGTTCCTTCACCAATGGGCTACACACTTGTCTGTCCTATCTGCTATGTCTTGCCCATCATGAATGACCCTACATGGCATATCTCACAGCTTTGTTGAGGTACCCAAGCTTCTTTATCAATAGGTATCATGAAGGGATACATATATGTGCAAGATTTTTTCTACATGTATGAAATAAATGTATGCAAAATATCTTCAAGATTAAAAATAAATAATATATATATATATATATATATATATATATATATATATATACATACATATTTGTTAAGAGGGTATTTGGGTATTGGTGCTGTTGCCTTCTAGAACTGGATAAGGATAGTAATTAGGCTTGGAGTGAAAGAGTCTGGAAGTCTGGTAGGCTGGATATATATTAGTGTAACCTGTCTGAATAGCACTAGTCTCCTGTAGACAGTCTATGTTCCAATTGGAACTGTCACTGTTGCCATGGCAACCTGCAGCACCACAATCCTGTGAGTGAAGGTTCTGTCATCACAATCACTCACCCCTTCATTCACCAGGCGATTCAAGACCCCAAATGGGTCATGGGCAACTGAAGGTCTGAAGTGTCCAATTGCCTGGAGAGACCATCTGCGTTTTCATGAGCTCTACCCTGCCTTTATTGCATAGAAAAGCTATGAGTCTACAGGCTTAGGCTCCATTTCAACAGGCGACCATTGTTCCTGGCCACCCTTTTGTGCCAGCACAATAGATTGTGGACTTTGACAACCACAAACTCTTTCCCAAAAAGTTAGGGCTGTAGTTTATTTAGGGCCCTGTCAACTGACAGGCACTCCTTCTCAATAGTCGCATAGCTAACCCCAAAGGGCAACAGTTTGCGGCTCAGGTATGCAGAAGGGGTTTCCTGCGCTGGGCATCCATCTGACTCAAAACCACTCCGATGCCATATGTTGAGGCATCTATCTGGACCAACAAACAGCGGGAGTAATCCGGGGCAAGTATGACAACATGGGAAGTTAGGGCAGCCTTCAGGTCCTGGAAGGCTTTCTAACATTCAGGTTTCCACTGTATCAGCCGGGGCATTACCTTTTTAGTAAGGTTCATCAGTGTCTTTGTTACAGTGCTGTAATGGGGTAATGGCACTTGTAAGAGCAAATGGTCAACCCTGCTTGCTGGATCTGACCCAGGACCGTGGCTGAAGTATGGCTGAATATGGCAGTGTCATCAAGGGATACATGGGTTAACTCGTGGCACCCTTGTAGTAAGTGGTCTACAAGACATTGGAAAGTGTAAAGGGCATTTTTCTTCTCAAAAGGTATAATTTGGCTTTGATATAGCCCAAATGGGGTGGTGAATGCCGACTTCTCTCTAGCATTCTGTGCAAGTATATCTTAGACAACCCCATAGTGGTCAAGTAGGTTGCCTGTCCTAGCCCATCTAGTCATTCATCTACTTTAGGCATAGGGTAAGCATCAATAGTCGTCTTGTTATTTAGCTGCCTATAGTCACAAGGACTAAAGGGTTCAATGACTTCTAGCTCTAACATCTCATCCAGCTTCATCCAGCTTCTTATATTGCCCTCCCAAATATACCTCTCCCCCTCAGTCCTGTCTCCGCAGTCAGTGCATTAGCCATAACACACTGTCATTCCCCAACAATACATCTGCAGGGAGCCCAGTTATGATTCCCACCTCTTTCATAGCTGCTGGCCCCAGCTACCACAATGTCCAGCTGCTTATTCAGGATAGCGGAGGGGCTCACCAGGCCTGGGTGAATCAGGGTTAGACATGATCCAGTGTCCCTAAAGTCCTCCGCAGGCTTTCCATCTACTTTAATAGGCTGGACATGATGACCCCTGTGGGTAACTGAACAGGGCCAACAAAATACTGCTACTCGGACCAGACTACATCCACAGAGCAACCAAATAATTGGTCCTCCATTGCTGTGGGGTTAGCCACCCACTCGCCTACACACAAGACAGGAAGAGAGGAACCCATGGAATTTCCTGGGTGAACTTTAGATGTTGCAAAGGACTGTACAAACCACCAAACTCCTCTATTCCTAGGGTCTGATGGGGCAGTTGTGGGTGGCTGGGGAGTCAAGGATGACTTAGTTCAAGGTCGGAAGCTGTGTTCTAGGCTGGGCTATTGGGCTGTAGAGCACTGGTCTAGGTGGCCTAGTTAGGTGGAGACCGCTGGATGGGTGAGGTCTCCCTGTATTGGTCTGCTAGGTGACAAGCCTCTTCTGCAGTGGTGGGTTGTCAGTCCTGTACCCAAACTTTCATGGCTGGAGGACAAAGCTGTAAACATTGATCCAGCACAACAACCTAGGCAGCCTCCTCATCAATCTGGACCTGATGCCCCTTCCACTACCCATAACATGCATGGCAGTGCTTCCATACCAGCTCCCCATATGACCCCTGGGCACCTCGGGCTAGTCCCGGAATTGCTTTCTGGAATGTTCAGGGGTCACTTGGTATCAGGCCAACAGCAGCCACTTTACTCCATGAAAGTTATCTGCAAGATGGCTGGGAATGGCCCGGTAGGCTTGCCTTCTCCCAGGAGTTCAATCCAGTGGTGGCACCTCATCTCCATTCTAGGTCCTGAGCATAGAACAGAGACATCTCATAACTGAGTTCTTACCTGGAAGCATCGCTAGTGTCCTTGCGCACACTGAAGAGCTATAGTCTCCTACAGACAGGTAAAGCTCTGATTGCCACTGTCACTGTTGCCATGGCAGCCTGCAGTGCCACAACCCTGAGATATGGAATCATGAGTGAGTGGTTGGAGGGGGAGGGAAAGAGAGAGGGAATTAGAGAGAGATATGGAAATAGGGAGGGGCACTGAGGGAGGGAGGAAAAGAGTGAGGAGGCAGAAAGAGAGAGGGAGGGAGAGAGACAGAGAGAGGCAGGAGGGAGAGAGAGAGAAAGAGAGGGAGAGAGAGAGGGTGATGGAGAGAGACAGAGAGCACACATAGTGCAGAGAGAGGACACTGAGAGAAAGAGGATGCACTGAGAGAGACAGGGAGCACAGAGATAGGGACATCACAGAGAGAGCGAGTGCACAGAGAGAGAGAAAGACAGTGTACATAGAGACAGGGGGTGTAATTACTGATTTTGGGGCTTCCCTAAACCCCAGCAAGTAACACTGTTATTTGGGTCTCTGTCACATCTGTTTGCTATTATCAAAGTCTATCAAATGGGATGTGTTTTAATGATTGTGACAATTGGTCTTTCCTTTATGTGTCTTGTGTAAAGAATTAATGTGTGCATATAGTTACTATCAGAATTTCTTGGTTACAATATATATACTGTTATTGATGTAAGGTGGCCGAAATGGTTTATGTGATATTCTGATGTATTTGGTCCAGAGGTGCAATTCCCAGATGTTACTCTTTCCATAGCATCTCATGAGTGATCAAAGGACAGCCATAACATTTGAGCTGAATCGTCCATATAATCTCCAGGCTCTGGTATCTCGAAAGGGAGGACAGAGAGAGGGAAAGGGAACACAGAGAGAGACAGGTGGCACACCCAGAGAGAGACAGCACAGAGAGAGACAGCACAGGCAATTGAACATAACATATGACACCATCATTTATGACGGGCATGTTACTAGTAACATGGGAAAAACTTTCAGGAAATGAGGGAGGGGAGAGCTAACAGAATTGAATTAATACCTTTTGCATCTGACTTTGCAAAGAGGATCATGGTGGTGCATACGCACAGAATTTGCCTGTGAGCTCCCATGTCTATTTTGTTTTGCTATAGTGTAACATGCTACAAGCCTTCCACTTCACATCCACATCTTCCTCACAAAAGAACTTGATCGTGGCTCCTGGCTAGAGAAGGCATGGGCTATATGTAAAACATAAATAAACTAATATTTAAATCTATTTTTTTATGTAAATGAGGCACCCCACCCATGGAAGCACTTCTAGGTGGCTGTCTGATTGGCTAGTTATAAATCCTGATATCCTGTGAAGCTTATTTCTGATGACTGAAATGTCTTTCATCCATAATTGCAAATGCAGACCCTGCAAAGCTTACTGAAGCTATGGATCAACATTGGTTGTCTTACGATGCATTATTTGTAATTATTCAAAAGTTTTCATAACGATAAAAAAGTTCCATCTTGTCTGTCTTCAGAACGTATTCCTTTCTTTGATCTTTATTATTCAGTAATAAAAAGAAGTATGGGGTGAAGGAGACATGAAACAGGTTTATTTGCTAAATCATAGGAGTATAGGGTCTGTTTTTAGTATTTTTCACCTACCACCTTCACTGCCCTCTGAGAAAGGGATATCAGTCTAGGAAACTCCTTTGATGCTGCCCCTTGTCATTCTCCTGCCTTAGGTCACAGCCTTCACAACATTTTGGAAATCTGGCACTTTAATAGTAGACTTGGAAACAAATTAACCACTAGTTTGTGCTTGTACCACTGGGATATGTTCACAAGCTTTAAAAGCTCTCTCAATAGTGATGTGAGAACTATCCAATTCCAATTTCTATCTTATTCTGTCCCCTTTTCAAAGTGGAGAAATTGCATCACACTAGCTAGGCCTTGTGAACTTTGTCTTAAACACACCACTGCCTCTGGTCCAATGGCCTTTAGAATAACATAAAGTAAACGTCAAAGACATTCCTAGTGGGAAAGTAGAACTAAAAGGAATAGTAAATCCCAGTAGGATAAACCTCACTCTCAGGCTCCAAAAAGGAAAAAAACATGCTACAAAGACAATATGCTAAAGTTAATATTTTCTCAAAAAATATGTTATGCTCATAGCTTGTATAGCAATAAGTAATGCTATTAGTTTGTTACACGCTTCACAATCAAGTGAAATTTTTTCAAAACTACATTAGCTTTTTTAAAATAATTACTTAAGACTTCAGTGAATATTCCTTTTAGATAAACATGCTGATAAGTTTATTCAGTGCAATGTGATCCAATACAGTGTCCAAATATTACATTTTAGAAACATGCATAGTTTTGTTTGGTAAACAGTAACAGACATCTGTATGTCATTGTTGCCGCAGCCTGCTGTATGAACTCTTTGCAGAGTATTTGCTTTCCCTTGAAGATGTGCTGGAGTAAGAAATTTCTCCATGAAAGTACATAAGAGCCCTATGTAAATCAGGTGCTCTAAGTTAGGGCACTGCCATAAATTGGCTGTGTGAGCTTTTTTTCCCTAACTTCTACACTAATGTAAATCTTTCACTCCTCCAGTTTAGGGCACTCAGTGCACAGCCATAAATCCTGCCTTAGACGCGATAGATTTCTGTGCAGGGAGTAGCCAAACCAAGCCCTATGGATGAGCCAGGGCCCTAGGAGCTAATAGGAAATGTGAACATCATGAATATTATAATGAGTGGAAAGTGCAGTAGCAGTGACTCGTAGGAGTTCTCTCACAATGTTTTAGGAATGGGGGATTAACATAGCTTGGTAGGATTTACTGTGCTGGGGATTAGCATAGAACTCTAAATTAGCTGTGCAGACATTAATTGACTGTTCTTGCTCAATCTATTTGTGTTCCTGAGTGTTGTTTACTAGACTAGAGATTATTCATTTCTCAAGTAAAGAAATCCTCATTTGACACAATACTTAAACCTTACAGTATTTTTAAAGTACCACTGTCATTTTCAAATGAATTCATACATTTGTGAAGTATGTAACAAAATAACAACATAGCAGGAATAGATTCTAAGCATTCTGAGATAAAATTCTTTAGCTTAGCAGATGTTATTGTGCTGGAGGTATTCCACAATTGTATCTTCCATTGGAATCTAATGGGGTGTATTCTTCTAATTTGTGTTATCTGTTTAGGAGTGAGGGTGGTATAGAGATATGCTAAACTTATGATTCAGTAAAGTTTTTAGAATTTGACATCTTCTCTCCCCCACATATTCTCCGCAGAAGACAATTGCAAGTAAACTTGCAGCTTTTGTTTGCTCTGCTCTATACCTCTTCCCTCGTGCCCTTAAAGTGAAGTATAAATATTATGGCAGCTTCCATGCACTGGAAGAGTTTGCTAAAATGAGGGCTTCCTCTGGAAATGCATCTAGACTCGTGGCTTAGGTAGCTGCTAGTTTTTTAGTTTGTGGCATACTTCCCAAATGAAGTTTTTCCTTATCTGCAGTGATCCTTTAAATGCTAAATTTTCTTACAGTCATTGTTCATTTAAAGAGGGCTTTAGAGCCAATGCACTGTAAAAGTCCTACATCATTAAGCTGCACTTCTACACCTACATACCATAACAAATAGTGATGGAATCATTTCTATCAACACCACAATTTAAAATGACCTGTTATTTCAACATTTAAATATAATTTGGACTGAAGCTAAAGTATATGTTACTGTAATAACAGAGATCCAGCCAACTACACGCATAGTCTCTGCAACCCAGGTTTTACCTCGACAGATATTTGAATGTAACATGACCATGAATTACTGAATATGACAAATTATATCTGATAATGATAATTACACTTTATGCAACCATCAAGACACACATAATTATTATTGCATACTAACCAAATTGATGCTTAATGTATCAATATCCAGGATTTCAAATATGTGGAGCCAAAAGGCAGAGATCATCTTGCCAAATATTCATATTCTCACAATTGGTACTGGCAGCTGCAAAGTGGAGAAAACCAATGTGCCCAGACCACAGCATCACTCCTGACTGTTTGAAATTCCTACCTAGTCTATACAGCACAGTGTCGTATAGTGTGGTTTGCTGTATTCACCATGGAGAAAATCAAATAGATATACACTTCTAAGCAAAACATTTTCACATAAAAAAAAAATCTATGCACACGCTACACATCTGTAGTCTACAAATTTCTAGCACACATTTAAAAGAAAAGGTTTATGAATGAAACTTAATTGATCTGTAGTAAAAATTCAATATAGACAGCATATGATTGTTTCTTTCTTCCTCTGTCCTGACATATTACAGGAAACAGGGTGACACTGAGCCTTATGGATGTGTAAATTGCAATATATTCTGTTTTTGTTCCCATTGTTTTTTGAAGAAATCAAATAAAAAACAAAAACAAAATTAACAGGTCTGCATAAACCCTTGTTCACATTTCTTTTTAACCCAGGTCAAAAAAAATTACTTTGTATATGAATCAATGTTAATTTTCTTCAATTAGTATAATTTATTTTCCACAGGAAAAAAAAAAAAAAAAGCTTTTGCTCTGTATAAAACGTGCTCTTTCAAATAGTAAAATAATTTACATAATATAAATAAATATCAGCCTGCTGTGTACAAAACATTTCATTCTGTCTACACATATATTGTTTTATAACTGTTTTTTGTTTAGAGAAAAAGAGTGAAAAAACACTATATATACACAAAAGTATATTCTAAATATGCAATTTAAAATTCTGAAAAAAATTAACTTCCAAAAATGTTTTGACTGAATTATACTGTATTCAGTATATTTTATCTAGCTTGTTGAACCAAAACTTAAAACTTCTGATAATCCATTGTATTCAACAACAACAAAAACATATTTTATATAGGAAATAATGAGTATGTTGATAAACTCTTCATTATTTTTACACCTTGGTTTGTCCTAATCAAATCTCACATTGGTTTGTCCTAATCAAATCTCCAGTAGTTGCAAAAATGTAATAGAACCAGGTTTTGATTAGCAATTACATTCCTCATGCAGCAATCCGTTATGAGTAAACCCTTATGAGTGATCATTACATATGAAATTTAGATTTTTCCTAAAGTGCTATTACATGGGTGCTGTAAGAGTTATTGAACATCCTACGTGTTCTTATAAAGCTCTGAGATTGCTCACAAGACAAATCCTTACATGTAAACTCCGGCTCCCAAGCAAAGAAAATCATTATGAGACACTTAAAGAGCTACTAGTGTCTCAGCAGGAGAACAAAATTCCCTAAGGAAGGATTATCAGGACTATATTAAAAGCAAAATAAGGTCTACACATCTTACAGCACAGCAAGCCTTTGTAATGGTTAATCCACTTCTATAGAACACTACTAAAGAACAATCAATTAAATCACAAGGTCAATTACAAATACCTGCTCATACAATTAAACACTGACATCCAACTATTGGTAAGTCACACTATATTAATATAGAGCCCTAGGTAGTTAACACCTACCTACCTGCCCACCAACTACATTTATAACCCTGTTTTATCATTAAATGTGTAATATTAGAATCCTGTTTCACACTCACTTCCTGATTACTTTAATAATAATGTGTGACCCTTAACTTCTGTGCTCTTAACCTCATACCTATTTTATATGACATGCCACCTATGTACCCACATTCACCTACATTTTGTTTTGTACTCCTCAACCATGTCCATATTGTATTTCTCATGCTCTTGTAACTATTTGTATACACCCTGCATGCATAACAGTATAGTGTATTTGTATTGTGACAAACCTGTACCCACATATACTTGCATTTGCTGGGCATTCCTATATCTATCTATATATGTATACATATATAGTAATTTAGTAACTATTAATCTATATAAATATAGATTAATAATGAGTACTGCAATATAATTTGATACCTTTTGTATTGGACAAACGTTTTATTTATAATGACGAGCTTTCGAGAGGTTTAACCTCTCTTTATCAAGTCTCAAGCAATACTAACATGATATGGAACACTCAGTTTGAATAATAACAGCAGATGCAGAGAGAGTGGAAACAGCATCTGACCTCATCCGGTAAATACATATATGGGGAATAAACACAACTTAGCAAAGGAAACATATATACACATATACATCAATATATACATGAAAAAGCAGAGCACTGTAGTCCACAGCGATATCTTTCCTGTTGGACAAACACCTCACTAAGAGTGCTAAGTCTGTTATGGTATAAGAGGAAAAAAATCACATGAAATTCTGATAATGTGTTAGAAAACCCAAGTCTATATTAAATACTGTGTTTTTAGTGTTGAAGAATGTGATCATCTTTATTTCAAATGCCTTTCTCTCTTGAATGCTTTTACATTTTCCTCTGAGTATTTTGACATTTAAGTTTTGGATGGAGTGATCATTCTGGCTAAAATGGTGTCCTACTGGGCTACAATAACTGTCTTCATTATGCTTTCTTATTGAATGCCTGTGTAAATTCATCCTTAAATGCATTTTTGGCTGGTTTCTCCAATGTAACAGCCTGTGTCACATAAAGTACATTGTATTATATAAACCACATTAGACTATGTACATGAATATGATCCTTTGATGTTATAGGTTTTGTTGTTATGTGTGGCTGTGTCATCATTACAAATGTGTTGGCATAATTTACAGGCACGTTTGTTACAAGGTTTAGTTCCATTTTTTGTATTCAGTTGTTCATTGGCCAATTTTCTGCTGACAAGTTTTTGTTTCAGGTTTGGTGGTTGTTTAATTGCAAGGATGGGAGGTTTGGGGAATATATATTTTAATTCAGTATCTTCAATTAGTAATGGTTGTAAATCTTTGATTATTTTCCGAATTTTCCCTAAAATTGGATGGTATGTGGTCACTAGAGGTATACATAAAGAGTTTCTTTTGTTCTGTACATTAAAAGGGGTTCTCAGGGTATTTTGATGGCAATGCTTATTTTTTGTGTAATAATATGGGGTTTGTAACCCTTTTGTTTGAAAGATTCATACAGTGTTTTTAAATTTGTATCACAGTCTCCAGTGTTTGAGCAAATCCAATGGTATCTAATAGCTTGATTATGGATGATGGCTTGTTTGGTGTGGGAGGGATGGAAACTGGAGCTGTGTAGGTAATTACATCTGTCTGTAGGTTTCCTATATATAGATGAGTGGAGAGTGCCATTGGTGATGAATATAGTAGTGTCTAGAAAGTTTACCTGTTCTGTGGAGAAATTCATTTTAAGTTTTATAGATGGATGGAAGGTATTGAATGAAATATGAAAGTCTCTGAGTTTGCTTTCTCCTTCTGTCCAGATGATGAACAGATCATCTATGTAACGGTAGTATTTGTATGGTTTGTAAATGGATACAGATAAGAATGTTTCTTCTAGATTGGCCATAAATAGATTTGCGTATTGTGGAGCCATTTTGGTACCCATGGTAGTCCCCATCATCTGTAGGTAGGTATCTTAGTTAAAATTAAAATAGTTGTGGGTAAGGCCCATATTTAGTGTTTTGCTTGTTTGTTGAAAGAAACTTAAAGCATGCCTCAGTGCCATCTTTGTGTGGGATATTACTGTAAAGAGACTCTACATCCATGGTAAAAAGTAGTGTGTTAGCAGGTAGGTCTTTAATCTGAGTTTATTGAGAAAGTCAGTGGTGTCTTGTATATAGCTACTGGTGTTACTAACTAATGGTTTAAGGATGTTTTCAACAAATCCAGATATCTGTTCAGTCAGTGTGTCCATACCTGTAACAATTGGTCTCCCTGGGTGGCCTGCTTTGTGGATTTTTGGCAGTAGGTAGAAAGCACCAAACCTGAAACAAAAACTTGTCAGCAGAAAATTGGCCAATTAACAACTGAATACAAAAAATGGACTAAACCTTGCAACATGATGATACAGCCACACATAACAACAAAACCTATAACATCAAAGGTTCATATTCATGTACATTGTCTAATATGGTTTATATAATACAATGTATTATTTTGGTATTTTTTCATGCAAAAAATGTTTTCATCTCTTACTCAGCTAATTCCCATCCAAAGCTTGCAAATCAGATTTCATATCGCTCCTTCAACTGGTGGAAGATCTCAGGCCTACTTTGAGTGGCTCTTGGTATAAAGATAGCAGTGCCCTTACATTCAACCAATCAAATACTCTTTACCAAATTCCTCCTAAAGAACTCTTCACTTACCATAGATTTCGACATTTTATCCAGATTCAAGAACATACACTAAATATAGCAATATCAACTTGTTTACGAAAATCTGTGCTAAAGCCCCATTTACTAAAGGCATTCTCAGCCTTATATATGACTCAATTAATGTTGATCTAAATAAACCAAAACTTTTGATTGAATCTCACAAAGGGCTCTTTCAATAGTAGTGTCCTAGAAACCTCAATTAAGGTTCTCCATAGGACATACTTCACCCGTGACAATGGAAATTGGCTCCTAGCCCAGATTGCTATAGAGAATGTGGGAATGTGGTTTCCTTTTTGCATATATGGTGGAATTGCCCTAAAGTTACCATGCTATGGTGTGAGGTGTTTACACTAAGTATCCAGGACCACAACTTCCCCTCTCTGTCCCACCTCCAATATCCCCTCTCTGTCCATACTGTCCATACACCAAAATAAACTGATGCAATTCATAATGTTGGCCACCAAAAGTCACATAGCCCTGGAATGGAAATATCCTTCCCTCCATTTGCATTTAGTCATATCTAAATTAAATTATCTACTTATTAACGAGCAACTTTATCACATTCTCGAGGACTCATTACCACACTTTTTCAATATTTGGACCCCATGGTTGCCTTCTCCTCATAGTGTTCCCAAACTCTTGTATTATTTTAAAAATCGGTTAATCGAATTGGCTGACTGACGATCCCCCCACAAACAGTGATGGGTGGTAAGCCCTTTACTATGGTCATGGCATAACGAACCCGAGACACACTTTTAAATTAACATAGTTGACTTCCCCCTTTTGATTTTTACTTCTAGTTTATTTATAGGCACCTTGTGATTTATCCATTAAAATTAAAACAAAAACTTGAAAATATTCCTAAACAAAGGTCTCTGCTCCAGCAGAGCTTAACCATGTAGACACAGGCATTCATTTATGTTAAGTATTAATATACTGTTTTGGATTAGAAAATGGAAATTTTATGTATGTGATTGTTTAAAATTTGTATTCTACTTTGTCTTTGATATTCGCTGTATCACTGATGTCTCGGCATTTTTGCTTGTTAATGAAACTGATTGAAAGGGAAAACATTTTTTTCATACACTACTGATTCTCAGATGTATTCATAATCCAGGAATGCCTTTAAATTTCATGGATTATGAATGCATCTGATAGAGGAGAATCAGGAGTGTATGAAACCTTTTTTTCATGCAAAAATAGCAAATAAACCTTATTATACTTACTCATAATTTGTTTTGGCCAATCACAGGCAGCTAATACATTGTATCCCTCTGTGATATCAGTTTGTGCAGGAAGGAATCATGTAGTCCCCTGCACAAGAAAGCAGGAGGAGCCCAGACATTGCTCTGTGGATCTCTGCATTGTGCTGTTGTTGGCTTGAAGGTTAGTAAAGGGTAAAAATCCGTACCCAAAACACTGTGCCTATGTAAGCAGCTCTGGAGGTGTGGAAAATAAGTTTTATTTTTAAATAAAATAACTCTGTATGTGTATAGATTTACTCAATGTAATACGTGTGTCTGATATAAGCAGCATGTGTTAGATCAGAGACAGGTAAAAACAGGGAAACTGAGATATACCTTTATTTGAACATAACGTAACCAGATGTATACTGTGAGTGTGTGTTAAATGGGCAATATAACAAAAAATGCTTATTGGGCATATTCCCAAATTTTTACATACTTTTCTTTTCATAAGTTTTATCTGTAGTCTCATAGAATAAAATATAAAATGTTGTACAAAAATGTTTTAATTTGTTGTGTTTAATAATATTCTCAACTCTCCTTCCTTGGCATACTGCCTACATGGCCAGTATGCTTTTTAACGAAAGACAACATTTTTTTATACAGAGCTTCTTTATCATATATGTTTAACCATCTTAAAATAACTACACAGACACATTGTATCATTTTTTAAGTTTTATGTCAGGAGTGGTGCCTGTTCTAGTCATCTGCTGGGTAGGCCACAGAGGAACGTGGGAGCTGGGCTGTGGATCCTGAGCCCAGCATGACACACATACTGAGTAGGCCACGGGGTAGTCCTAGATATTGTGTGGCTGTATCTTCACTTGTGCAGAGTGAGTTGCTTCCAGGTACTTCTATGTCTCTGTGTAGTGGAAGATCATGGTAGGCCTGCTTCTATTGCTTGATTTGTGCTGTGCAGGTCCCACATCCTGGTTCTTTTGCTCCATGTGTTATAACTCCTCCCCTTATCTGCAGCTAAGCATGGGCTCCGCCAATCATGAAGACTGAGGGCCAATATATTATAGCTGAGTCAATTGTGCAGTGCCTATTGTAGAAAATAGTGTCTTTGGTGTGGAAAGCCTCTGCATCTCTCACATGCTCTTTAAAGGGCCACTTACTTCAATACAATGTGGAGCACACCGATTTAAAGATCTCTTAACAACATGTTTAAAAACCTTTAGAATTTTTTTAATCCATTCCTTTTTTATTGAGATATTTATTATTAAATGTAAGTTTACATGTGTCAACAGACAGCCCAACAGCAAGCGCCAGAGCAAAGAGCAAAGAAAAACTACAGTTAACCCTTTATAAACTCACCTGTGCATAGAAAGGAGTATTAGTATCTGTTAAATAAGTGACTTGGGCGATAACTGCTGGGCTGTAGGAGTCCTGACTGCAAATAATAACATATAACTCATTCTCTGCACTGGAGCTAAGAAAACTCTGTTGCCCGCAGATGTCATTTATCATGTGTATTCAGTGTGATTTTAAACAGACCTAAAACCTTTGTATTTTAACCATTATAAGTGTAATAAAAGAACAAAAATAGATAATTTTAGCATAAAATCTTGTGCTCTTTCACACCATGAAGAGCACTTATGGTGAGGTAACTATGCATTTAAGGCCATCTGTGGCCCTGTCTTCTGGATGTTTGTCTTTTCGGCATTGAGCACTATTCATACATTTATACACACTTAAAAACTCTCTTAATTTTGTCACATATTTTATTAGCTACTCACGATCCAATTATGAATTCCCCAACCACAATCACTATGGGCCAGCCAAGGTTGCAAAACCAGCCATTTGTTTTAGCACAGCTCAAATATTACAAGCTCTAAATAATGAAAGTTACACAAAATGGATATTCTATTAGACCCGAAACTCAAGCTTGCAAATAAATTCAAAGCAGCAACTCAAAAAAGCATCAAGTTTCTGTCAAAAGTATTACAAGTACTAAATAGGACTTGCAATAGCTTTTTCAAACACTTATAGCTGTAACAGCAATTAAACACACAATACTGTACAGACCAATATTGTGTATTACAATACTGTAAAGAATGGGAAGACATGGAAACACATTAGAATTAATTGCACAACAGTCTCAAACCCACAAATATGTAATTAAAATTATTATTTTTAACTGTTATTTCAGAGTAATATCAATCCAGGGACTCAAGGGGTTAATACATATCATGAAACCCATATGGACTAAAACAGAAGAGCTAATGCATTTTATAGATTGCTATGTTGCTTGATTGCGAGTCCGATCGGCAAATATTACTTATTGGCACTAATTAATTTGTAGCCTCCGATTGCATATTACGTGTAACTTCCATGTTTTAATGATGTCATGATGACGGTCTCATTTACTATTGGCTGTGTCTAAGAAGTGAATTATGGGCTTGCTTAAATATTGTCAGATCATTTGATCACACCCCCTGAAATCAGACTAACGGAGGTAAATTTGTGAGCTGGGGTCAATTGAATACCTCTAAAAATGTATTAAAAAAAACAACCCTGCAGACAAAAGTACAGATTTGAAGCATTTGCGAGCAGCTACTAGAATATGGACCATTGTCTCTAGTCTGGCTACTGGTTCTAGCCTGACCACTTACTCTTGTTGCATTCTCAGTTTGCACCTCATTCTACATCTGCCCAGTTTCTAACCCAATACAGTGTATTCACCAATGCTAAAGCCCAGTTAAGTCATGAAGCTAACACTTCTTGTTTCATCTAGTCTGAATTGCATCAGTGCTTTAAGTCAGACTTTTCATGTCTCTTTAAACAGACACTCGTGAAGTAAGAGCCAAAAAACAGAGTAATTCCCATACCACAGTATAAGTCAAAGAACACCCGTAAATATTCGATGTTTCCCACTCAGACATTGATACATCAGTGTGTTTTTTTCTTGCACATGAGTATTGCAGTTCAGAAACATCATAGTATATTTTAATTCAACGTATTGCATTATATTTAACTAGCGACTTGCCCGTCAAAAAATGACGGTCAATAAAGTTTTAATGCTGTGACAACTGTTTGCCACACAATATGAGTTTGACATTGTTATCCTTTTTTTTATATACAAATAAATACAACATTTTGAATAAAACTTTTTTATTTTTTTAACTTTCAACTTATATTTCACCAACATGTAACATTTTTGCAATCTTAAGTCTTTTAACTGTGATAACAATATAACAATGTCTGAAGATTTCATGAATACATATTATAAACCATAACATAAAAGTTTGTAACATGCAACTTGTATTTTAAGCAATCTTGAAACATTTTTTGTAACAATACTAACAGTTTTTATTGATATTTATTCATGACTAACAGAGGACTATGTAAACTTTCACTAAATCACTATTTTGAACAATTACATGCTTTGTAACATTCATTATATGTTTTTTAAACTCTTGTTAAACTAAATTGGCATTGAATCCAGAGGAAGGCAAACAATAAAACCCCCCATTGAAACTTGGCCAATTGTATCAAAGAGGGGGAAAAAAAATTCCTTCCGGACCCCATTAACTGACGATCGGATTACTCCCTGAATCAATACTTTGTCTTTCAATTATACAGTTCAATGTATTAACAAATGATGAAACTTGTAGTAACATACATCTTTGACTATATCCAATATATATTGAAATAACTTTCCCAAACTTTGAAAATGCAATGTTAACATGTGAAATAGTAACATAAAACAATAACATTTAACCTTGCAAGTAAAGAAAATGTCACATAATTGTTTTTTGGGGCCAATCATGTGAAAAGGTAACTTCTAAAACATTCCAATCTGCCTAAGGACAGTTTACTGTTGTTTTTCTTGTAGTTTCCATTTTTTGGTTTTTGTTGTACTTTGTGCAAATGGCACATAGAGTTTCCTGAGTGAAATAGTGGTCCCCTATTTAAAGAGTCCCAGAGTACTTACATTTTTTCCTGGAAGTAAAACCACTGTTCTCTATGTTTTTTTGCCATTCTATAGAGTTTCTTATTGAAATAGTGGTTTTCTGAAATCAGATCGAGTAACATAAAATGTTGTCGTAGAAATGAAACCACTGTCCTCTATATTTACAGCACCTAACGCATCCATCTTCCAATAAATGACCCTGACTTTGGTTTTCTATCAACATGTACTTTAATTTCTTTTGGATTAGTGCACCTGGAAAAAGCAACATAGAGTTGTCTATGTGCAAAAACTGTTTTTAAAAAAAAAATACCAACAGACTTAAAAGTTTGTCCTTGGGATTTATTGATGGTCATGGCAAATGCCATGAAAACTGGAAATTGTCTCCTTTGAAGGACAAAAGGCAAACCACTCTCACTTGGAGCTAAATCAATTCTTGGTATAAAAACTCGTTCACCTTTATCGGTCTCAGTCATAATTTCTGCATGTATAAAATGATCTTTTTAGCACAATGAATCTGGTCCCATTACAAAGTCCTTTTTTTTGGATTCATATTTCTCAATAACATGACAATTGTCCCTTTTTTTGATTGTAAAATATGTGGTGGCATTCCAGATGTTGTTAAAGAATTAATAAATTTGATATTAAAATTCTATTCACTGTCTTTATCATCAGCCAGAACTGAATCTGCACTGTAATAATTCTTTGGTGGTGCATTTATGAATTTAAAAATGTCGTTATTTAGATTCAAGGCATCTATATTTTTTTATGTTAATATCACTTTGTTTGCAATGTCTGAGTAATCATCGTTATTAAGAGTGTTTAGAAATATGGCTAATATGAGTGATTCATTGCAAACCATTTCTGATTGAATTTCAATGGTATCATTTGGTAAATCATGTATTTGTGGATGTTTACCTTCTCCGATTTTAATGAGCCAATCATTGAATTTATTTGAATTCTAATTTCAGATGTGTAAATATTTTCCACAGTTTACTTGTCTTGATACATGTTTCAATGATCTCCGTTCTATTTCCATGTGGCACAACAGGTAATGTTTGCCTAAAATCTCCTCCTAACAGCATCACCTTTCTACCAAATGGCAACTTATTATCCATCACTTATTTTAAGAATCTATCAATACATTGCAGAGCATGACATGACATCATTGTTGCCTCATCTATGATAATTAATTTTGTTTGTTTAAATTTTTTTGCTTGTAAAGAATTCATTCGAATATCTGACACTGATGTTTCCAAAATGGGAACTGGCAGCTTAAATCCACTATGCACTGTTCTACCACTTTCTAACAAAAGTGCTGCAATTCCAGTTGTTGCAAATGGCATAGCTATCTGACCCTGTGCTCGAATGTAACTCATCAAACAATTGTACAGATAAGAGTTTCCTGATCCACCTGGGCCGTCTAGATAGAAATACTGGTCTTTGACCATTTCATCATCTGTAGCATTTGTGATGGCATTAAATGCTTGTAACTGTAAAGTATTTAAAGTTGCCAGTTTTTCTTTGTTTTTTTGTTTTTGTAGCTCAGTGTCACAATAATCAAAGTTGATGTCATCTATAAGTCCTGGATCAGGCAAATTAAAATGTGCACAATTTGCAAACAAGTGAGCAAACAATATTTCTTGTATTTCCATCAAGGTTTTAACAGTGCTATTGGCTCATTGTAACGTTTCAAGAAGTCTGCAGACATATTTAATTTTCCCACAAAGTAAATGCATCAGGTACATTGCAAAAGATACAAATGAATGCAAATTGTTGTCTCATTTGCTTTGACCTTTGACATAGTGCTGCTTCTTCCAGACACCTCTCCGATTCTGTATCATTAGCTATGAAGTTTTGATGTCTTGCAGCTAATAGGAATGTTCAAAACTCTGTGCACCGGAAACATGTAAAAGAAGTAATCTTAAACTGAAACGTTCAATGTCCCTTGGACTGACATTATAAATTCATGGTGTAATTTAATGTGTATCTCTTCTTCGTTGTCACCATAGACCATTTACAAAAACATAGTGATATGTTATCTCAATGTATAAAATTGTCTGGCCTGCGTATCCTGGCAGTTTAATTTAAACCATGCAGTAAGTGTGGTATCTCGGTGTTCACTTTGCGCAAATGCAGCTTTCATTGCCTGCAGTAAAGCAAACAAACTGACTTTGAGGCAAATGTACAGCTAAACGATAGACAGCATGTGACCGATTATGCATCTCAAATTTCAGAAGCCACCACATTGCTTCAGGAGCACCTAAATAATTATAGCGGGCATCTAAATAATTTGATAGTTCGTCATGTAAAATTGGATTTTCCTTTTCATTTGCAGCACCTTACACAACAACAGTTGCTGCGTCATATCCTTTGTATGTATATTTATACACATATTTGATTGATTTAATAGAAGTGCAAGCATCCACATTTATGTGTGCATTGTACTTGATAAGCAAATGTGGATTGTATAGAACGACAAATCTATTATCAACCTTTTGACCATGGATAATAGCTGTTTGTCCTTGTCTTCTTTTATACAAAGGGTATCCATCACAATTTGCATAAGTTTGCATTTGAAATTGTTTGGGAAATTCTTTCGTACATTTTTTATTTTCCATACATGGTGAATTAGGATTCATCTCTCCACATGGGCCATGAATCATTCTGTGTGTAACAATCTCCCAACGTTTTTGGTATATTTTTCTTGCTCTGGCAATTCAGCAGTAATTACTGAATCCACTCTCTCTGCAATATTCAACTTATCTTTTTCCTGCAGTATTAAAAGTATGTGAGCATGTAGCAGTCCTCTTTTATTAAATTCAATGGTATAAACAAAAGCCACACATTGTCCAAATAACTGTGCTTTAGTGATATCATGTATTAATGAATTGAGTTTGATTTTGAATACTCTTGCCACTAAATCTGGTCGGTCAGAAGTAGATTGTCCCAGATTCAAATTTTCCTTGATCTCTGGCCATTGAGGATTACATGTGAATGTAATAAATAAATCTGGTTCTCCAAATTTTGTGACAATGGCCATGGCATCATTATATCTTTCTCGCATGTTGCGAGGAGATGCTTGGAAAGTGGATCGAAAAATAATTGCTCTTCCAGCTGGAATGTCTTTGCTGGTAGCCAATTCCGCAACATAATCCATCAATCCACAATACTGTTCTACTCGTAGCATATTTTGTTGAAATGTTATGAAATTTAGATTATTTGCTTCAATTTGTAAATATGAATCAATAATCCATTGTTGATTGAGTTTGCCCCCACTTAAAATGGGATTAAAAGAATCCCGAATAGCAGTTTGTGCCACTTTATATTCCAGCATAGAAATATTGCATCTAACACGAACTTTACTATTGGGATAACTTTGCAATTGTAATTTTGGTTCCCATCAGGTTCCTCATTTGGAAAGAAAATGGGATATGTAATTGGATCTATATTACAACTAAATATATTTATGTTGATAAATGGTTGTTCTTCATTCCGTGGATATATTCTAATGTCCCGCTGAAAAGGTAGTTCACCATCTTCATTTTTAAACACCATGGCAACCTCATTTACTGTCGGTAAATTATATTGTCTTTGATCAGTGTTGCAATCTCTTTTTAACACCATATTTACTTTTGGCGTTGGCAATTGATGTCTTTGAGCATGTTCCTGTTGTTCTTTTTCAAGCTGTGCTAATTGTTTGTATTCTTGACTGTATGGGTTTTTAACCATAATGTTATCCAGCTGTTCAAAGACTATGAGCAAACACTGTTTATTTTCTGGAAGCGTCATTCTTTGTTCCACAGCTTTCATTGTATCTAAGACATGTAACTGTGCAAATTTCTTTTGGTCTCCTTCTTGTGGGTCTAAATGTGAAGTTTGGAGGTAAATTTGTCCTTGAACTCTTAAGCAGTAAGGACCATGTCCTGGTACATTTTCGGCTAATGTGGCACCCATTGAAGCAAATTAAATTGCACTGTTATAAGACCTTATATATTTTTTTAAAATGTGTATAATTTATAAATGTTGGATCGCTCATGATACTTTGTAAATAATCTGGAAATGAGTGTCTTTTTGGAAGTCTTACCTTTCCTTTCTGACAGCAACTAATGAAATCTCCGTCAGTAGGTCTTTCCTTTAGAAAATGATAGGCCCCACAAAACTGACAAACAACATTAAGTAATCCACAATAATGAGTGTCTACTTGTAGTGCTCTACTAAACACATTGTCATGCACTTCCGCAACATAGATATCATTACAACTTTCTATATCTACATTGGTGTCATGTGTCTCCACATTGGAGTCAGTAGGCAATATAGTATCATTGGGCAGTGGTTCACACACATATTTTTTTTTTACTTTTTCGTTTCTTGGAAGCCCCAGCACACTCACTTGCTGCTTTCTTACTCATTTTTCTTTTATTTAAAAGTCTCTGTCAGTCTTCTTCTCTTATGAAGTTTCAGGTGACTGTGTATCTCTCCACCTTTGCTTCCTTTCCCTTGCCAATAATTATATCTTCTTTTGCATTCAATTTTGTCTTCTCCGTTATCCACCCTTTAAATCTGTAATTGTAAATAGAGATATAATTATTGTTTGTTTTTTATTTTCTGTACATATTGTTTTTACCTGTTTCCAATGTAAAAGTAAATTGAATGAATGAAATAATGGAACCATTTGAAAATGTTGTACTTTTTTACAATTAAATAAATGAAACCATTTCAGTACTTTTTTATTGACATATATTAAATAGCAAAGGCCTGCACATAAATATATTTTGCAAAATTAATTATGAATTCATTAGTAAATTAATATGAATGTACGTTATTGAATGATTTCAAAAATGTGATAAATGTAAAACCTTAAAAGTTACTTATATTATCATAAAGAAGCTAAAACATAAACAGCTATTATCAAAGTATACAAGTATTGTAAAAGACTGTAACATTTTCGTAAAGATTCAATGAATGTAGCTATGATGTGTAATTGTTGTTCTTTAAAACATAATGACTTAAGCATATAGGTTTTTTTCATTGTACTGACCACTTTAAATCTGTAAAGGTCCTTTCTTTCTTTTTTTTTTTTTGTGAAAATTACATAATAAAAAGCACATTTATTTGCATTTTGTTGGAATCAATGTTCCACTATATGATTTTTTTTTTTTTTTTTATTGAAACATTATTTTTCTTTAGAAGTTCATTCTGTAAAATGTTCATTTAAATTAATATGCTATGTAGTAAAGTCCTTTTTTTTTTTTTTGTAATTTTTTTTTTTAAATGACATAATAAAAACCACATTTATTTGCAATTTTTTGGAATCAATCTTCCACTATATAAAACATTTTTTTTTCTGTAAAATGTTCATTTTCAATAATATGGTAAATGGTTACATTGCTCACTATGAATCTGTAATATACTTCTCTGAATTAATAATGAATTGTCATCAATGTCAAACCATAAAGGCATAGTTAAATCATATACCTGTGAATTTGCAGTTCTTTGTGTCCAAATCCTGGCGAATGCACTCTCTGTCTAGAGTCCGGTTAAGATATGACGAATCTGTCAAAAAACATGAAAATAATGAGTAATTCTTGAATTCCATTCATTCTTGATAGACTTAACTGCATACATTTAAGTAGTTATTAAATGTATTTATTTTTCTAAAGTCTTCTAACCTTATTATATTATTATTAATTATTATTCTCTGAACAAATTTACATAAGTCAGCTGTAAGACAGATATATAAGTGCATGTTAAAAATTCTTCTTACTTTTATAGCAGGCATTTTTTTAACTGATGACTAATTATTAATGAATTAAAATATTATTATACGTCAATTAATCAATAAGTGTTATGCATTTTTGCAAAATGTAATGTAGCCTTTTTTGTTCCCTAACTCCAGAATTAAATGTTATCGCTGTCAAGGTGATCTTTATGGTGTTCAAAGGGTGCAAAAGTGACTCTGTGTGTTGATTCAGCTGCAGATCCGATGAAACTGTGAAATAAGAATGAAATCCTTTTTAATATTTTGCTTCATCCCTATCAGTCAATCAGCAGCAACACACATATATTGGGATAGATGCAAAACATAAAAGCATATTCCTCAATGTATTGTAAAATCATTTTTTTTTTTAGTATGATTACTAATTATGAATTTATTAATATCTCAATATAAATAAATTAATCAATAATTGTTATCAAGTCCATAATTGAATGATATACCTGCAAAGGTCACTGTCTGTGTTGATTCAGCTGCAGCGTCACTGAAAGTGTTAAAAATAAATTAAATCATTTTTAATATTTGAATTAATACCTATGACTCAATCCACATCATCACAGATATGTCCTTTTTTTTCTTTTACCTTTTTTTATTCTTAGTCTTTACAGAATAATCAATTAATGTCCATTAATAATAAATAATACCTGACTAAATATAACGGAAATATGTAAGCATGACTATATTCCAAAAGTTATATATATATTTTTTTGGGTAGTTTATAATGAATATTACGAATTCATTACTAAAATAATTTACATTAACAGTTAATGAATCAATGTTTCCTTTTTTTTTTAATGAGCATTATTAAACGTTAACCTTTTTTCTTATTAATGATTACTAATGAGTAATTCATTAAAGTAAATTATTAATTAATTATTCAATTAATTAATATCTTTCAAACAGGTAAGCACGATATTATTTGTAAAGTAAATACATTTCAAAATCTTGTTTCCTCTATTTTTTTATTAATAATTAATTTAATAATTATTTATTAATGATTATTAATGTAATGTACCTTTTTTAATGTAATATTCATGAAGCAGTATCCTGAAGAGCTAACAATCTCTTTTGATTTTCCGGCAGCAGAAAATGTCCAGTCAGACTGTCATCACCTGGGGAGAAAGTGTCAGTTATATGTCAAGTGTGCTCTATATATAGACATTGTGCGCGAGACAAATCCGTTGTTTTAGGCGGGAAATCCGCCATTTCACAATGTTAATGTGTAAATGTGTAAGTTTGTGTTGTAAAATGGCGCCGTTAGTGTATGTTTTACGCGTTCTGCAGTTATTTTGTGGCCTTCCTATTAGTATTTCTCGACCACATACGTCTCTGGCTGTGTTTTACGCGCTTCGTGGTGGTGTAGCCTCGTTTTCATTCTTTTTTGCGGCTATTTTTTTCTCTCGCTTAGGTGATTTTTGATGTTTCAAAATCGTCTAAATCGAGTTTAATTGGCGTTCCACCTCACTCACAGACGTCCTGCCTGTTGCCCCATGCTGAAAGTGATGTTGTTGTAATTTTTTTCTGTGTATTTAATGTTTTTTTATTGTTTTTGTTCTGCCGCTAATCTCATATTTTTTTGCCTCCCTTGTCTCGTATTTTGTTTGTCTTAGTCCGTATTTTGTTTGTCTTAGTCCCGATAAGTGCTCCATGTTTAACGGCTCGCCTCGCTATGCGAGATTCGCTGGCAATGAGCGCCTTCGGTCTTCGGCGCTCATTGCCTAAGTGCTACGGGTTTAACGGCTCGCCGGCGCTAAGTCGTACGGACTCCACAAACAGCGTGACGACAACTGGCAGTTGGACTATTATAATATATGATAGCAGGGGATACAGAGGTGGGTGAGTGGCAGGTGGGTATGCATTAAACCCCTGGGGCTCTGCATGAATACGGTGTGAGTTAGCATTAGGTGGGTGTACATTAGAAAGGCTTCTATTTTGCTTTAGAATCTCTAGGCTTTGCTTTTATGGCGAATGAGTGAATTAGATATTTTTGTTGTGGCTTTCATGAGAAAATTACATTCGGTATTTCTTTTTAGGTGAAGATGTCACAATTTGTTTAATGTTTGTATGTGAGGAGTCAAGGGGAGGGAACAGTTAAATGTTACCCTAAAACAGCATACCTGCATTTATTTGTCTGTTTGGCTAGCATAGCAGTAACTCTTAATCAAAAGTATTTAATTTTTCTTAAAAATGTATTTCATGCTGTGTTCATATTTCTATAAAATAATAGGATATAATTATTGTAAATGTTAAATATGTATGCATTTCCCTCAATACATCAAACTTCCATCAGTGGCTAAATACGAGTTGCAAAACTTATCTGCATAATCAAAGAATATTATGATAATAACATTAGAAAACATGCAAAATCCATGTTCAGAAGTATATTAATTAAACCTTTTTTCTTATAACTATTCCTCATGTGTATACTACTAGAAAAAGCATTGACATGAATTATAATCCCCCAAGACGAGCTAAGAAACTGCGATGGTGGATGACAGATGTTATTTCACTCATAAACGGTAACTTTTGAAGGTATAAAGATGCTTTGTTTTTCAGAAGAAAGGTAGATCTATTATGCAGCAACAAAAACACTTTTGGAGTAATGACATTTTATTTGTCCTCTGTATCACATTAGCACACATACAGTAATTCTCTGTCTTTTGTGTTTATCAACCAATTCTTGAAATTAAGCTTAAAATAATATGCTTTCCATTATCATGAAAAGTGGACATTGTAGTTCTAGTTGACAAAATACTGTATATGTATATATCACCTATAATAGTTTACATAGATTGTAACATTCCCTGTGTGCATGCGCATAGGTGGCTGGTGCTTACACAATATGTAAATGGAGCATGCGCATCACACAACGAGAGTAGCGCATACGCATTGCGTGGTGTGAGCTGCGCATGCGCATTGTGCCCGATGAGCAACACATGCACAGTGCGCACCGTGAGCTAAAATCGCAAATCGCTATTAAGTTGCAACAATTCAACAAGCCCGCAATTGCCTTCAAACTCGTAAATGCCAAATGTAGCTGAAAATTCTACAAGTATTAGAGAGGACTTGTAAGGGGGTTAAACACCTTTTCAGAACACTGCAACAGCAGGTAAAAACACAATACTGAACTGTAAAATACGGGAAAGTGATTAAAAGGCATTAGTTTTAATTGCACAACAGTCTCAATCGCAAATCTCCAATAAATATTTTTTTTTTATGTGTAATTTCTGTGTTATCTCGATCCCAGCAACAAATGGGTTATTACATATCATTGAACTTGCATGGACTAGAATAGTAGATTTTTTTTATTTTTTATATTGCAATATTTCTGAATTGCGAGTCCAATCACAAATCGGACTTCTAAACACTAATTGATTGTGATTTAAACTCCATGTTTTACTGACATTATGATGACGGTCTCATTTACTATTGGCTGTGTCTAAATTGTAATTTACGGGCTTGCTTAACTGATAATGATCATGCCCTGAAATGCTACATATGGAAGCATGTTTTACGGTTTTGTATTTCAAGCCATCAGACTTACGGGCTGTATGAAGGCAACTGTGGGCTTGGAAATGAATGAGGCCCAAAACTTAGACATGCTAGGATGTGATTTATGTAAATTAATAAATACACTGTTTGTGAAGAAAATTTGAAATTTACGAAATATCTCCACACATTCCCAAATATATGTAGTGAAATTGTATATAATTTAACACTGTATATTTCATTATCACACTACAGTAACTCTCTCTTGCACATAAATATTTAATTCTGTTAAATTTTCTAAGTTTTTTCTCTTTTATGGTCATACATGATACTTTGTTATACATGTCTATCTTTGCTTCTAAGAAAGTGTCACAATAAACTTTTTAGGCAAATGTTTTTCTTTCCTAGATATTTGAGATTCTCAGAGGTAGTTTCAAAAACATCCAGGAGAGAAAAAACATTTGAAATAAAGATGATCACATTGTTCAACATTAAAGATACAGAACTTAACACAGTCTTGGGTTTTTCTGGCACATTATAAAAATGTCTTGTAATCCATTCTCTATCATCTTTTATTGTTCCTTTTTAATTTATTAATTTTGTGGCTATTTATGGCTTTAACTGATTTGGACACAGAGCCATAACATTGTTTTCTCTTATATCTTAAATCTGCATAACTTGCATACTTGCTCTGACCAAACTATTTTGTTTCTGATACCTTTCTTTTGTCCCACTTGGGTTGTTATTTCTCAACATTCCTGTTGAGAAGACACAAACATATGCGCAGCCCCTAGGTCCTCCTCTGCCTAGCCACACCTGTGGTAGGGGGGGAGGGTCAGAGGCAGGGGAGGTCCCTGGGGCATGGCCTGGTGAGGAGGTGGCGGTGGTCGTGGCCCAGTGGGGAGGGCCTGGGGCCCGGCTGGAGACTGCTCAATAAGGGCGGTGGTGTTGGTGGACCCAGGGGTGGTGGTGGTGGCCGGTCAGATGCACTGCTGAGGGGTGAAGGAGGTGGGCTTAGCTGGTCCCTGCAGTAAGAGGGGCCTGGCGAGATGCTTAGTCTCTGAAGGAGGGGGATAGTGGGGACAAATCCCAGTGGTGTGGACGCTGTTCCTGCTGGTGATCCCTCTAGCCAGATGACATCCCCCTCTTCCAAACCAGGGCTCTCAGCTCCTCTTCTTTCCTCCTCCCCCTGTGCCAGTTCTTGCTCTGATGGACTAAGATCTCCTTGATGCTGAAAGAGAGAAAAGAAAGGTATATGTTATTAGAATGCTGAATAATACATTGTTTTGTGTTCATTTCTAACTATCTGACATCTAGGCTTGAACCTGAATGATACTCCCAATTACAACTCAGATTAGCTATCATTTGATGTGATCTATTCTTTGGTTCTTGATCTTGATTGTTCTTGGCTCCTAACGCTATCTTGCGCTGCTAATGCTGCAGTGGGCACACCAATACATAGACTCTCCATTGGTTGATAACTGTTGTGCTCAGGAATGACAGGGAATTGTTAGCTTCATGGATTTAATGACACATCCATCTATCCCTTGTTAACTCCATAGAGCTGACTTGTCAGTGTCCTTGTTGGTCATCATATACATGTGTAGTGTGTATGATGTACATGTGGTGGCATGTTGGTATATGTCATATTCACCTGACATGGAGGCTGGATCCTGCTGGGCCACCAGGCTTGAAGCTCTAGTGGCGGGCACCTGGCTGAGAAGGTCCTTGGCCACCCTCTAGCACTCGTAGCACACAGTCACTTGGGCCACCACTTGGTGCTGCGGCTTGCTTGGCCTCCTTGGCCATTATCCTCCTCACCTTGGTCCTGATGTAATCAAAACAGTGCTTGATGTACCTCACATCCCTTTGCGCTGTGCCCACTGCTGTTATCTCGGCCACTACCTCCTACCATGCCTGGGCCCTAAGCCCTGGCATAACTTCCCTCCCCTGCAAGGATCACGGGGCAGCCACGGATGGCACCAAGGAGGACCACATTCTCCCGGTGCGTGTAATTGTGGGCCCTGGGCTTGGCCTTAGCCTCTTGCCCTCCCGACTGTGGACGGGGATCCTGAGCTCCCTCATCTGTCTCTGAGTCCTGTCCCTCCCCCAAACTACCCCCCCCCGGGATCAGGCCCCTCCCCCTCTGTCCCTGGTCTAGATGTGCCTCTTGCTAGGGCCGCCCGACCCCCTGCCACCTCCTCCTCTCCCTTCTCCTCCTTTCTTCCATCCACTCTTCACCACTACTCCGCCACCTCCTCCACCTCCTCCTCCACCACCTCCTCCACCAACTTCTCAACCTCCTCTTCCTCTCCTCCACCACTCCTCACTTCCTCCTGATTTCAGTGGTATATCGATCCCGGCAATCAATGTGTTGATACATATACTTTAACTCCCATGTGATAGAATATCCAATTTACGGCTTTATTAATATCGCATTATTCTGGAATGTGGGTCCGATCGCAACTTGTAATTGTAGCCCGTAGGACTTTGAAATCTATCCTCCCCTATTACAGTGATGTAACAATGACAATCTTTTTCCATTGGCTCCATCTAAACCCGTAACTATGGTCTACACAAAAGTTCTACAAACGACCTACGATTTGCATCTCAAGACCATATCTCGCAGCCCATTCTAATTTAATAGCACTGTAAATCGGCCAAATTTCAATCCTGCAGCCATTGCGAGTGTCATGTTGGAGTTACAGGCTTCAAATTTAATAGAGCTGTAAATGTTATACAGAAGACTGCAAGAGATAAAGATAGCAGATACATTTATCTTGAATTGCAAGTGCTGTATTGCTTTAAAATTTAGGGTAAGCTATTTAATTAATATATATTCTTTATATATTTAAGAAATATATATAAATGAATCCATATGTTCATAATAGTATTTGAAATTATATTTACAGATTGAAATATTTGAAAATTCTACTAATTTTATATATCGTGATATGTAATAACGATGACTGAAGGAGATAAACTTTGCATTATATGGTATTGATGGAGTGAAGGGAGATACTTTTATCTTCAATTGCAATTGCTGTATTGTTTCAAAATTTAAGGTAAGATATGTCAAATATATTCTTTATATTTTTTTTTATTTGATGAATGAATTTCAAAATAATAATTGACATTATATTTACAGATTTAAAAATCTGAATATTCTAAAGATTTTACACTGCTTCATATATGTTAATAAAGACTGCAAAAGATCAACGTTGTATTATATGGTATTGATGGAGTGAAAGGAAATAGAAGATAGCAGGTACTTTTATCATATGCTGGATTACTTAAAATTTTAAGGTAAGGTATTTTAAATATATTTTTTATATACTTTTAAAAATGTTTTATTAATGCATATGTTCATAATAATATTTAACATTACATTTACAGATTGAAATATATGAGAATTCTAAAGACTTTATATAGCATGATATGTTATAAAGAAGACTAGAGGAGATAAACTTTGCATTGTATGGTATTGATGGAGTAAAGGGAGATAATTTTATCTTCAATTGCAAGCACTGTATTTTAACATTTAAGGTATGGTATTTCACATGTATTCTTTATATATTTTTTACATGTTTTTGATTAATGCATTTCATAATAATAATTGACATTATATTTACAGATTGAAATATATGAACATTTTACAGATTTTACATAGTGTGATATGTTATAGAGAAGACTGAAAGAGATAAACTGCATTATATGTTTTGACAAAGTGAAGGGAGATACTTTTATCTTCAATTGCAATAGCTAAATTTAAGGTAAGATATGTCAAATAAATACTTTATATGTTATTTTAAAATTTACGATTAATGCATTTCATAATAATAAATGACATTATATTGACAAATTGAAAAATCACAAATATCTAAAGATTTTATATTGCTTACTGTATGTTAAAAAAGACTGGAGAAGATAAACTTTGTATTATATGGTATTGACGGATTGAAGGGAGATAGTTTTATCTTCAATTGCAAGTGCTGTATTTTAAAATCTAAGGTAAGGTATTTAACATATATTTTATTTTTATATTTTTTTGAGGTTTTAATTAATGTGATATATGTTATAAAGCAGACTGAAGGAGATACACTTTGTATTATTTGATATAGAAGGAGTGAAGGGAGATACTTTTATCTTCAATTGTAATTGCTTTATTGTTTTAAAATTTAAGGTAAAGTATTTCACATATATATTTAAAAAAAAATTGTAGATTAATACATATCAACAATAATATTTGATTTTATATTTACAGATTGATATGTCTGATAATAATAAAGAAAATAATACAGAACGTCAACAAATTTTAAGACAACGTGTGAAAAGATTGAGAGATAGAAAATCACCAGATAGTTTGAAAAGATTACAAGAAGCAAATCGTAATAGAGTTGCTAAAAAGAAACATTCTTGCAGAAGCTAAGTCTCAGGCTTTGGAAGTTATGAATAAAACCACTGTGGATAAAGTTTATGGTTATGATGAATTTTACAAATATGGTAATATTGACATATGTATTCCTGAAATGTCCTTATTTACATTAGTAAGAGTAGAGCCTAACAATTGTGGTTTATTGAATGTTGTTTGTAACTTTTGTGGTGCTTATCATTTTAAAGACGAAAAACCCAGAGATGGAAAATGTATTAGTTGTTGCCAGAACAGAAAAGTAAAACTTCCAGAACGAAGTGAATTTCCAGCATATTTACAAAATATAATGACTGACCCTACATCTCCAAATTATAGTCATTTAAAAAAATATATACATTCTTACAATAGTGGTATTTCCTTTGCTTCAATGGGTGCTAAATTAGCTTCTAATGTTCCTGGACATGGTCCTTATTGTTTTAAATTTCAAGGCCTAGTTTACCATCGTACTGCCCATTTGCACACAGGAGGAGAGAAAAGAAAATTTGCACAACTATATATACTGGATACTATGGAAGCTGTTGAAGAAAGAATGAAGCTTTTTGAAAATACTAGATGCTTATCCACTATTTTGTCTTGAACTAGACAAATGAATGAGCAAAAACCTATATACTGAAGCTTATAAAAAGTTATCTGAGGAACAACAGGCTCACACTGAAGAAAATAATTTGCCTATACCAAAAGTAAATATGGTTCTTAGAAGAGATCGCCATTGTGATAAATGTCACTATTGCGATGGAGTTTGAAAATGAAGATGGTGAACCACCATTTCAGCGTGACATTAGAATATTTGCTAGAAATGAAATGCAACCATTTATTAACATAAGCATTTTAAGTACAAATTTGGATCATATGACATATTCAATTTTTTCTCAAATGGTGAATCAGGGTGGAAACCAAAATTAATACTTCCCGGTTATCAAAATCGTAAAGTTCGTGTCAGAAATAATATTTCCATGCTTGAATATAAAGTAGCTCAAATTGCAATTAGCGATAATTTAAATCCAATTTTATATGGTGGAGAATTTAAACATCAGGGGATTAATGATTCATATTTTCAAGTAGAAGCAAACAATTTAAATTGTATTAAATATCAATAAAGTAAGCTCTTTGTTGAACAATATTGTGGACTTATGGATTATGTAGCTGAAGTTGCATCAAACAAAGGATTTGCCGCTGAATGAGCAATAATTTTATCACAATCGTTTCAACGAACTCCACGCAATATGAGAGAAAGAAACAATGATGCTATGGCTATTGTTACTAAATACGGAAAAGCAGATTTATTTGTTACATTTACATGTAATCCACAATGGTGTGAAATTGTTGAAAATTTAAAAGCCAGACAAAGTGCTTCTGATAGGCCAGATTAAGTTGCAAGAGTTTTTAAAATAATATTATCTGCATTAATATATCAGAAAACAATAAGTCAATTATTTGCAAAGTGTGTTGCTTATGATTATACTATAGAATTTCCAAAAAGAGGCCTTCCAAATGTGCACATTCTATTGATTCTTGAAGACAAATATGAACTAATTTTGCTGATCGAGTTGATTTGTTTATTATTGCTGAGCTACCAGATCCAGAAAAAGAGAAAAAACTTTATGAAATTGTTACACATCACATAATTCATGGGCTATGTGGAGATTTAAATCCTTAAGCAAAATGTATGGAAAATGGAAAATGCACCGAAGATTTCCCGAAAGATTGCTAATTGTGATGGATATCCTTTGTATCGAAGAAGAGAAGGTCAAAATGCAATTGTTAGGGGTAAAAATGTAGATAATCGATATGTTGTACCATATAATCCGGATTTGTTGTTGAAGTATAATGCACACATTAATGTGGAATCTTGCACTTCTATCCCGTCTATAAGATATGTGTATAAATATATTTACAAAGGGTATGATGCAGCCAGTGTAGTTGTGCAAAGTCATAATAATGAGGAAGGAAAATAATTTCTATATAATGAAGTTTCATCTCATGTAGATGCTCGTTATGTAAGTGCTCCAGAAGCAATGTGGCGTCTTTTGAAATCTGAAATGCATGATAGTTCACATTCAATTTATCGTTTAGCTGTTCATTTGCCTCACAAACAGTTCGTTTATTTTAATGACGGTGAAGAAAGAGATGCTCTTGACAAAAATGAATTTAGAAAAACTACACTTACTGCTTGGTTTACATTCAATTTTAAGAAAGATGAAGCTAGGGAGTACTTATACATTGAGATTGCTTATCGTTCTGTTTTTATTAATGGGTCATGGCAAAAATGAAAAAGGGGTGCTAAGAAAATTATTCCTTGATTTTATACCACGAGTCCTAGATATATGGAACTTTTTTGCTTACGTTTAAAGCTTTTAAATGTCCCTGGTGCACAAAGTTTTGAACATTTGAGAACTGTTAATGGAATTGTTTATGATTCATTTCAATTAGCTGCACAACAAAGAAACCTACTTGCTGATGATAGTGAATGGGAGAGATATTTGGAGGAAGAAGCACTATCTCAAATGCCTAAACAAATTACATCATTCGAAGCTAAAAATCTTTGTGAAACTAAATTAATTATAATTGAGGAAGCAATTATGATGTCTTGCCATGCTCTTCGTTGTATACACTTTTTGTTTAGCGAAGTTATAGCAAATAGTTTACCTTTTGGTGGAAAGGTGATGTTGTTAGGTGGTGATTTTAGGCAAACATTACCAGTTGTTGTGCACAGAAATAGAACAGACATTGTTGAAACATGTTTAAAGTCCAGTCCACTTTGGAAACTATTTAAGCATCTTGATTTACATCAAAATATGAAATGTGTATGTGACAATGATTTTAATAATTGGTTACTTAAAATTGGTGAAAGAGAAACAGAAGTTATACCAGATGACAGTTCTAATTCCAACTTCAATGATTTGCACTATTATATCAACTATCTTCTTAATTGAATTATTCAAAAATGATTATTCAGATCTTGCACAAAAAGTGATATTAACTTAAAAAAATAAAGATGCTTTACTTCTGAATAATGCAATTTTAGAATTAATGCATAGTCCATTTTCTTTTTATTATACTGCAGATTCTGTGGTAGCTGATGACAAACAGAGTGAAACCAACTTTTCAACTGAATGTATTAATTCAATAACCCCTTCTGGAATGCCTCCACATATTTTACAACTTAAAAAAGGTGCTAGTAGTTTGCCATTTGTAATTAATTGAAGACAATTTCCCATTATTATGGCATTTGCCATTAGTATTAATAATTCACAAGGACAGCCTTTTAATTATGTTGGTATTTTTTTGGACAAACCAGTTTTTGCTCATGGTCAACTATATGTTGCATTTTCAAGATGTGAAAATCCATCACACATTAAAGTTTTTGTTAAAAATGTAGATGCTCAATGTGAACTATTAGATGATGGGAGGGTATTTACTAAAATATTGTTTATAGTGAAGTTTTGCAGATTAATTCATGATTTATTTGTATTCAGTATATATAAAAAGTATGTAATTAATTAAAAAGGAGTACTAACAAATGATGCATTTTATTGAATGAGAAAAACAATAAGATTATTTATTTTTTATTTTTTTCCATAAGAGAAAATGAATGCAATAAATATAATTAATTTATGTTTGTTGGTATTATATTTGTTAATTAATGAAATTCATTGTCTTCTTTTTATAATTATTACATATTTTTTAATTTACATTTTAAAATATTTATTCCATTACTCAATTTTATGTAATTTTATATGTGTGTATATATATTTTAATTGTTTGAAAAATGTAACAACATTTGTTGTACATTATTAAGATTTTAATGTACATAAATATTAGTAAATATTTCAATGTTTTTTAAATACAATGAATTGATTGTTATTTGTTTTTAGTTCCAAATAACATTTGGATGTAATTAAATTATATCTTTTTATTAATTAATATTTTTGAATGACAGAGAGAGAGATATAGAAAGCGCACAGAGACAGTGATGAGGGAGGGAGAGAAAGAGAGGACACCGAGGGGGAGAAATAGGGTGAGAGAGAGAGAGAGAGATCATATATCATACTATCATTTTTGACAGGCAAATTACTAGTTCTTTTATATTCATATAATTATGATTTTACTCATAATCTTTGATTACACATGTTTACAGATTACACATAATACAAATACACATTAATTAAATAACACAACTAGATACACATAGAGCTAGGTCACTCCATACACTCCACCTTCCCATCTCATCCCCCACACCTTATCCCCCAACAGTTAATAAACACTTATAAAACACACATTTTTTCCATTATATATATATATATATATATATATATATATATATATAAACAGAAACACTTATTTTTGTTTATTGTTATATGTTATTTTTGGGATTGAAATGGAGGGAGGAGAGAGGAGGGGAGAGATGTGGAGAGGTTTGGAGAAGGAGAAGAGGAGAGGCAAGGAGGAGAGAGCGGAGAGAGAGGGAGCCCTGGGGAGTAGTGGAGGAGTTGTAGAGGAGGTTAAGGCAAAAGAAGCAGAGCCGATGGCCATGGTTCGGAGGAAGATGTCACCTGGGCAGTGGTGTCACCAGCAGGACCATAAGCCCCACCGGCAGCATTTAACCCCACTGTCCCCATCCTCCAGAGAGAGTGAACCCATCTCCTGCTCCCCTCACCAGTGCAGCAGACTGGCCGCCACCACCACCACCAGGCCCAGCAACACCACCACCCGCATGGAGTGAGGATCCAGCCGGGCCCCAGACCATCCCCACTGGGCCACCACCAACACCACCGCCACCGCCTCCACCAGCAATGCCCCATGGACCTCCATCCCCACCACCACCACCAAGCCAGGCTGCACAGGTGGAGATGCTGGCCATCATGCGCCAGCAACTGGAGTGTCTTGAGAGGATCCAGGCCAACATTCCAGCCAATAATGTGGACCTCATGCGCAGCCTGGCCAGACGCATTAGGGAGGCACCACCTAAGGACAGAATCATACCTTGCCCGGCTGCTCAGGATGGGGGCGGACCAGCAAGTGACTGCAGACGCTATTAAATGAGCTCTGGTCCCCAGCCCTGCCTCCTCTATTCCGGAGGCCTTCCCCGCACACCCGCAGCCCGGCCCCTCCGCTCCTCCCCCCAAGCCTTCGCCAAGACCGCCACCACCAGCCCCACCACTGCTCATGCCACTGCCTACTGGGGGGATGCCTCCCCCTGCCCCCCACCACCGCGGAGACGGCAGCCGGTCCTATTGCTAGGCGGAGGAGGATGTAGGGGCTGCACATATGTTTTGTGCCTTCTCAACAGCACTCCTCAGTAACAATCTATTGGTCCAAATGTTAACATAATCTAACCTAGCTACATAGCATGGGATCATGGCCTATGTGATGATGAAAATTTGTATGCAGATGGCTACCTCCCATCACATGGTCCATGATCCTCTTCTCTGTGGACACGTATGGTTGTGTGTAACATGTCACCAATTGATGGTCACTGAGGAATGATGTTGAGAAGACATGCTACAATCCCTATATTTTTAAGGACTTATTTTGCAGGTGTTATGTTTTTGTTTTGTTTTGTTTTTGTTACAATTCAGGTCCATGAAGGCATCATTTGCATCTACAAGCATTGTGAAGGAAATGTATTAAGTGTAAGATTTTCACAGTGCCACTCATTCCTTCAATGACACCCCCCCCTTAACATGTAACTCCCACAATATTAAAGCTATCATATATCCAGATATCTAAGACATGATTGTTGTTAGCTTAAATGCAGACTAATACCGTTATGACTTGCAAAGTCTCACAATGGCATGTTAATGGCAGCCAGCATTAATATATGCACTAGTGAAGCATGTGATCCTGACCTCAATATCAGTCTGAGAACAGGTCCTTGCGTCTGATGTAAGTAACATTGAATCTGGCTGCTGACCTTTGTACCCTCTCCGTATTAATGGGCATTTTCCCATATTGCTGATATCATGAGTATCATTTAACATGTGCTAACAGCTGTATAGCTGATGGATTTTATATCAATGTTGATTAACAATATCAGATGGAGAAGGTGATAGTACATCTTGACCACTGATGCTGGTCACAGCTAAGCATTTATTGTAAGACGACACATCATTATTAATGGTCATGGCCAGTGAGTAATCCTGAGAACTGGCTAATGGTTAGTGATGCTTGCAAATGGTAATCAGTTTTTTGCATCTGTTTCATTGAGCAGATATAGACAAGTTGTAAGTGCTGTTCACATTAACGATTACTTCAATTAAATGGAGTGATTTCTGATGATCCTATTTTTAATCAGATTCTGGTTGCAGTAGTTACCACATGTGACCCTGGTAGATGCTATTCATCATGCTTATTCTAGACTATGACATTACCCCCTTTAGGTATGTCTTTTTTTTCCAAAAAAGCCTCTTGTCCTTCCAGGATCCACCCACACCATACCCATTTTATTAATGCACACTCCTGTATATTTCTGATTGTGCTCTGTATATGAAATAAAGCTTTGTTATACTGTTCTCACTGTGTCAGTGTGTTTTCAATGTTTGGGTTTTGGTGTATCCACATACATAACATTTGTATCACATTCCTGTCTCAGTAATCTAATGAGCCCTAGTTACTATGCAATAGGTTATTACATATCATCCTAATAACAATAATAATAATACTAATATCATCAGATATCATATAATAATACATATATATGTATATAATATATAATAATAAAGGGTTTATAGACATGCAAAGTCCAATTTCCCCTTAAGGTCTGATAACAATATGACAGGTGATAATGTGAATTGATTGATAGCACAACACTCAATGGGATGTCACCAAATGATAATGGGTATACATCTTGGCACATGGCCACCAGCAATTGCGTGAGACTTTCCAGGATGGGCATAGTGGAGATAATCCCTGATGGAGGTGAGTTGGCTGTTGCTCCACGTGCCTCTGCACAATCCATGTGTGTTTGCAGCCCTTCCTCATGGGTTACAGTAGATTAGTGTGCTGTATGTTCTCCTGGTCCCCTTCTGGATTGCTAACTTGTGGCGGTGAAGGTGTTTGTGTCCCTCAATGAAGCTGTGAGCTATACCATGCAGGGCTACTCTAGGTGGCAGGTCATAGCAGAGAGGTCAGACAAATCCCAGTCCACTGGAAAAGGAACTGGCAACCCACTCCAGTATGTTTTCCATGCAAATCTTGTGGATTCGCACAGACAGAGACATAAGTAAGTGTTCTGCAGACCATAGGGGAAAAGAGAGTCAGACACAACTGAGGAAATAAACATCCATATCTAAAATGTTCCCCTGGTACTTGATATATGTGATGTGGCGGTGTAATTTGGCCATTATTTGTTTTCCTAATGTAGATGTGATGAGTGAGATGTATTTTGGATGATCTCTGTTTTTTTAGGGTCCACATAAGAGCTGCTGTGAGTAAAAAAGGAATATTATGGCAGCCATTTTCATGGTTTTGTGGTGCAATTTAATCAAGTAGTGTCTCTTAAATTGCTTTCAGCATCTTGCAGCATGACTTTTCATAATGGCATGTACATGACCATTCCAACATATGACAATTTTTTTTATTATTTAAGGCATATTTGTTATGTTGGAATTGTTGTGCAATACATTCTAATGCCTTCCATTGCTTTCTCCATATTTTAAAGTCTATTGATGTGTTTTTATTGTCTTTTGCAGTGTTACAAACTAGTCTGTAAACCCTTTGCGGGTCCTATTTGGAACCCTTAAGATTCTGACCGACATTTGCCTTTTCGGGCTTTACAGTGTTTGCGGTCTTTAGGAATTGTAGCAATTGAATAGCGATTTGCGATTTTAGCGTTTGTAATTCTTGTGGACTTGAAGATCAAAGTCTTAGATGGCCTGAAAGTTTCGGTTTAAAAAAACGCAAGGATTTCAAACCCGTCATACGTAGACAATTTGCAGCTCGCTCCATTACAGGCTCCAGTAACTTACAATTGCTCAAGTGGCTCTTAAACTATTATATCTCAAAAAAGTTATAATAAAAAAAAGATATGTAGGCTTTTTAGATCACTATTTTATTGCCAAATTTCAAACAAATCCATTCAGCCAATTTTTCGATACAAATGAGCAAAAATTCCTTTGGTGAAAAAAAACATTTCATCATTCCAAAATTCAACATAAATAAACTTTTTATTCATGAAAATTGGCAAAAAGATTCAGATCCCAATCCCTCATGAAAAATGAGTTTATAATTGAATGTTCGAGAGAACCTTAATTATTAGAGTACAATTGTGCTCTAATAATGATAAATTTCAAATACTGCGGAAAAACACTGAATTCAATATTTTATTTGTTGAAATTAACATATTCTGAAACAAAAACAAAAACATCATCAGCCGTTTACATTTAAAATAATCAATTCGAGCATTTAATTTTTATTTATGTGAAAACATATTTTTACCACATAATTGAAAATATGTAATTTTGAATAATTTCTATAATGGTCAGTAATTATTACATTGTGATCATTATGTTTTTAGTTTGATTCAATAATGAAAATGCTGTGGTTACTAATGAGCTTTTTACTTCTAAAGGCTAAAGAATGCAGTGTTGGTATATCATTTTGGTCATATATTTTTTTATAAAATATACCACAAATTTCTAAAATAAATAGTTTTATTAACCAGGCGTCCAGATAAGGAACACTGCAGGCCTTGAAATATAAATAATTAATCATTATTCTGTCAACATTTAATCATTATCCTGAGATGGAGACAGCCTGGCCATTTTTTTCCTTTTTTTCTCTCAGGACTCACGCTCAATCACATTGCCATTGGTAAAGAAATCCATACTTTAAAAAATATCCAGTGTTCACTGGACAGCGTTTAATCAGCAATCTTATTAGTATCTAAAATTACTAGACACTGAATGATAAATGAAGTAGGTACTGGTAGGAATACTCAGAGTGGCCTCACTAGTACTGACATAACAGCTGACATTGTAACTATCCAATCACGATACTTTGTGGATGTTCCACTGGTAACACTTTTCTTCACAAAAGAAAGTTCCATATTGTTTACAGTTTTACAGTGATTGTTTTGTTATCAGTTATTAAAAAAGAGTTAAAATGAATAAATATTTTTAGTGGTTGCATTGATTTATCCAAAGCTATAATGCTAGGAATGTGAAAACGTGTTTGGATGACTCTTCCAAATTATCACAAATTCAAAACAATAACAAACTGAATGGCATTGAAGACTGTCTTTGGTGAACTTGTCGCCATTATCACTTATTTCAGGACAGTACAAAAAAATTGAAATTAAAATAATTGATGCTGAACCTATACACTTGTAAGATATGGCTTATACAGTGACCATTTTTAAACATATGTCTTTAATAAGTGTATCTCATAAAAATATGTAGTTGTATAGATCTTTATTTATAATATATAGATTGTGTTCATCTAACCCCCATCCCTGAGAAACCGGAGTTGTGGCTATCTATTCATACTGTAACAAAGGCTTATGCCTGGGGTTGTTTATGGGTAAACAAAAGAACAGTTGGGTGCAGTGGACGCTCTATCATATAGACGACATAATAATGGTGGACTCTTGGCCCAGGGTGTTTATATGTAAACAAGGGGACATCTGTGTGTGAGATTCCCATCTATGGAATTTTTATGGAGTTTGGGGGAAGGTGAGTTGATTGTAGTGAGATGTACAGTCACATATCAAGGTAGAGTGTCCAAGAAAGATATACAAAAGCCCAGAGTTTTTAGTCAGTCTATGTCTGGAAGTCTGGAGGTCTGGAAGTCTAGTAGGAGTCTTGTAGGAGTCCAGTCTGAAAGTCTGGAAGTACAGAGGAGGGCCCAGCTGGGTAGAAGCCATGCCGTGCTGTGACTTGAAGCCTAAAGATATGGACTCTGAAGATATTGCTGACCTGTGGTGTAGTATTTAATAATAATGTAGTTATTCATATAAGTATCTTTTTGTAAATATCGTTTTATCCCTACTGTCTATCTGTTTGTCTAAAACCCATTGTGTAACCGTATATTGATTTATGCAAAATATATCTTTTAATTATAAACGTATTCATATGTTCGTTTATTGATTTGTCCAAAAGAACTTATTATTTGTAGAAATTATACATTAATTATTTAATTATTAGTTAATGTTAATTTCTTACACACTGCTAAACAGTAAAGAAACACAATATCACAGAATATCATTATGATACTGTAAGCAAATGTCACAGTAACATTTCCCCATTTCTTGACAAATGGCTGAAATGGTTAGACCAGTCTATTAGATCCTAGATGGTGTCAAAAACTATGTTTTTTTACCATGCATAAGCTCAAACAACAAAGAAAATTCCATTATGGGCACTGCTAGGACCAAGCCCAAAACTAGTAAACCAATGTCAAAAAATGTGCAGACACATATACAAAAATAAAGTAATAATGATCCTTTATTGAATATATATGGGGTGACTCTAGGCACCAGAAATAAGTGGTGGTCACCAAGTTTGTTAGAAAAGCTTGTAAAACAATACACTGATAAACCAACAGATCTTAATAACAATAATTCATAGATTATCAAAGTAGCACAAAACCTGTCCTGTTCAAATTCATATGTATGTTTCACAATCCATTAATAGGGAAAACCTGGCTTCTGGGAAAAAATCCCTATTGATTTATAATGGGACCCCTGCTTGGACATCAATCATAGTGATATAACACATCCACATTTGCATAAACTCAGTTCCATATACTCAGAAGGTACATTTTATGTAGTAAAATATAATTTGCAGAATATATTCAAAAGGGCTTTATCCAAGACATATCAATGGATGCACAGTGCTACTATCACTAAACTGCTCACCCGGTACATCTTGGAGACCTAATTCTAAACAAATACTTGCAAGTGGGTATAAGTGGGACTGTCTAACATACTGCTCAGGCAAATTCATTACAGCTGCTCAAGCACCAGGTCTGTGAACAAGACAGTTGTATTGTGAGACTGAGCATTCCGATAATATAGTCCAGAACAGAACAGAACCTGGTCCAGAGGTCAGCACTAAAGGCAAACTTCAGTCCTGGTGGACTGGTTCCTGAACAGCAGCTAACATTGTGATAGAGCCATAGGGGGTCGCAGGAAGATCAGGAGGGGACGTGATGACTGAGGGCCCTGGTGCAGTTGCACCAGTTGCAACACTTACACCAGTGGTAGTTCTGCCCTTGTACTTAAATCATTTTACTATATGCAATAACAAGACACAGACACCTAATGCAAATGGACTTATCATTAATGGCTTGCCCATTCTATAAAAATGGACACAACATCAAAGACCTGAGTGTAATCACAATGATATGACATTTTAAGACACAGAGAGACAGGAAGATCTGGGAATATACATTAATACAAAAACAAATTGTCATTCTAAAACCTGTTATGTATTGTAACAAATAATGCATGTCACACTATACCAAATCTTTAACTCTGTGGGATCTAAGCTTTAGGATCATTAACAAACACTGTAGAAGCTGTTTGCACCAACTGTACATACTTAACATTCAAAGTGGGTCTTAGTTGCTCTTTTAAAGTGATGTGTGAAAGTGTTAATCTTAATTGATATAAATCTCTGAAATGTTTTATTAAGCCATCAGAATGTCACAACTTTCCATTGGTGCATTTTCTGTCTCACCATTTATGCTCTAACATTAAAAAATAAACATGGTTTCCAGTATTATTGGTTAGCTTAAATGAACATTGAAAGCATGTTTTCTTTGTTGCATCTGAAACAGAGTATTTCATAAAGTCCACCTGTGTGTTTTCTTTTTTTTTCCAAATGAAGCTCCCAAAGCAGGAAAACACATACAAATCTTTAACTTATTTGTGCAAAACACAACTTTGGTCATGTTTAAAGCATGCACTTTTAAATGCATGAAGATAAAGAATTGTGTACCACGACCCTGATGAAATTGCTGTTTGTGTGCCCTGAAAGCTTGCTATGTTACTCTTAGCAGTCATGAATTAAAGGGTATGATATATACTTTTTATTGTTTTTCCACAGCTGACACTGTGCAAGCCTATATATTCAGTAGGAACTATTGCAAGATAACTGGTAACTATTATGTTCCTTGTGTATGATTTCTATATTTATTTGCATGATTCAGCTATATTTTGTTGATCAGCGTTGAACAGGTAGATTATCTTTCAGACATCCCCTATGTTTGTCATCATTGTCTCAGCCACCCACTCTTATATGCTAAACAAACCAAACAGTTGCTTTAGGTCCAAAGGTCGTTGCAATTCGAATAAAATTATGCTCAATTCCCTATCGAGTTTGCAGTCTTAGTTTGAATACATTATTAGTCACAGTTACTTATAACTCTTCAGACTTAGCAAATGTTTATAATAAAATAAAATAGAAATCATGTTAAAATAAATAGATCTTAATGTGGAAATTCCCTAAATCTCGTTCGTATTCAAAGATAACCTCCCTTATGCTTCTAAACTTGTAAAAATCACAAACATTGGACTTGACAAAGTAAACCAAAAAAAATCTGGCATTTCTTAGCACTGACAGTAACTTCTGGAAATGTGTTTCCTCTTACAACATACTGACCAATCACCACTTGTTGCTGCCCAAAAAGGCTATGACCTGGTATACCTAAAATCCTATACACGTGAATAATGTAATACCTTACAGGACTCCTAACAATATGGAAGTTACGGAAACATCTAACTCACACATTTTCTATGCATGCTTTAAACATAAGAAAATTGTTTTATTATATAAAAAAAGAGGGGTATTTTTTTTAAGGCAAAGATATGCTTTTGCAGACTTAAATATGAAATGATCCTGAATTCTAGTTTCTTAAAAATGAATGACAAGATGTATGAGGGACAAAGTGAATTGCCACGTGAAAAGCCTTTCAGCCTTGACTGGCTATGTCAATTTAAAACAAACTAGACTCATTTTTCAAACTGAGGGAGAGTGGATTTTTTTATTATGATAAACATAAGTAAATACAAGACAAAACATTCTAACTATGCTTTCCATTTTCATTATAATTATCTATGTTAGGCAACAGACCAAACAAGGGACTAATAAACATTGTGGGTTATACTGTATGTATCTAACATCTAAATGTCATGATTCTGGCAGTGCTCCTTACTTTGATAATATAGACTTCTATATTTAGACATGACAGCATCACATGAGAAAGCTGACCATGTTACTCAACAGACCAAAACAAATGTTAGTTGGGTATGACACACGTGCCCTTCCCAGGGGTACTTTTTTTAACACTGCTGGTTAATTCTTCAAATTTTTCCGTTCTTCTAGTACATAGGCCAAGCCCTACGCTGTTCTCACCAAAAGAGGTATGACATACCTAATCATCTGAACCGCAATCAACAAGGATCAATAGACTAAATTAAATAATATATTAAATTCGAGGACCATAAGTCCAACGTGAAGCTTGCAATGGCTGCAGGCTTGAAATTTGGCAAAGTTACGTTGCTATTAAATTAGAAGGGGCTGCAAGCTACAGGCTTGAAACTGAAATCATAGCTCATTCATAGAACGTTTGTGGCCTTGCGGACGATCAATTAGTGTAGACTATAGTTACAGGCTGAGACGGAGCCAATAGAAAAATAGATTGTTAGCATTAAGTCACCGAAAAAGGGGAGGATAGCCCCTTCACCACCACAGGGTAGCAATCCAGAAGGGAACCAGGAGAACATACACCACACTAATCAACTCTAACCCATCAGGAAGGGCCGAAAAACAAATGGATGCTTTGCAGAGGCATGTGGAGCAACAGAGAATCTCTGTGGAAGCCACTGGCAAAACGGGGGCGTGTCAGATCCGGCTGTAGCTTCTGTCCCACATTCGTGATGCCATCAGAGGGAGCTGGACCTCTGGTTTTCAGACTCCCTGCCACCAGACACGATACTGAAATCGCTGAGATGACAAAATCATTGGTCTTGTAGGTTAAGTGGGTCAAGCTTGGGGATTTGTCCTAGTTAGCACAGCATAGGGCTAGTCACTAGTCTCATTTAGGAACAGTGGGTAATTAGTGGGTCCCCAACCTCCACTACATTTATAGTGGTAAGTTTCACAGTTTAGCAGTGCTCTCATATCCCCAGCTGACGCCACATTTGATTAGCTATACTTCAATGCATAATCAGTAATTAAATTGCCGCTAGATTGGTGTATAGACAAATATGTATGTATATGAGGTACCTTACGTTTAACCTTTATGAATGACATTGTGTCCCTAAGTGTTACGTGCTCCTGTCATATACAAACTGCATTGATAGGTTTGATATACCTAATATATACTTGTATAGCTACTAATGTACAAGACCAAGGATGTGGAATAGAATGTTCAATTGCTTTTACATTTATTTTTTCAATGTATAATACATTTTTAAATTTACCTTAATAAATGTTTTTTTTATTCAAACGTCGCTTTACTGGTCCTTATTTCACTAAACTTATCCCAATTCACGCCACTTAACAATAAGGGAAGATTTAACTGGTCAGACTCAAAGGTGTATTTTTCTGTCTCTAAATATTTTTTCAATAGCCAACTCACCTCCATCAGGAATAATCTCTGCTACGCCCATCCTGGATAGTCCCATGCCATTGCTGGTGGCCATGTGCCAAGATGTATACCCATTATCATTTGGTAAAATCCCATCAAGTGTTTTGCTATCAATATTGTTATCAGCCATTCAGGGGAATGTTGATACTCCACAGTATTACAAATTGGTTCTAAATATTTTTATGATTACCTTTTTTGTGTGACTAAGGTTAGATGTATAATGGTTACAATGGTATTATCTAGGTAGACTGATATTTAAATACCGTATATACTCGAGTATAAGCCGAGGTTTTTAGCCCTTTTTTTAAGGCTAAAAAGGGCCCCCTTGGCTTATACTCGAGTCACTCCCCCTAGTGTCTCTCTAACCCCCCCCCGTGTCTCTCTACCCCACCGTGTCTCTCTAACCCCCCGTGTCTTTCTACCCCCCTGTGTCTCTTTCCCTCCCCCCTCCTCATCCTCAACCCCCTCCTCCTCATCAAACTCCCTCATCAACCCCCCTCATCAACCTCCTCAACGTCTCCCCTCTAAATACTTCCCCCTCACTTACCTGCTTCTTCTCCGGCCTCTGCTCTGTCTTGACCCCGGCGCGCATGTGACGTCACATGCGCGCCACGTCATTAGCATATACCGGGCGCCGGCACAGACGGAGCAGAGGTCGGAGAAGAAGCAGGTAAGTGAGGGGGAGGTATTTAGAGGGGAGACGGTGAGAGAGGGGGGTGAGGAGGGGGGTTGATGAGGAGGAGGGGGGTTGAGGGTGAGGAGGGGGTTGAGAATGGGGGGTTGAGGATGAGGATGGGGGGTTGAGGAGGGGGGTTGAGGATGGGGGGTTGAGGAGGGGGTTGATGAGGAGGAGGGAGGTTGAGGTTGAGGAGGGGGTTTGAGGTTGAGGGGGGGTGAGGAGGGGGTTTAAGAGGAAGAGGGAGGTATAGGTTGAGGAGGGGGGTTGAGGTTGAGGGGGGGTGAGGGGGGGGGTGAGGATAGGGGTTTGAGGATGGGGGTTGAGGATGGGGGGTTGAGGAGGGGGTTGATGAGGAGGGGGGGGTGAGGAGGAGGTTGATGAGGAGGGAGGTTGAGGTTGAGGAGGGGGGTTGAGGTTGAGGGGGGGTGAGGAGGGGGTTGATGAGGAGGAGGGAGGTTGAGGTTGAGGGGGGGGTGAGGAGGGGGATGAGGATGGGGGGGTTGAGGATGGGGGTTGAGGATGGGGATTGAGGAGGGGGTTGATGAGGAGGGGGGGTGAGGAGGGGGTTGATGAGGAGGAGGGAGGTTGAGGTTGAGGAGGGGGGTTGAGGTTGAAGGGGGGGTGAGGAGGTGGGTGAGGATGGGGGGTTGAGTATGAGGATGGGGTTGAGGAGGGGGGTTGAGGATGAGGGGTTGAGGAGGCGGATGATGTTGAGGAAGGGGGTTGAGGTTGAGGGGGGGTGAGGAGGGGGTTGATGATGGGGGGTTGGGGATGGGGATGGGGGGTTGAGGGGGAGGATGGGGGGTTGAGGCGGTTGAGGAGTGAGGTTGTGGGGGGTTGAGGAGGGAGGATGAGGAGGGGGTTCAGGATGAGGAGGGAGGTTGAGGAGGGAGGTTGAGGAGGGGGTTTAGGATTAGGAGGGAGGTTAATTAACCCCGTCACTCATGGTGGTCAATACAGACCCCCATAAGGCCTTAATTAAACCCGTCACTCATGGTGGTCAATACAGACCCACATAAGGCCTTAATTAACCCTATAACTCATGAAGGTAAATACAGACCCCCATAAGGCCTTAATTAACCCTATAACTCATGGTGGTCAATACAGACCCCCATAAGGCCTTAATAACCCCGTCACTCATGGTGGTCAATACAGACCCCCATAAAGCCTTAATTAACCCTGTCACTCATGGTGGTCAAAACAGACCCCCATAAGGCCTTAATTAACCCTATAACTCATGGTGGTCAATACAGACCCCCATAAGGCCTTAATTAACCCTGCCACTCATGGTGGTCAATACAGACCCCCATAAGGCCTTAATTAATCCCATCACTCATGGTGGTCAATACAGACCCCCATAAGGCCTTAATTAACCCTGTCACTCATGGTGGTCAATACAGACCCCCATAAGGCCTTAATTAACCCTATAACTCATGAAGGTCAAAACAGACCCCCATAAGGCCTTAATTAACCCTATAACTCATGGTGGTCAATACAGACCCCCATAAGGCCTTAATTAACCCCGTCACTCATGGTGGTCAATAAAGACCCCCATAAGGCCTTAATTAACCCTGTCACTCATGGTGGTCAATACAGCCCCCATAAGGCCTTAATTAACCTTATAACTCATGGTGGTCAATACAGATCACCATAAGGCCTTAATTAACCCTGTCACTCATGGTGGTCAATACAGACCCCCATAAGGCCTTAATTAATCCTGTCACTCATGGTGGTCAATACAGACCCCCATAAGGCCTTAATTAACCCGGTCACGCATGGGGGTCAATTCAGACCCCCATAAGGCCTTAATTAACACTGTCACTCATGGTGGTCAATACAGACTCCCATAAGGCCTTAATTAACCCTATAACTCATGAAGGTCAAAACAGACCCCCATAAGGCCTTAATTAACCCTATAACTCATGGTGGTCAATACAGACCCCCATAAGGCCTTAATTAACCCCGTCACTCATGGTGGTCAATACAGACCCCCATAAGGCCTTAATTAACCCCGTCACTCATGGTAGTCAATACAGACCCCCATAAGGCCTTAATTAACCCTATAACTCATGGTGGTCAATACAGACCCCCATAAGGCCTTAATTAACCCTGTCACTCATGGTGGTCAATACAGACCCCCATAAGGCCTTAATTAACCCTATAACTCATGGTGGTCAATACAGACCCCCATAAGGCCTTAATTAACCCTATAACTCATGGTGGTCAATACAGATCACCATAAGGCCTTAATTAACCCTGTCACTCATGGTGGTCAATACAGAACCCCATAAGGCCTTAATTAATCCTGTCACTCATGGTGGTCAATACAGACCCCCATAAGGCCTTAATTAACCCGGTCACTCATGGTGGTCAATACAGACCCCCATAAGGCCTTAATTAACACTGTCACTCATGGTGGTCAATACAGACCCCCATAAGGCCTTAATTAACCCTATAACTCATGAAGGTCAAAACAGACCCCCATAAGGCCTTAATTAACCCTATAACTCATGGTGGTCAATACAGACCCCCATAAGGCCTTAATTAACCCCGTCACTCATGGTGGTCAATACAGACCCCCATAAGGCCTTAATTAACCCGGTCACTCATGGTGGTCAATACAGACCCCCATAAGGCCTTAATTAACCCTGTCACTCATGAAGGTCAATACAGACCCCCATAAGGCCTTAATTAACCACGTGACACATGAAGGTCAATACAGACCCCCATAAGGCCTTAATTAACCCTATAACTCATGGTGGTCAATACAGACCCCCATAAGGCCTTAATTAACCCTGTCACTCATGAAGGTCAATACAGACCCCCATAAGCCTCTATTTAACCCCATCAGTCCCATAAGGGTATATTATGACCCTTATGGGCCTGTTACAACCCAACATTAACCACATAAGTGCCATGACGGTCCTCAAGGACCATCATGACACTAACTACAAACACTACACTATAACCCTATAACACTATAACCTGATTAGTGCAGAGTTTGTCTGCATTAATCAGTGTACAGGTGAGAGTGGGTGTGGCTTGGCCTGTGTAGTTATATCTGGGTGAATTTGTGTGAGTTTCTGTTTGAATCTGCTCTAAGTCAGTGCAGAGTTTGTCTGCATTAATCAGTGTACAGATGAGAGTGGGTGTGGCTTGGCCTGTGTAGTTATATCTGGGTGAATTTGTGTGAGTTTCTGTTTGAATCTGCTCTAAGTCAGTGCACAGTTTGTCTGCATTAATCAGTGTACAGGTGAGAGTGGGTGTGGCTTGGTCTGTGTAGTTATATCTGGGTGCATTTGTGTGAGGTCTGGTTTGAATCCGCTTTGTAAGTCCGTGCACAGTTTTTTGTCTGTTGCATTAATCAAAGTACAGGTGATAGTGGGTGTGGCTTGGCCTGTGTAGTTATATCTGGGTGAATTTGTGTGAGTTCTGTTTGAATCTGCTCTAAGTCAGTGCAGAGTTTTCTGTCTGTTGCATTAATCAGAGTACAGGTGAGTGTGGGTGTGGCTTGGGCTGTGTAAGTTATATCTGTGTGTATTTTGTTGTTTTCTGTTGAATCGGTTCTGTGGGGCAGGACCGTGTTTTCTATCCTGTGCTCTTTTATCATTGTACAGGCAAGTAGGCGGGGTCTATTTTAACAAGGGAAGGGAGAGCTTGGGAGCTTGCAATCTTTTCTAGTATAAGTGTAGTTGGTGTGTAGGAGATTAAATAAAAGGAGGAAATCCAAATAAGGGGTATTATAAGAAAAAACAGAAAACAAACGTACATATTGTTTCTGTTTTGTTTGGTTTAAGGTGTGGAAAATAAATCTTTATACAAATACATTGATTTGTTTTCTCACTGTATTTTTGTAACTGATAATCATGAGTCAGTCCAGTGGAAACCTCACTCAGTGTACATCCTGCCAAATGTATGCACTACTGGAACAGATGATCCAGGGTCCATACCTCTGTGACAGGTGTGAGCATGTTGCCTCTTTGGAAGCTCAAATTGAAGATCTGGAGAGGAGAATTGCAGCACTTAGTGATATTGCTCCACTGGAAAGGGAGTTGGTGCTCACGGAGCACAGTTTAGCTGGGCCTAGTATGGAGGGAGGAGCTGGGGCTAGTGAGGATGGCCAGGGAGGTAGCTGGGTTACAGTTAGAAGGGGAATCAGGGGGTACAGGAGGAGGCAGGCCAGTTCTGAGTTGGCAAACACCAACAGATTTGCGAGATTGAGTGAAACTGTTGGGGATGTCCATTCAGGAATGGCAATGCCAGATAGAGCTGTTCCCTCTAACAGCCGGGAGAACAGTTCTACTGGAGGAGAGGGAGGGCAGAATAGGCAGAGCAACAGACATGTTTTGGTGGTAGGGGACTCTATTATTAGGAAGGTAGACAGGGTAATTTGTCACCCAGATCCCAGCAATCGAACAGTTTGCTGTCTCCCGGGTGCTCGGGTTCGGCATGTTGTGGATCGGGTGGATAAATTATTGGGAGGGGCTGGTAATGAACCGGCGGTCTTGGTACACATTGGTACCAATGACAAAGTTAGTGGAAGATGGAGCGTCCTAAAGAATGATTTTAGAGAATTAGGGAATAAGCTTAAAGCAAGGACCTCCAAGGTAGTATTTTCTGAGATACTACCAGTGCCACGTGCTAGCCCAGGGAGGCAGAAGGAGCTTAGGGAGGTTAATGCGTGGCTAAAAAAGTGGTGCAGTGCAGAGGGTTTTGGGTTTTTAGAGCACTGGGCTGACTTCTCACTTGGGTACAATCTCTATAGCAGGGATGGATTGCACCTTAATGATGAGGGCGCTTTTGTGCTAGGGGATAGGATGGTAGAACGGCTGGGGGAGTTTTTAAACTTGTAGGTGGGGGGGAGGGACTATATAGAAGTATTGGGGTAAATAGGGTAGAGAGGGAAAGGGATGAATTATTTACCCATGGGGGAGGAGAAGGGGGGAGGGTTACAATAGAAAGTAGGGAGGTAGTAATAGGGGCCTCAAATACAGTGGCAGGCACTTCACAACAGCAGAGCCATAGCAACATAAAGTGTATGATTGCAAACGCAAGAAGTTTGCCTGGGAAAATGGATGAGCTAGAAATATTAGCAGTACAAGAAAAATGGGGCTTAATAGGCATTACGGAAACATGGTGGGATGAATCTCATGACTGGACTGTTAATCTGGATGGTTATAACCTGTTTAGGAAAGATAGGGGAAATGGTAAAAGAGGAGGAGGGATCTGTCTTTATGTTAAGCCTGAATTTAAGCCTATAGTTAGAGAAGATATTTATGCTGGCACTAACGGCATCATTGAATCCTTGTGGGTTGAGCTAAATAGTGGAGGAGCTAATTCTAAACGCATATTGGTGGGAGTATGCTATAAACCCCCAAATATAGCTGAAAGTGAGGAAATACAATTATTGTTACAGATTGGAAATGCAGCTAAGCACGGGCAAGTTCTAATAATGGGAGACTTTAATTACCCTGATATAAACTGGATAAACGAGACCAGCAGCTCACCTAAGGGGAGCAGGTTCTTGAGTACACTCAGGGATCATTATCTAGCCCAGGTAATACAAGAACCTACTAGAAATGGGACCATCTTGGATTTAGTCATCACAAGTAATATTGATATAATATCAAATGTAAAAATAGGGGAACCCTTGGGGAACAGTGATCACAACACAGTCTCATTTGAGATTGAATACAAAAAACAGAGTTGTAAGGGGCCAACAAAAACTCTAAATTTTAAAAGGGCTAACTTTAATGGGCTACGGGCAGCAATACAACATATAGACTGGGACAAAGAACTTACAGGGAAGAATACTGAAAATAAATGGACAACATTCAAATCCTTACTAAATAAACATACTCATCAGCATGTACCATGTGGAAATAAAATGAATAGGAGTAAATCACATCCCATGTGGCTTAACAATGACTTAAAGATCATGATGAGGAAAAAGAAATATGCATTTAAATTATACAAGAAGGAGGGAACAGAGGCAGCTTTATGTGACTATAAGGAAATCAACAAGGCTTGCAAAAGGGCTATTAGACTGGCTAAAATAGAAAATGAGAAGTCAGTTGCAATGGAAAGTAAGACTAACCCTAAAATATTTTATAAATATATTAATGGGAAGAAGGCCAGGAAGGAATCAATAGGACCATTACAATGTGACACAGGCCATCTGATAATTAGTGACCAGGAAAAGGCAGATGAGCTAAATAGGTTCTTTTCCTCGGTTTACACAAGGGAGGTACCAGTTGTTGGGACACTGCAACATAATGGGGCTACACTACCTTTACTAAATAATTGGTTAACGCAGGTAGAAATACAAAAGAGGTTGGAGAAAATAAATGTTAATAAAGCCCCAGGTCCTGATGGAATACATCCAAGGGTACTGAGGGAGCTGGGTTCTGTAATAGCCAAACCATTATATCTAATCTTTAAAGACTCACTCACTACAGGGTCTCTACCAGATGACTGGAGAAAAGCAGAGGTGATACCTATATTTAAGAAGGGATCTAGAGCAAATCCGGGGAATTATAGACCAGTGAGCCTCACTTCTGTAGTTGGGAAGCTTTTAGAAGGGTTAATAAGGGACAGAATACAAGAATATGTCTATTTGAACAGGATCATAGGTAGCAGTCAACATGGATTTATGAAGGAAATGTCGTGTCAGACCAATCTAATTAGTTTTTATGAGGAGGTTAGTAGGAACTTGGATCAGGGCAACTCAGTGGATGTAGTCTTTTTAGATTTTTCAAAGGCATTTGATACAGTGCCACATGGAAGACTAGTGAGCAAATTAAGGGATACAGGAATTGCAGTAAATATCTGCTCATGGATCGAGGGCTGGCTAAAAGACAGGAAGCAAAGGGTTGTTGTAAATGGAACATACTCCGATTGGTCTAAGGTGATAAGTGGGGTTCCTCAGGGCTCAGTATTGGGTCCTCTCCTTTTTAACATATTTATTAATGACATTGAAGTAGGACTCGAATGTAGTGTCTCCATTTTTGCTGATGACACTAAGTTGTGCAAGGTAATAAAATCAGATAATGATGTACTTTCCCTACAAAAGGATTTGCATAAATTAGAGAAATGGGCGGCTAAATGGCAGATGAGATTTAATACAAATAAATGTAAGGTTATGCATTTGGGAAGGAACAATAGCCAAGCAATCTATAATCTTAATGGAGCAAATCTAGGGGTATCAGATATTGAAAGGGATTTGGGAGTGCTTGTGGACAACCACCTAGGTAACAGCGCTCAAAGCCAAGCAGCGGCTGCAAAGGCAAATAAAATATTAGCATGTATTAGGAAGGGTATAGAAGCCAGGGAAGCAAATATAATTCTGCCACTATACAAATCTCTAGTACGCCCTCATTTGGAATATGGAGTACAATTTTGGGCACCACCTCATAAAAAAGACATTTTAGAGCTGGAAAAAGTACAGAGAAGGACTACAAAACTAATAAGGGGAATGGAGGGGCTAAGTTATGAAGAAAGACTAACAAAATTAAACTTATTTTCGCTAGAAAAAAGGCGTCTAAGAGGAGATATGATTACGTTATATAAATACATCCAGGGTCAATATAAGGCTTTGTCAAGTGAACTTTTTGTAGCAAGAGATTTTCAACTGACAAGAGGACATCCGTTGAGGTTAGAGGAAAAAAGATTTCACCTTAAACAAAGAAAAGGGTTCTTCACAGTTAGGGTGGTTAAACTGTGGAATTCTCTACCAAAGGAGGTGGTGACAGCGAATTCGATAGACAAATTCAAAAAGGGGTTAGATATATTTCTGAATAAAGAGGGCATTCAAGGCTATCCTAGATAACTAGCAAGGAATATTGATCCAGGAAGAAATTTGATCGCCAGTTTCTGGGGTCAGGAAGGAATTTTGCTTTTTTTCCCCCTTATGAGACAATTGGCAAAGTTTCAATGGTTTTTTTTTTTATGTTTCCTCTGGATCAATTAACAATAATAATAAATAGTCCAAATTAAAAAGATCAATAGAGATCTAAAAAGGTTGAACTTGATGGACTAACTCTATTCATCCTCCAATACTATACTATTAATAATTATTTAATTAATAATTTAATTAATAACTAATCCGCATATTGCAAATCAGAGGAGATCTTAACAGGTTGAACTTGATGGACTGAAAGTCTTTTTTCAACCTTAATTACTATGTAACTATGTAACTATGTAACCCCCAATAAACCATTTACTCTAAACTACCCCCCTCTACACTAATCTATTAACACTTACACTACCTACCTACACTACCTACCCCCTAATAAACCTCCCCACCACTCTAATTACAAAAAATAAAAAAAACTACCTTACAGAAAATAAAAAAACCTTCAGTACAGAAAGAAAAGCCTACAGTACAGAAAAAAACAAATACATTACAACCCCCCCCCCCCCCCAATATCCCACCCTGATTGGCTAAAGCACAGCTCAGATGCCTTCAGCCAATCACTATGGGATACACCCCCACGGAGTGATTGGTATAAGACGTCTGCGCATCCTGATTGGCTCATACATTGACGACTTCTGATTGGCTGACAGCTTTTTCAGCCAATCACAAGCCCCCATTGACAATTTCCTCCCACAAACAACGTTAGTTTTTTTTTTTAAAGCGCGGATGGTTCCGGGGCCCTGCCGGGGCTGAAGAGGGGGAGGAGGCCGGGGACATCGCGGGGAGGTAAGTTAAATGTATATTTAGATGTTTATATGTTTATTTTATTTCTTTTTTGTATATTGTATTAATGTATTGTGTTTTTTTAACAGGGCCGCGCCGGAAGAGCTAAACAATGACGGACATGCCTTAAAGGTGAGTAGAATATTTAGAATGTATATAATGTTTATTTATTTCATGTTAATGTTTTGTACTAATTATTTTGTTTTGTTTTACCCCTAGGTTAGTGATCTGAAGCAACATCTTAAAGGTAAGTGGTCTTAATTATTTTATTTTAGTTTAGAATTAGGGTCTGTATATGTAGTTAGGACTGTAATTTTTTTAATTTAGGTTAGAATTAGGGTCTGTGTATGTAGTTAGGATTTATTGTATATTAGATAGATAGGGGGATGTATTTGATATAGTTAGGATTTATTTTATATTAAATAGATTGTATGTTAGATAGATAGGGGGTATTTGATTTGTATTATATGTAATATATTATATGTAATATATTATACTAGCGACTTGCCCGTCAAAAAATGACGGCAATGTGATGTATATGTTTGTCAAGTTGTTTAGTTATTAATATAGATTTTTGACACTTGTAAGTATTGTGATCTGAACGTGTATTTTTGTAAAATGTTGATGTAATGGTTTTGTAACATGAAATTTGTATCTGAAGAATTGTTAACTTTAATATACATTGAATGCAGAAGAAAGCAAAAAGTAAAAAGCCTTGTTGAAACGTCCCTAATTTTAACATGAAGTTTAAAATATATGTAAGCAATAACCTTCAAAGTATATATTTTTAAACTTGAACTTTATTTTTTATGTAACTTTGGAAGTTGACAAAACATTTGTATAATTTCGAACATTATAAACAGGAACACAGTGAATACATTTTGTAACTTAATTTTGTATTAAAAGTATTAACATTTGAATGTAAAAACATTTGAACTTTAAATTAATAAGTATTAACATGCAATTTGTATCAGAATAATTGTTAAGTTGAATATACATTGAATGTAGAGGAAGGCATACAGTAAAAACTCTCCTTAAAACGTACGTAATGAAAGTCATTCCTTACTGACCACATAAACTGGCGATAAACATTAATGTAGGTAGTAATCTTAAGATAACAGACAATATTTACATTGTGACTTAGAAGGTGCTTGAGCTCTTAACATAAACTTTATAATCTGTTTTATGAAATAACTTGAAAATATTGTTTTTAAACTTGTAACATTAGAAACATTAACACATTGACTTAACATTGTAACATAATTTTTCTTAAAAATGCTTGGCAAGTATTTTGTGAGGCGAATTATCCATAAACATTACTTCCATTAATTATGACTGAATTAAACAACAAATTGTTATGTATTTTTGAATGCTTTAAAAAAATGTTTGCATGGCTTTAGTTTGTATCCTGCAAAGTTATAGTACTTCATAGTAGACAATGTTTTTAGTAAAAATACGTCCATCTTCTAATAAATCACCTTGACTTTCATTGTTTTCAATGTAAACTTTAATAGCCTGTGGATTGGTTGGCAAGCTCGGAATATTCTTCGTTATTTATGCTCCCTTCAAATATAGCCGATATAATATCTTGTTGACAAATCATATGAGGTGGGATCTCTACAGTGTCGTCAGCTAAATGTAGTATTTTTTCTGTTCTGCCTTCTCCAATTTTAATAAGCCAATCATTGAAATAATTTTGTCCTTCTGATCTCATATTTTGTTGCAGTTGAAGATGGGTAAAATGTTTCCATACTGTGCTTGACTTGATACAGGTTTCGATAATGTCAGTTTGATTTCCATGTACAACGACAGGTAATGTTTGTCTAAAATCGCCACCCAACAACATTACCTTTCCACTAAATGGAAAAATATTATCCATGACTTCACGAAGCAAACGGTCAATACATTGTGGGGCATAGCATTACATCATTGTGGCCTCATCTATTATAATAATTTACATTTCTTAAATTTCTTTGCTTGTAAGGATGTCATGCGAATATCTGACACCGAATTTTCTAAAATAGGCACTGGCAGTTTAAATCCACTATGAACAGTTCTTCCACCTTCTAATAAAAGTGCAACAATTCCAGTAGTGGCAAACGCCATTGCTATTTGTCCTTGTGCTCGTACTGAACTCATTAATAAATTGTACAAACAGGTTTTTCCTGATCCGCCAGGTCCATCAAGATAGAAATAACGCTCGGTCACCATGTCATCATCTATTGCATTTTTAATGGCATGAAATGCTTGCAATTGTAGTGTATTTAAAGTTGCAAGTCTTTCTTGTGTTCTTTCTGCTTGTAGTTGAATGTCATAGTCTTCAAAGTTTATGTCATCTATAAGACCTGGATCAGGCAAATTAAAACTTGCACAACTTAATCCATGAGTTAAAAATACTTCTTGGATTTCCATTAACGCTTTTAAGTGTGCAATGGGTTCATTGTATCGTCGCATAAAGTCTTCAGCCATATTACTTTTAAAAGTCTCCCACAAAGCTAATGCATTTGGAGCATTTGAGAAGATACAAATAAAAGCAAATTGTTCTCTCATCTGTCGTGGCATTTGACATTGTGCTGCTTCTTCTAAACATCTTTCCCACTCTGTATCATCAGCGAGTAAGTTTCTATGTCTTGCAGCTAAATGGAAGGATTCATATACAATGTCATTAACAGTTCTTAATTGTTCAAAACTTTGTGCTCCTGGAACATTTAAAAGTAATATCCGGGGGGCGTGGCTAAGCAGCCAAAGTGAGAGGACGCGTGGAGCTGGAGCTCCGTGTCAGCCCGTGCAAAAAGGCTTCCAAAGAGGCTTTTCTCGGCAGCTATAGCTGCAGTGTTCCCCAGAGGAGGCTCCCCCACCTCCAGAGACTATCTGGGAGCGCTCTCCCGGCATCCGGAGACCCCGTCGGGAGGATCCGACGACGAGGCCTGTCGGGGCCCTGCAACGCGGACCTCCCCCCAGACCCCTTCTGACTCTCCCCCGTATACCAGCGCAGGGGGGTGAGCAAGTGAGGCTGCAAGACGCCCTGCGACAGGGAGAGTGGGCACCGGAGGCAGCAGCAGAGGACGCAGTGGCGGAAGAGAAGGCCGCCACTAGAAGCCAGGAGCCGGCGCATGGAAGCGCGCCAGGGCTGGAAGGGCGCCAAGAGGCTGCATCTACCCTCCAGCCACATCGGAGGACCGGGACAGGAGCTGGGAACCCCGAAGACCATCAGGGGGTAAGAGGGGAACCTGGCCCTGTGCCTGGAGCCCCCTACTGAGTGCTGGGGGAGGAAGTGAGGGAAGGAGGAGGAAGATTGGAGACTCTATTCCCCAGGGCCCTCTGGGGGCATCCTGGATGTCTGGCCTTTGACAGCAGCAGGTATCAGAGCCCCTAAAAGATTTATCCCCAACTTGTACCCTGTCTTACTCTCCTGAAATCTGCAACAGGGGAGAGAGGGGTAGAGAAGAAAGAGTGTGACATATAAGAACTGGAGAGGCTGCATGCTTGTAAAGCTTTCTGGAGCTGGGTAACTTTTATGCTGATCTTTTCTCATTGACCAAACTGTGCTTCAGTTTTTATATGGCCTGCCGCACCCTAGGAGTGTTTGCAGCAAAACAACAACCTTATCTCCAGCTTGGAGAGCGACACTGCCATCTAGTGGCGCCTCTGCCACAGTGCGGCCTGAAGGGGTTTGCTAATGTAGTGAATGGAGCTGGCCGGTAGGGGCTAAGCGTACTTCTGAGTATGATCTGAATCCTTCTTTTGCAACATTGTAGGAACAACCTGCTTGGGCCTTGTGAGGGGTGCTACTGGAGTCCCTACCTTGCTTCCTGACCAAGACTTGCATCAACATCACAACTAATATACGGCGTGTCAAAATCTCAGGCAAGATGGGAAAAAACAAGAAAGCCCAGCCTTCCAAAAAAATTGAAGAGCATTTCAAGATGGCCGGGGCCTCACAGACATCTATGCAAACTCCCTGCCCGGAACATTTGGACCAATCTGACTCTGATTCGGTATCAGACGCAGTACACCCGGAGGTCAACATCGCTGACAATTCTATGGCAAAGTTTGAGGCCCTTCTAGAGTCCCATATCAATAGAGCAGTCACAGCTCTACAAAAAGAACTGCATGACATTGGGCAGCGGACCAATATTTTGGAGGAGTCAATGGATCAAGTAGTGGAAGCCCTGGAAAAAGATAGGAGTGCCATTGGGGAGAATACCTCTCGCATTACTTCCCTTGAAGATTTGGAGAACCGCTTCCGTAGATTCAATATCTGGATTAGGGGGGTACCAACTGCAATCATTGACTTACCCCGATATCTCAAAGCCACTATAGACCAGATCCTGTTAGGCTTTCCGGATCATATTTGGGAAGTGGAGCGAGCTCACAGGGCCCTGGGTGGAAATAAAAATCCTGATTTGCCAAAGGACATAATAGTGAGACTGCTCCGTCAGCAATCCAGAGACTTAATTCTTGCCACCACCCGTAAAATGACAACCATCCAGGGTCCCGACGGATCCCCTTTGCAATTCTTTGCAGACCTTTCTCCTCCAACCCTACAAAAACGGAGACTGATGAAGCCTGCTCTGGAGATTCTTATTCAACATGGTATCAGGTACAGATGGGGCTTTCCTTTTGCCCTTATGTTCTCCCACAGTGGCGCATCCCATTCCGTGCGTTCCTTGGAGGAATGTCTGGATCTTCTTCAGAGACTGAACCTGGCCACTGGAGCAACAGTCCGGACACAGGGAGCCTCTCTGCCGCTCCCCCTTCCCCAGAGACAGTGGACTCCTTCCTCCAAACCGAAGAGGACTGCTGACCCAACTCCCCAAATAGCTTCTCAAAGACCGAGGCAGGAACTGGAGGACGGGGCTACTTGACTCTTGGAGCTGGACGAGGAGCTGGCCTATGGAGGCACATTGTCTCCTCTCTGACAGTGACTTTACCACGGGACTCTTGTTTTGGTTACCATGTTTTATAGCTATGCTGATTGTCTCTTAAATGCTTTTTTCTTGTTTGTTTTTTCCCCTGAGCAGGTCTAACTACCTTAGGTTACGGTAGCAGCTTCAGAGCTTTTGAAGTGAACAACTGATATAAGAAGGGCTATAGTGCCAGCTATATCTAAGCTAAGGGATTTTTCACTCCAAGTTATAGTTAAGAGTATCCATGCTCAGCAAGGTTCATCCAAAAATGTTTTCTAGCCTTTTCTTAATACCCCTACCGGCTAGGATTTAGACTGTTTTAGACTAGATTTGAGGAAAACGGTTAGTACTCGGTTGGGCTAGATTTGCTCATTAAGTTAGGAATTGCACAATGGTAAATTGTATTTTCTCTCTTTGTCTTACTGCTTTTACTTTCTTCTTTTTCCCTCTGATTGATCTGGGCAGGCTATTTGCTACTTTTCTCTACTCTCTGGTCCCCTCAAAGCCTTGGCTGCAAAAGCTACTTCTTCTTCTTTCCCCTCTCTCTTGCTTCTCATTTCACCCTGGGGCAGTAGGCCTAGAGAGGTATTATCTGTTCCAATCTATGGTAAAACCAGTTCTATGTCCGCCGGGCGGATGGCTAGGTCTTATGGGACTTATTCAGAGTAGACTTGATAGGGAGGTACTTCCCTTAAGTAATGGCTTTAGATTATGCTGGTTACCACGGCTAAACCCAACTAACTCTTGTCGTTTTGCTCCCACTTTCGTCTCCATCAGATCAACTCTGTCCAATGAGATCCGACAGGACCCTCCAGCTCCTCCTTGCCCTGGCCTGGGAAAGCCGCTTCTCGTTCCCTCGTGCTCAGCTGCTACTAAAGGTATGTGGCTTTTAGTTATACACATGCTTACGCCAACAGCACATCCATGACATTTCCCACAAAGATACTCACCCACAATGTAAAAGGGTTTAACTCCCCCTTCAAGCGAAGGAAGGGTTTTTTGTATTATAAAACCCACAAACCTGACATTATCTTCCTCCAGGAAACCCATTTTGCTAAGAATAAAACTCCTGCCTACCTGAATAAAGATTATCCCCAATTTTTCTGCACCACCCAGGCTTCGAAAAAAGAGGGAGTAGCGATCCTTTTGCACAAGGATTTTTAGTTCCAGCTAGACTCCAAAATTATAGACCGGGAAGGGTATTATGTCATCTTGAAAGGGAAGGTCTTGGGCACCACTACGTCGCTTATATCTTTCTATGCCCCCACCGTAGCCCCACACAAAGCGTTGATTGGACTTTTAAGGACACTGGAGGGGGGGGAGTGGGGGAAATTGATAATAGGGGGGGACCTAAATTTGGTCTTAGACCAGAGCATGGATAAATCCAGTGTCTCTAAGCACATCCGCTTTTCTAAAAGGATTAAACAAATCAAAAAACTGCTCCATTCTTTAGACCTTGTGGATGCTTGGAGGGGTCACCATACGAAAGGAAGAGAGTACACCTTCTTCTCCCCCTCCCATAAGTCCTACTCCCGTATTGACGCCCTTCTTATTAGTACCTCGCTTTTTGATAGCTCGGATAAGGCAGATATTGTTCCCTGCACGTGGTCGGACCATGCTGCAGTCTCCCTAGAGGTTGACCTGGGATCCCAATCCAGACTACCTTTTGCCTGGAAATTAAATGAATATTTGCTCTCGATACCCACATACCAGGAACAAATTACTTCTGAACTGGCAGCCTACTTTGTGTCCAATGCGGGTGGGGAAACTTCGCCAGGTTGGGTCTGGGTAGCCCATAAGGCTTATATTAGGGGTACATGCATTAAATTGGCTTCACAACATAAAAAAGCAATTTGTCTAACTGAGGAAAACCTTGTTAAAAATTTAGCTCAATTAGAGAAACAGAATCAAATTTCCCCTTCTTCCTCGTTAAGAGACCAAATTGACAAGGCTAGGCTGGAGCTAGATGGTATTTTATCTATTAGAACAGATAAAGCCCTGAGAAGAACGCAGCATCTCTTCTATGCTAAAGCGAATAAACCAGACAAATTATTGGCAAAAAGTCTGAGGGCAAGGTACTCTCAGTCCAAAATCTCTCAAATTAGAACCAAAGAGGGAGTACTCACGTTTAGCCAAAATGAGATACAAAAGACCTTTAGGGAATTTTACCAGCACATTTACTCCTCCCACAACTCCCCTCCAGAGAACGCTATTAGGTCCTACCTGAATTCCTTAGATTTGCCTAGAATATCAGAGTCAGATCTTCTTAACCTAAACAAAGAGGTATCGGTGGAGGAGGTTAGGAAGGCAATCAAAGACCTAAAAATGGGGAAATCTCCTGGCCCTGATGGCTTTACTAACATTTATTATAAAAAGTTTTCGGACATTTTGTCCCCACACTTATGCAGCCTGTTCAACACAATCTTGAAAAGGGACCCAATGCCCCCAGAACTTAATTTCGCGGACCCGACCCTTTTCCCCAAGGAAGGTAGGGACCCAAAGGAGGCAAAGAATTACAGACCGATCTCGCTCCTTAATGGGGATATCAAACTCCTTGCTAAAATATTCTCACAAAGGATTTCTGTCTTTTTGCCCTCCCTGATTCACAAGGACCAATCTGGCTTCATCCCATACAGGCAGACGAGTGATAATATTAGAAGGACCCTAAACATCATCCACTTGGCTAGACATAGAAACACCCCGGTTTGCCTGCTCGCATTGGACATAGAGAAGGCCTTCGATACCCTGGAATGGCCTTTCTTATATGCCGCTCTGGATAAATTTGGGTTCAAAGGCCAATTTTTAAACCTGCTTCGCACCTATTATAATCTTCCCAAAGCTAACTTAAAACTACCGGGCTCCCAGAAGGCGGTTATAGAGATAGGGCGTGGAACGAGACAAGGATGCCCTCTTTCCCCTCTCCTTTTTGCCCTTGCAATAGAGCCGCTGGCTCAGGCGATTAGGGCAAATTCCTCTATAGAGGGGCTGCGAGTGGGAAACCAGCATTTAAAGTGCTCCTTATTTGCTGATGATCTATTATGTACTTTTACTAACCCTGGCTCCTCTATTGAAGCTCTGCTGGACACAATAGGTTTATTTAGCTCACTTTCTGGACTTAGATTAAACCAGGACAAAACGGAGGCACTAGGCATAGGCATACCCTTAGATACTCTGTCCCAGTTGAAATCATGTCATAAGTTTATTTGGCCGGCCAATCATATTCACTACTTGGGGATAAATATTACTAGTTCTTTAGCGGGAATTTATAAGGCCAATTTCCCCCCCCTCTTCAGGGTTCTTCAGAGGGACTTGAACATTTGGATGAGGAAGCATATCTCTTGGACGGGTCGGATAACCACGGTGAAGATGAACATCCTCCCGAGGCTCCTGTACCTAGCCAGAACCCTTCCTGTTCAAGTAAATAACTCAGAATTAGCTCGCTTTCAATCCCTGGTGTTCAAGTTCATCTGGAGGAATAGACCCCCGAAAATAGCGAGGAAGGTCATGTATAGACATAAATCCAAGGGAGGTCTCTCATGCCGAATTTCTCTAGCTATTTCAGAGCGGCACAACTGGCCTTTATTCCTCTGGCACATTCCACTTCCCTCCAGCCTAATTGGGTTTTCATAGAGGAGGCACAAATGCCCCCCCTCACGTGGGGTACTATCCTATGGGCACCAAATTCGAATACTCTTGGTTCTTACTTAAGTAATCCAATAACTAAATTTACTTTAAAAATCTGGAACTGGGCCAAGAAAACCCACAATCTAGCATACACGGTAACTCCTCTTACCTCGATTTTCACTTCCCCCACTCTCTCGGCTACCCTCTCTTCTAACTAAACATTTTTGAATTCTGCAAAAATTAGATAAATTAGGCTCATGGCTGGAAGGGGGGAAGATTATTTCTCTAGGAACAGTTTGCAGAGGGAGGGAGTTTCCTGATACGGAAATATTTAACTATATTAAAATCAGGCACTGGGTAGAAGAAGTTCTCAGGGAATTTGGCCCGCCTAAAGACTCCTGGCTCACCACAGTTTGCAAACACTCAGCCCTTACTAAGGGTACACTGGGAGCAATATATAACATAATTAATGCTCCCCCCTTGGATTCACCAAAGCCTTCCTTTATGCTGAAGTGGGAGCTGGACTTGGAACAGACCTGGGATGAGCCCTCCTGGTCTAAAGCTTTCTCTAGCCTTTCTAAAGGGTCCCTTAATTATAGCTTGTTGGAAACCTCGCTGAAAATCCTACATAGGGCATATATGACCCCCGCTAGACTAAATAGAATTGTGCCTACAAATTCGGATAAATGTTTTAGGGGATGTCAGGAACGAGGGGACTTTATTCACACGTGGTGGAAATGTCCTTTAGTCTCTGAAACCTGGGCTAGAGCGGCTGATCTACTTTCCAGATTATTTAGTATCCCACTTAAACCTTCCATAGCGACATGTCTCTTAGGCAGGAATTATAAGGAACTGGGAGGGGTAGGCAATAAATTGACACAACTGATTTACCTGGCAGTAAAAAACATCATAGCTAGAAGGTGGAAGGACAATTCCATTAACTTCCAGGAAATCAAAAACAAAATAAACTTCCTATTTATACATGAGAGAATGACTCATACACTATTGGACACACATCAAAAGTTTTTGGAAATTTGGGGACCCTGGATCTCCTCCCCCGACTGCATTTCATAGGTAGTGGGGGGACGAGTTGAATTTTTGCTAGGGAGGCTCTTTACAATTGGAAGAGGAGTGGAGCGGGGGGCTGACTGGAACAGGCGGAGCGGGAGAGGACACTGGAGGCTTCTTCGGACGAAAGGTAACGACAGTAAAACTAAGATTGGGTAGCACAGGAACTGAAAAGGCCACGTTATAGTCAAATCCTGACCTTCTGAAGTAGAAGAGCGGATGGGAAGCAATTATCTACTATTTGCTCTTTTCCTTTTACTTCTTCATTTCTTTGGTTATTTGTTTATTTTTCTCTTCTTTTCTTCACTTCTTCCTCTTTCTCTTTTCTCATATGTTCTTAGAATATATTGATTGTAACACGATTGTTTATTTAAACCAATTTGTGCACTGAAAACGTTAAAATTATATTAAGGAATAATTCAACAAAGAGAAGCAGTTGCTTAGGATAGTAATTATCCTTTCTTGACATGTGAAATTATGTTTTATAGTATGTGCTTATTTTTGTACAAGTTTTTCTTGATTATTCTTAATAAAAACTTTATGAAAAAAAAAAAAAGTAATATCCGTAAGCAAAAACGTTCAACATCTCTTGGACTGACTGTGTAAATTTGTGGAATTATTTTATTGCCTCTGGTTTTTCTTGGTATCCATAATCCATTCACAAAAACATAGTGATATGGAATTTCAATATATAAGTATTGTGTTGCTTGAGCATCATTTGAATTTAATGCAAACCATGCAGTTAGTGTAGTGTGACGATCTTCACTTTGGGCCAATGCATTCATTTAATTTCCAGCATGGAAATAGACTAAATGTCGTTGTGGCAAATGTACTGCTAATCTATATACTGCATGTGATCTATCATGCATTTCAAATTTTAAAAGCCGCCACATAGCTTCTGGTGCACTGACATAGCGAGCATCTACATGAGATGCAAGTTCATCATGTACTAACTCACTACATTCAGGGTTGTCTGCACTTTTGACGACTTTAGTAGCTGCATCATAGCCTTTGTAAATATATTTGTAGACATAGGGCCTCATTCTATTATCGGCCGCAGCCGTTGCGGGGCCGCAAGGACCGGCCGCAAGCTATTCTGCTATTCTATTCCCTTACGGCCGGGGATTCCGGCAGGCTTGCGGCCGGTGCCTTGCTATCTCTTGCGGCCGATCGCGCCGGAGGAAAGCCTTTGATCTAAAACGGCCGCAAGAGATTTGCAATTCAATTGCTCCGGGAAACCTCTCTGCAAGGCTAAAAACGAGCCGCAGTTACTTGCAGGAAAAAGGTCTCGCTAGCACCAATTAAGCACATAAAATAGCTCAAATAAAGCCATCCTGCACTTTGAGAAGACTATAAAGGGATTTTAGGTGTTAGAAAAAATAGCACATAATTATCCTGTACTCAAATCCGTAAAATATTTTATTTTTAATATCCGTAAAATATACATGTAAAAAGTCCAGAGTGCTTGGAGCACCTCAGACACACCCCCGCCGCAGCCGGCAAATAAACAGTTAATTTGAACTCGGGTTTGGGCAGATGTGCAAGCTTGAGAGTGGGTTCCTTTTAATCCTCATGTCCCCCAATATGATCCCTAGCATTTACAGAGCTGTACAGTGCAGGCTTGAATTTATTTTTCAGTTTTTAGATTTCACAGATTACGGACGGTTCCAAGATATGCGGCCGGCCGTAAAAGGAGATCCTTGCGGGGCCGTATAATAGAATCGCGAGTTAACTGAACCCTCGCAAGGAATCGCAGCCTTACGGCCGATTTACGGCCGATAATAGAATGAGGCCCATATTTAATTGATTTGATGGAAGTGCAGGCTTCTACGTTGATGTGGGCATTGTACTTCATGAGTAAATGTGGATTGTAGGGTACTACATATCTATTGTCCACTTTTTTTCCACGAATAATGGCACTATCTCCTTCTCTTCTTTTATCAAGTGGATATCCATCACAATTTGCATATGTTTTGTCTCTATAATCTTTTGGAAAATCTTTTGAACATTTATTATTTTCCATACATGGTGATTGTGGATTCAGGTCTCCACAGGGTCCATGAATCATGCGATGAGTAACAATCTCATATAGTCTACCATATAGTTCTGGATCTGGTAGTTCAGCAACTATGACTGCATCCACTTTGTCCGAAGTATCTAATTTATCTTTCTCTTGAAGTATTATCAGAAGATGTGCATGTGGAAGTCCTCTTTTTTGAAATTCAATGGTATATACATAAGCAAGACATTTGCCAAATAACTGATTTATAGTGAAGTCACGTATTAATTCATTTAATTTGATCTTAAAAACTCTGGCTACTAAATCTGGTCGATCAGAAGCAGTTTGTCCAAGAAGTAGATTTTGATTAATTTCTGGCCATTGTGGATTACATGTAAATGTCACAAATAAATCTGGTTTTCCAAATTTTGTCACAATAGCCATAGCATCATTGTATCTTTCTCTCATATTTCGAGGAGATCCTTGAAAGGAAGATGGTAAAATGATGGCTTTGCCAGCTGTCATGTCTCTGCTTGTAGCCACGTCAGCAACATAGTCCATGAGTCCACAATATTGTTCTACACGTAGTTTATCTTGTTGATATTTTATAAAGTTTAAATTATTTGCCTCAACTTGCAAATATGAATCAATAATCCATTGTTGTGTTAGTTTTCCACCACATAAAATTGGATTAAATTCATCTCGAATGGCAATTTGAGCTACTTTAAATTCAAGCATAGAAACATTATTTCGTATTCTGGCTTTAGCATTTGGGTAACTGGGAAGGGTTAATTTTGGTTGCCAACCTGCTTCTCCATCTGGGAAAAAGATGGGATATGTCATTGGATCTAAATTTGGACTTAAGATATTAATATTAATAAATGTTTGCTCCTCATTTCTGGGATATACTCTAATGTCTCTTTGAAATGGTGGTTCTCCTTCATCATTCTGAAAGACCATTGCAACCTCATTTGATGTTGGCAAGTTATAACAACGTTTATCAGTATGTCTGTCTCTTTTAAGCACCATATTAACCTTTGGCATGGGTAATTGATGTCTTTGTGCATGAAGTAGTTGTTCATTTTCTACTTCTGCCAATTTTTTGTAAGCTTTACTGTAGGGATTGTTGTCCATAATGTTATTTAGCTCTATGAAAACACTGGGTAAGCATTTTTTATTTTCTTCCATATGCATACGTTGGTCAACAGCTTCCATTGTATCTAGGACATATAGTTGAGCGAATTTTCTTTGCTCTCCTTCCTCTGGATGTAAATGTGAAGTCCGATGATAAATTTGTCCTTGGACTTTAAAACAGTAAGGACCATGTCCTGGTACATTAGCAGCTAATGTTGCCCCCATAGATGCAAATGATATGGCACTATTGTAGGATCTTATGTTTGTCTTAAATTTTTTGTAGTTTGGAAAAGTAGGTTCAGTCATAATATTTTGTAAATAACTGGGAAATTGTTTCCTTTCTGGAAGTTTGAACTTGCCTTTTTGACAACAACTAATAAATTGTCCATCTCTGGGTCTCTCCTGTTTAAAATAATAAGCCTCACAAAATTGACATTGAGTACTCATGTCCCCACAACTATGAACCTCTACTGCTAAAGACTTGAGTAAAGGACAATTTGCAAAGCATATAGGATTTTGACTTTCATATTCATCAGGTGAAAAGTCATGAAATGTTTGAACAACGGGTTCTAAATGTTTAGTTTTTTTCGTGGCTTTTCTTGGTATATGTTGTCCTTGTTTTGTTGAAATGTCCTGTAAGGTTTCAGTAAGAGGTTGTAAATGCTTTGTTTTTGCAGTTGCTTTTTTTGGTCTGTCTTGAATTGTATTTTGTAAAATGTCATCTGATGTTTGAGGAACAGGTTGTAAATGCTTTATTTGCTTTTTATTTTTTTTGTCGTATCTTTCATTTTTGCAGCTGATAGTCTTTTATTTGCAAGTCTTTTGCGTTCTTTTTCTCGTCGAATTTCTTTCTCCTCAGGTGTCTGCTGGGCGGCCCATCTCTCTTGTCTTTCTCTAGTTTGACGTCTTTTCTTCTCTTCTTTGGTCTCGTTATCAGCCATATTAATCTGTAAAGGGAAAAAAAGAAATGTAATTGTGTATATTTAAATTTGTAATTACTGTTAAAGATTATTGTGCACAATTGGGGAAAAAAAGGTAAATCATTAATGTATCAGTTATATTTAGTTAAAAGTTATAATTCCTGGCCTCATTGAATTAAAATTTGGCCAATGGAATCCTGCTGTAAATAAGCAGTTAACATATTTTTTGTAACTAATTTTTTAGTTCTTGAAAACCTTGTTTGTGGATAGATGTTTACCACTGAAAAACTTTTTTGCTAAAAAAAAAGCATTGATGTAGTTATTGAGCTATGTATTGCATAGTGGCAATTTAAATAGAATAAGGGACATAGTCATTTTTTTTTTCTGTTAACACGGATGCAAATAAAAGATGTTTCTTTAGTTTTCTCCCTTTATACTTATTATACTGTACCTTGGTTGAAGTGTGATTTAAATCCGAATGTTTGTTGGTCCTCGGTTGAAAATCTTTGTCCAATGGTGTGGTCCTCTGTTGGAAGTCCTCGTCCGATGGTGTAGTCCTCTGGCGATAGCCCTCGTCCGATGTTGTGGTCCTCTGGCGATAGCCCTCGTCCGATGTTGTGGTCCTCTGGCGATAGGCCTCATCCGATGTTGTTGTCCTGTGGCGATAGCCCTCGTCCGATGTTGTGGTCCTTTGGTGAAAGTCCTCGTCCGATGGTCTGGTCCAGTGTTGAAAGTCCTGGTCCGCTGGTCTGGTCCTGTGTTGAAAGTCCTCATCCGATGGTCTTCACGCAGTATCTGTTGTAACATAAAATTGAAAATGTTGTTTGAGTGAAATGTCTTTTAAATAACTAAAAAATTTATTAATTTGGGTGTATTGTATCTGTTATGGTTATTTTTTCTATGTGTTTTTTTTTACTTTATCTACAATACCACAACTTTTGTTATTCTTATTTAAGCTTCTTAGTAAGGCTTGTAGGTTGTGATATATTAAAGAAGAATATTAATTTATTTTGCTATGTGTTTGTGTGTTTTTTTTGTACAATCCTGTTTTGTGCACACCACTTGTGGTATAGTTATTTAAGCTTCATTGTAATGGTTATAGGTTGTTAAAGATTGAAGAAGAATCTTAATTTAGTTTTCTATGTGTTTGTGTGAGTTTTCCTACAATCCTGTTTGGTGCGCACCACTTTTGGTATGCTTATTTAGGCTTCTTTGTAAGGCTTATAGGTTGTTAAACATTAAGTAAAAATATGAATTTAGTTTGCTATGTGTTTGTGGTAGTTTTTGTACAATCCTATTTGTGCGCACCAATGTAGTTTGCTATGTGTTTGTGTTAGTTTGTTACAATCCTGTTTGTGCGCACCACTTGTGCTAAAGTTATGTAGTCTTCATTGTACTGGTTATAGGTTGTTAAACATTAAAGAAGAATGTTAATGTAGTTTCCTATGTGTTTGTGTTAGTTTGTTACAATCCTGTTTTGTGCTCACCACTTGTGCTAAAGTTATTTAGTCTTCATTGTACTGGTTATAGGTTGTTAAACATTAAAGAAGAATGTTAATGTAGTTTCCTATGTGTTTGTGTGATTTTTTGTACAATCCTCTTAGGTGCGCACCACTTTTGTTATTCTTATTTAGGCTTCTTTGTAAGGCTTATAGATTGTTAAACATTGAATAAGAAAGTTAATTTAGTTTGCTATGTGTTTGTGTGAGTTTGTTCCAATCCTTTGTGTGTACCATATGTTGCATACTTTGGCCCTCATTCAATTGCAGTTTGGCCAATTCAATAGGGCTCTAAAACTGCTTATTTATAGCTCTATTGAATTGTCCAAAATATCAATTGAATGAGGGCCTTTGGTTGCTGCATTTGTTATATTGTCGGGGCCTCATTTAATTGCATTTTGGGCAATGGAATAGGGCTCATTATGAGCACAGAGCATATTTTTTACATAAGTTTTTATTTAGTGAACTTGTATCCAAAAGCAAGGTCTTCACTAACTAAAAACTTCATTTAAAAAATATGCTCTGTGCTTATATAGAGCCCTATTGAAATGGGCAAATCACATTTAAATGAGGCCCTCGGCCATTAAAGATATATAGGTCCTCATTCTATTTGAATTTTGCCAATTGAATAGGGCTCTATATAAGCACATAACATATTTTTTTAACGAAGTTTTTAGTTATTGAAGACCTTGATTTTGTATCGAAGTTCATTAACTACAAATTTCTGTATAAAAAATATGTTATGTGCTTATATAGAGCCCTATTCAATTGACAAACTCACAATTGAATGAGGCTCATGGTTCGTTTCTTTTTTATACTTAATACTTTACCTTGATTGAAGTGTCGAATGACAGAGGGTCCCCTCCTGCCAATCTTAATCCGCCGGTCTTCTTGTAGTGTCTGTTTGAAAAAGAAAGTGAAATAGTTATTTGTATATTTCTTATATTTCATGTAGCAAAGCATGGCCTTTTGAGCATGTAATGTCTTGTGCTATCTTACCTGTTCTTCTTTCTTGGTGTTCTTTAAAAGGTATTGTGCTACACAGTGCACGGTGCAAATTGTTGAGTGACGCTGTTGATGCAGAGTCTGTTTGAATATTAAAAGAAGTAGAAAGATTGAGCTTTATGTGATCTATTGAATTGCACTAAATTAATGTAATTTAAATATACTTCTGTAATTATTTTCAATTGACATTATTTTTTGGTGGTGGCTACACACATATGTCACATACATAAAGCACATTTCATTCATTTAATGTAATTATTTTGTGTGCGTGTGACATATCACTATACATGAATCATATTTTAATTGTTAAATGAACCTTATTTTTTGTTTTTTGCAACACACATAAATGTGTGTGTGTGAGATGTAACTATAGATGATACATATATGTGCGTGTCACATATCAGTATACATGACATATAATGTCATTTAAATGTAGTTGTTTAATTATTTTGTTTTAAGATCATTTTGTTGCAGTGGCAGCAATACACATAAATGTGCGTGTCACATGTCCCTATACATGATACACATATATGTCCGTGTCACATGTCACTATGCAGGGGCAATACACATAAATGTGTGTGTCACATGTCAATATACATGATACACATATATGTCCGTGTCACATGTCACTATGCAGGGGCAATACACATAAATGTGCGTGTCACATATCACTATACATGATACACATATATGTCCGTGTCACATGTCACTCTACAGTCACTATACATGATACACATATATGTCCATGTCACATGTCACTCTACATAAACCTCTTTTTGATATTGAATTATTTTAATTTTATTTTTGGTTAAATGAACCTTATTTTTTTTGACCTGTCTTGATAATAAAATGTAATATATTATAGCTTACCTCTCAGTTGTAATTTGCACAGTGTAAAGTAGTAAATTATAAAATAATTATCTTCTCAAGTAAAAGCAGCAGTTATCTATGAAGTAACTCCGTTCATCACCTGAGGATAAATGTATTTTTTTGTGTGAAATAGGCAGTATTTATAAACTTGTAGAAAATTCTGGAAAGTTAGACCGTTAGAACGCAATACGCATGCGCTGTTTGCGTTCCAGCTTACAATTTGCGTTCCATCCGCCATTTTGTGCGTAGTAGTGTTCAAAATGGTGTTTAATCTGATTGTGATACGTTCCGCATAGTATGTGTTTCATTATTGCGAGTAAGTGTAGTATAGTTACGTCTTAAGCCTCGTTTTCGTTTTGTTCGTCGGCCATTTTTTCTCTCGCTTATCGATTGTATTAGTGTCTAAAGTGTTTTAATTTTTATTTAAATGAAGGTGTAACTTGTTTTTTTGAGGTGCTGGATGGTTGGTCTTGCTGTAGGTAAGCTTTTTATGTGTGTGTTGTGTGTATTTATTGTGTTTTAAATGTTTGTATGTCGGCGTGTTGCGTCCGATGTTTGCGAGGTCGTAATGGGGGTAACGTGTCTCGTATGGTGTTTGCGTGTGTAGCCTCGTTTTAGTTTTGTTAGTCGGCCATTTTTTGTGTCGTTTATCAAATTGTTTACTGTCTAAACTTTTTTATTTCGAGTCAAATGAAGGTGTAAGTTGCATTTTTTAAGTCGTGGGTGCTCCCTCTTGGTGTAGGTATATGCTGTGTGTATGTTTTGTGTTTGAAATTTTGTAATGTTCGCGAGTTGCGTCCGAGTGTTGCGAGGCCGTAATGTGTGTGAACGTGTGTCGTATGTTGTTTGCGAGTGTCGTAATGTGTGTGTCGTATTGTTTGGGTTGCGACTGTAATGTAATGTATTGTATGTATTGTATTATATGTAATATATTATATGTAATGTATTATATGTAATGTATTATACGTAATGTATGTAATGTATGTAATTTAATGTATCATATGTAATATATGTAGTGTAATGTATGTAATGTATTATATGTATGTATGTATTGTATTGAGTAGATCTGTCTTTCCTTTTCAGGTGTGTAATTTTTTTATTTTCTGTAGTGGGGGGGGGGTTGTAATGTATTTGTTTTTTTTCTGTACTGAAGGTTTTTTTTGTACTGTAGTTTTTTTTTCTGTACTGTAGGTTTTTTTTCTGTAAGGTAGGTTTTTTTATTTTTTGTAAGGTAGGTTTTTTTATTTTTTGTAATTAGAGTGGTGGGGAGGTTTATTAGGGGGTAGGTAGTGTAGGTAGGTAGTGTAAGTGTTAATAGATTAGTGTAGAGGGGGGTTAGTTTAGATTAAATGGTTTATTGGGGGTTATAGTGTAGTGTTTGTAGTTAGTGTCATGATGGTCCTTGAGGACCGTCATGGCACTTATGTGGTTAATGTTGGGTTGTAACAGGCCCATAATGGTCATAATATACCCTTATGGGACTGATGGGGTTAAATAGAGCCTTACGGGGGTCTGTATTGACCTTCATGAGTAACAGGGTTAATTAAGGCCTTATGGGGGTCTGTATTGACCTTCATGAGTGACAGGGTTAATTAAGGCCTTATGGGGGTCTGTATTGACCACCATGAGTTATAGGGTTAATTAAGGCCTTATGGGGGTCTGTATTGACCACCATGAGTGACGGGGTTAATTAAGGCCTTATGGGGTCTATATTGAACATCATGAGTTATTGGGTTAATTAAGGCCATATGGGGGTCTGTATTGACCACCATGAGTTATAGGGTTAATTAAGGCCTTATGGGGGTCTGTATTGACCACCATGAGTTATCGGGTTAATTAAGGCCTTATGGGGGTCTGTATTGACCTTCATGAGTTATAGGGTTAATTAAGGCCTTATGTGGGTCTGTATTGACCTTCATGAGTTATAGGGTTAATTATAGTTGCCTGGGGTTAATATTTTTAGTTCAAGTCCTTTCAGGACCTTTACGTTCCTTTAAGGACCTGCGAGGCGAGAAATTTAAAATTGAAATGCAGCAGGGTCACGATCGGTCCCAATCGGGGACCCCCGCTGCAGGGGGTTAATGTGGGGGGGCTGCGGGGGTCCCTATAAACCCCTGCAGCAAGGGGTTTATATGGGGACACTTCGGGGGTCCCGAGGGGCCGGTCCATCATCCCCACTAACCCCCCTCCCCCACGGGATCAGGGCCCTGACACTCTTCCCATACTCCTTGTGTGTCTACATCTGGGGGCACATCCCTCCCCCCTCCTGCTCTCTCACCTCTACCTGCCCTCCTTGACCTGCCTCCTCCTCTCCCTCTCTCCATACCTCTACCTCTCATCCTCTCCTGCTTCGGTGTTCCCCTTTATGTCCTTCTGTCCTCTCTCTCCTTACTCTCCTCCTCCCCTCCTCTACCCTCCTGGAAATTATGAAATTAATATAAAGATAAATCAATTAAATATATACGTGTATGTGTATGAGGTAGAACAAGAATGTGTGTATTATGTGTATTATAGTATGGGTATTGGGGTGACGGGGTAGGTGTGGGTATGGGGGGGTGTAGATATGCTGTGGCCTATCGATATGTATACAGTAGGTACAGTATGTGTAGGTATTAATCTATGTGTGTGAATTATGTGATATCAGTAATTCTGTTTGTTGTAAATTAAGTTTTAATAAATCTTAGGGTCAAAATAGCAAAACCTCACAAAATAGCTAATTTTCTCTCTCTCCAAAGCTCAGAAACTCACCAACGCCTAGACCTGTGTGTTAACTTGCTCAGCTACAGCACAGTCAATGACTTAAGATTGCTGCAGGCTTTTAAAGTCAATTTCTGCGGTGTAATTAGTATTTTCTGGTTCCTATTGGTTAATTGACCTGTGACAGGATTGCAAATTATGGCCTTGCTTGAGTTTGGCGCGCTTCATCAGATCGGATATGAAATCAGGGTTTATGGTCTTGAGGCTTCAGCCCTTAAATTGCAGCCTTGTTGAATTGAATCACTCTGTAACTGTAGCAAATTTCAAGCCCGCAGACCTACGGCCAGTATAAAGGCAACTGAGGGCTTGCAATTGAATAGGGGCCTATGTGTCCATAGGACATATTACTACATTTCAGGCAAACAGGAATATATAAAGTGTGAACATGTGTGCCTCATCCTGGCAAATATCTATTCCTACCCGAACACTTAAACCCCTACATGAGTTTACCTGTCAGACAGGCTGACAACATGCCAAGTAACATGTTTACCCTCATGGAAATATTTTCTTAGCTGACCTGGACATCCTAGGCAGCCTCTGTTTCTCTATATTGATTATACAATATTATGTTTTGTGTACTAGGATATTTATAAAAAGTTACCATGATGTGCAACTAAAGTGTGTGCAGCGACCGAGTACTGTTGCCTTATAATGCAGGAGTTGCTCTGTTATTGACATAGCCTTCTCAGTACCCTCTCACTGGATTGCTCCACAACATGTTGCTATTTAGCACTGACTGCAGGAAATGGCTGTAGGAGACTATTGATAACCTGTATCCAGGGCAGTTATTTAGCACCGCAAGCAAACTCTGTAGCTGCCCCCTGGGTGCACAAGCGCATATGCATCTCTGCTTCCCTACCACTATGTTGCTCCACCAGCAGCTGCAGGTCTAACAAATTAATTGTGCTGCACCAATTCTAATATATATAAATATATATATTTACTGTAACGTATTGCCTCCGTTTTTGCTGGTGACACTAAGTTGTGCAAGGTAATTAAATCAGAATGTACTTTCCCTCCAAAGGGATTTGCAGAAATTAGAGAAATGGGCAACTAAATGGCAGATGAGATTTAATACAAATAATTCTAATCTAGAGGTATCAGAGATAGAACGGGATTTGTGCTTGTGGACAACCACCTGTGATCTTCAAATGCAAGTAAAATATTAACATGTATTATGAAGGGTATAGAAGAAAGGAAAGCAAATATAATCATGCAATTTTACAAATCCCTAGTGCACCCTCATTTGGAATATGAGGTACAATTTCGATTACCACTTCATAAAAAATGACTTTCTAGAGCTGGAAATAGAGAAGGGAAACAAAACTAATAAGAGGAATGAACAGGTGAACTTTCTGTACACTACATTTCAATCACAAATGGCATCCTCTGCTCATCTGTTTATAGGAAACCTAAAAAACAGATGTATTTACCTTCACAGCTCTAGTTTCCATCACACCCACACCAGTCAAGCAATAATTAATAGTCAAGCCATCATGTGTCAATGCATCTGATAAACACTTAAAAACACTGTCTGACTCCATCAGGCAGAAGGGTTTCAAGCTCCGTGTTATTACACAGAAAGTAACCTCTGCCATTAAAACACCCCAGAAACACCAACCAGTAACAGAGGGTGCAGAATTAAAACATATATTCCCCAAAACTCTCATTCTTGCATTTACACAGCCACCAAATCTGGGTCAAACATTGGGTAGCAGAAGATTGGTCAATGAACAGCATAACAGAGAAAATGGTAAAAAACCTTGCAATAAAATTTCCTGTAAACTATCGCCCCTATGCTAATCCCTAATCAGCACAGTAATTCTGACATTGCTATGTTATCCATAAAACATTGTGAGCAAACTGCTACGAGTCACTGCTACGAGTGAACTTCACGACAAAGTCGAAAAGCAAGACATAAATCTCCACTGACTTTCGCACCGACAATAAATTACGAATTACTCTGTAAGACTTTGACACCCAAACCCTATATGATTTTATGGAACACTTGCAAATAAGGGCACTGTCGTAACTACAAAAAGCAGAAGAAAGATTTACGAGTACCAAAGATCATTTGCAAGTGGTTTTCAAACCCTTACTATGTCCTCCAAAGCACTATAGCACAAAAAGCACTACAAAATGATGACATTTCAAAATGGTTTGACACTTAACAGTCCAATATCAACATATGTGTACTGTAGATACTCGAGTATACCGCTAATTTTTTATGTTCCCATTTTAACCAATATAATAGAGATACAGCTGTTCTAAATTCTGGTAAACTGGTTCCCTGCAGTTCTCATTGTTGAATGAAGTTTATAGTATTTCCACTGATGCAGGAACAAACAGCTCCTCACTGTTATGTCTTTGTTAGCTGTAGTCAGTACACTGAGTGCTGCATTTGCCACAGGCCGCAGCCATTGTGTTGTGAGAACAGCATTGTGTTGTGAATATTAAAGCATATATGCATTTCACCTACCAAATTCGTAACCCTTGTGGTATATTCAAGTGGTGCTATTTTCAAGTATCGATAGTAATTTAAAAAAATTATATGTTAGTATTAAGCCTGTTTTATGATAAAAAATCAAGAGTAACACACCACCAGTACTCAAGGGGTTAATACATGTCACAAAACCACGTTGCATAGGAACAAATGCTCTAATACATTGTCTATCACTATACCATATTTTAACACAAAATAAATACATTTTACTGAGGGAAGCTATAAAATACAATTGTCACATCATTGTAATATCAAAATATCAGAATTACTTTCCAAATAGATCTAATGTTTCCTTGAAGCTGCAGTTATGGCACTTGTTCCTGCACTTCCTACTCATTATAAGATTTATGACGTTCACGTTACCTACCTGATTTACATAGGGCTTTATATCAGCACATCAGTAAAGAGGATACAGCCACACAGTACAACTAGACCTATGACATCAGAGGGTCATATTCATGTATGCCGCCCTAAGTGGTTTATATAATACAATGTAATTTATGTCAAAGAGGCTGTGAGTGTTGCAGTGTGGAACCTAATAGCCAATTGCTGAGCAAAATAAAGTATTTTTGGAGTAAAATAAAGTCAAGGAGACTGCAGCATGGAAACTAAGGAGCAAGCCGCCGAGTAAAAGAGAGTTAAGGAGCCTGTGTCATGGAAGCTTAAAGATATCCGCTGACGAAGATAAAGTGAGACTTTGGAACATACTGGCCAGTGACTTAAAGTAAAGTATTTGACTTAGAATGTTAGAATGCTTTTCTGTTTCATCCAAAGGTAGTTGATTGGAAGCCCTGTTAGTGAGGAATCTAACAAAAGTATAGTTAGTGCTCTGAGGGAGTTATGCCTTTTCAGGACACTCTAAGAAGTATTAGTAAACATTGAAACCATGTTGAAGCATCCTGTGTGACTGTGTTCCACAATATGTTTCAGAAATAAGGCCCCAATTAGAGAAGAGAGGGGCGGTTTGCCACAATATATAGTGTATATATATTAACCCTTTAAAATAGACAAGGTTGCTTACTAATACTGGGCAGAAATAAACATAGCTACTTTACTCCTTGGCACAAACATCACACGTATATTGTTAAATTATTTTGTCCACATACAAGAAACTTTTCATAATTGTCAGGGTATTTCTACTATTAAAATCCCATTTTACTGTGTTATTATAATCTAATATTATATTCCTATTATATAATTCTATTATATCCATGTATATTATTTTATATGCCTCTATACATTTATATCTATATATATCTATCTATATATATATATATATATACATATATATATATATATATATATATATATATATATATATATATATATATATATATATATATATATATATATATATATATATATATACACATGTATGCACACTTGGAAACTTTCTGTGTTAAGAATTTCCAGTTTCTCACTGAAATTAGATTTAAGTTGGTAATTGTTTTCTGTTAAGAGACATTACTTAATTCATCTTTAAATCTTAAGAGATTAAGTTTAGAACTTAGAGGAATACTTCCTAACAGTTCCCATCCATAGGAATGTTTTTCTATAGATAAGTGTCTAGCTCTAAATTCATACATTTGTCTGTGGTATGATGTGACAGTTTTACACTGAAATGTCAAAATTTAATTAAGATACAGATCATTTTACAAGTTAAGGTCAAAAGTCCATTAGCTAATTTTATTTTAATGTTTTTATTGTAATTTGAAGACACAAGGGCTCCATCTGGTGTTTCAAGATAATAATTGAAACTTAATAGGGCTTAATAACAAGATATCATTTTCTTACTGGTTAACAACTCTGACATCACCATGGTTTCTGATTGGTTGCCAAACAAATAGGGCCATATTAAATTTGCAGATTTGGAGTTCCAAAAACTAATAAAGGAGCCTGCAGAAGTTACAGATATTAAATTGGCTGTCAAAATCTGAACTCCATCCCAGCTAAGCCTTTGATCTGTCAAGCCTGTAAACAGTCACAAATCCCTATACAATTGCTACAATTCCCCAAAAATGCATTCAAACTAGTAGATGGCAAATGTAGCCATAAATAGTATGGGCTCCAAATAGGACCCAGAAAGGGTTTACAGACAAGTCCTTAAGACTGTAAAAGACAATATAAACACACCCCTAGACTTTAAAATATGGGGAAAGCAATGAAAGGCATTACAATGCATTGCACAACAATCCTCAAATAAAAATTGGCATTTCAAAAAAACATGTTGGAATGGTCATGCATATGCCATTATGAGAAGCCTTGCTGCAACATGCATAAAACAATTAAAGAGACACAAACTGATTACATTTCAACACAAAAACATGAAACTGATGCCATATTAACCCTTTCTCACTCACAGAGGCTCTAATGTGTACCCTGAAATGTGCCGTCCTTAAGTCATGTCCGACTCTCTGTGACCCTATGGACTGCAGCACATTTAGCTAGTTCTCTGCCTGTGCTGTTCCACAAGTTTGCATGTCAAAGATACTGGAATGGATTGCCAGTTCCTTCTCTAGTGGCCTGTGATTTGTCTGACCTATCTGCTATGACCTGCCCACCTACGGTGGCCCTACATGGTATAGCTCAGGCACACAAGCCCCTTCACCACCACCACTTAGAAATCCTGAAGGAGACAAGGGGAACATACACACATTAATCTACTCAAACCCATCAGGAAGGGCTGCAAACATACATGGAGGCTGTGCAGAGGCATGTGGAGCAACAGCCAACTCACCTCCATTAGGGACTATCTCCGCTACGTCCATCCTGGAAAGTCCCACGCCATTGCTGGTGGCTATTTGCCAAGATGTATAACCAATATGATTTGGTGAAATCCCATCAAGTGTTTTGCTATCAATCAATTTACATTAAAACCTGTCATATTCCTATTAGCCCTTCAGGGGAATGTTGATACTCCACAGTATCACAAATTGTACATGTCAAGTGTATTAATCCTATATTATTATATATTATATATTTATATATATATATATATATATATATATATATATATATATATATATATATATATATTATTTTATATATAATCATATTATTATCATTATATGTATTAATTTATTGCATAGTAACTAGGGTTCATTAGTTTACAGATATAAGAATGTGACACAAATGGGATGTATGTGGATGTCCCAAAACCCCAACCATCAAAAACACACTGACACAATGAGAACAGTATAACAAAGCTTTATTTCATACACAGAGAAAACTCAGAAATGCATAATTTTAATTGTTGTTTTCATTATTTAATAAAAAACAAACAGAAAAAACAAAACAAATTGGACCTCTCATGTGTATCAACACTATATTATTATTATTGTTATTATTAATATTATTATTATTATTATTATATGTATTAATTTATTCCACAGTAACTAGGGCTTATCAGTTTACTGATATACGAATGTGACACAAATGGGATGTATGTGGATGTCCCAAAACCCCAACCATCAAAAACACACTGACACAATGAGAACAGTATAACAAAGCTTTATTTCATACACAGAGAACACTCAGAAATGTACAAGACTGTGCATTAATATCATGGGTGTGGTGTGGGCGGATCCCGGAAAAAGGGGTTACCTATAGAGGGTAATGTCATAGTCTAGAATAATCATGATGCATAGCCCTACCAGGGTCCCATGTGGTCACTAAACCACTGCAACCTGAATTTGATGAAAAAAAGGATAATCAGAAATCACTCCATTTAATTGAAGGAACCAGTAATGTGCATAGCACTTACACCTTGTCTAGATCTGCTCAATGGAACAGATGCTCAAACCTCTGGACTGTGTAATCCAATCCAGTTTCACACATACAGTGTGTTACCAAAATAAATATCTGAAAAGAAGTGGTAAAAAAAAAAAGGCGAAGGAGGATTACATAATGGAAAGAGTTAAAGACTAAAAACATTCACGAAAGACAGACTGGCTTAGAAAAAATAGTATGTTGTTAGTATAGTATAGTAGTCAAAAAAGGAATACAAATTCTTTACTGTTGATTTTAACATTTGCATCTCTCTGTCATTTTCCACAAACACAGCCTGAAGAAAGATTTTCAGCAGGGGACAGTTACAAAGACAGACTGTCAGCAGGAATTTACAGACAATCAATTGAAGAGAACAGGTACAGTATAACAATAAAACAAAAGGAATAACTGTAGAGGAAAGATGCTTTAGATATTAATAAGTTAAGAACTGAGGACGGCGTCATTTAAGTATTAATTAAAATATATTTAAAAAATGTAGAAAAAGGACATTAATGTAGTGTACTGCTGTTTAAACAGAAAAAAATGCAAATAATTAAATTGGAAGACAGTAACATCCAAGCCGAAGAAAGCAACCAAGAAACAAAAACATGCAAAAAATGCATCAGTACAATCTGGTAATGATAGTAATGTTGATTTACAGAGTAATATTGATATATGTTCTCAGGATAGTCCATTATTTAAATCCTTAACAGTACAGCTTCATAATTGTGGTAGGATGAACGATGTTTGTCAGTTTTGTGGGGCTTATCATTTCAAACAGGAAAGACCCAGAGATGGCCAGTTTATTAGGTTGCTGTCAAAAAGGAAAGACAAGAATTCCCACCATATTTACAAAGTATTATGAGTGACCCCAGTTTTCCAAATTACACTTATAATAGTGCCATTTCTTTTGCATCTATGGGTGCAACCTTAGCTGCTAATGTTGCAGGACATGGGCCTTACTGCTTTAAAGTACAAGGGCAAATTTACCACCGTACTTCACATATACACCCCCAAGAAAGAGAGCAAAGAAAATTTGCAGCTCGAGGAAAATAAAAAAATGCTTAGCCACTGTTTTTCAAGAGCTTGATAACTAAATGGCCAAAAACCCATACACTCAAGCTTATAGAAAACTGTCAGAAGTTGAACAAGAACAAATTCATGCACAACAAAATCAGTTGCCAATACCAAGAATCAATATGGTTCTTAGAAGAGATCGCCATACTGATAAACAATGTTATAACTTACCTACAGTGCCTTGAAATAGTAATCACCCCCCTTGGCATTTTTCGTGTTTTCTTGCCTCACAACCTGGAATTAACATGGATTGTTTGAGGATTTGCATCATTTAATTTACAGAACATGCCCACAACTTTGAAGATGTTTTTTTTTTTTTTTAATATTGTGAAGCAAACAACAAATAGGTAAAAATAGCAGAAAAGGTCAATGTGCATAACTATTCACCCCCCCTAAAGTCAATACTTTGTAGAGCCACCTTTTGCGGCAATAACAGCTCCAAGTCACTTTGGATAAGTCTCTTTAAACTTGACACATCTTACCACTGTGATTTTTGCCCATTATTCCTTGCAAAACTGCCCCAGCTCCTTCAAGTGGGATGGTTTGCGCTTGTGAACAGCAATCTTTAAGTATGACAAAAGATTTTCTATTGGATTGAGGTCTGGGATTTGACTAGGCCATTCCAACACATTTACATGTTTCTCCTTAAACCACTCAAGTGTTGCTTTAGCAGTGTGTTTGGGGTGATTGCCCTGCTGGAAGGTGAACCTCCGTCCTAGTTTCAAATCACGTACACAGTGGTACAGGTTTTGCTCAAGGATATCCCTGTATTTAGTCCATACTTCCCTCAACTCTGAACAGTTTTCCAGTCCCGGCTGCTGAAAAACATCCCCACAGTATAATGCTGCCACCACCATGTTTCACTGTAGGGATGGTGTTTTTTGGGTGATGTGATGTGTTGCGTTTGCACCAGATCTAGCATTTTCTTTGATGGCCGAAAAGTTCAATTTTAGGCTCATCAGACCTGAGCACCTTCCTTCATACATTTTTGGAGTCTCCCACATGCCTTTTCGCAAACTCAAAACGTGCCATTTTGTTTTTTGCTGAAAGTAATGATTTTCTTTTGGTCACTCTGCCATAAAGCCCAACTCTATGGAGCATATGGCTTCTTGTCATCCTATGTACAGATACTCTAGTCTCTGCTGTGGAACTCTGCAGCTCCTCCAGGGTTACCTTAGGTCTCTGTGCTGCCTCTCTGATTAATGCCCTCCTTGCCTGGTCCATGAGTTTTGGTGGGCGGCCGTCTCTTGGCAGGTCTGCTGCTGTGCCATGTTCTTTCCATTTGGTTATGATAAGTTTGATGGTGCTTCCCCGGATCATCAAAGATTTGGATGTTTGGTTAGTGGTGCCTCTTCCATAGGTGTTGCAGCCTCTGTGGCCTTTTTAAAATAGGTGTGTATATGTATTGACAGATCATGTGTTCTTATCCATCACATACAATTCAGATTAACAAAACATTGAATTTAAGGCTGTAATGTAACAATATAGGCAACAAGTCAAGGGGGTGAATACTTTTGCAAGGCACTGTACATCTAATGAGGTTGCAATGGTCTTTCAAAAGGATGAGGGGGAACCAACTTTTCAAAGGGATATTAGAATACATCCAAGAAATGAAGAGCAACCGTTCATTAACATCAATATATTAAGTATTAATTTGGATCCAATGACGTATCCAATATTTTATCCCAATGATGAAGCAGGATAGCAAACAAAATTAATGTTTGACAGTTATCCAAATAGTAAAGTACATGTCAGAAATAATATTTCCATGCTTGAATTTAAAGTGGCTCAAACAGCAATTTGAGATGCATTAAATCCAATTTTATATGGTGGAAAACTGACACAGCACTGGATAACTGATTCATATTTGCAGGTCGAAGCAAGTAATATAAATTTCATAAAATATCAACAAAATAAACTATATGTTGAACAGTATTCTGGCCTTATGGATTATGTAGCAGAAGTGGCTACAAACAGAGGCCTTCCAGCTGGCTGTGCCATCATTTTAACATCTTCTTTCCAAAGATCTCCTTGCAATATGCGAGAAAGATACAATAATGCTATGGCTATTGTAACAAAATGTATTAAACCTGATTTATTTATTACATGTATACAGTATGTAATCTACAATGGCCAGAGATAATTTGAAACATGGATAAACTGCTTCTAGATCAGACTTAGTGGCTAGAGTCTTTAAAATAAAATTAACAACCTTAATACATGACATAACCATCACTCATTTATTTGGAAAGTCTCTCGCTTATGTTTATACCATAGAATTCCAAAAGAGAGGACTTCCCCATGCACATCTTCTTTTCATACTCCAAGAAAACAATAAATTGAATACTGCAGATAAAGTGGATGCAAACATGCAACACTATACGAGATAGTAACACATCACATGATTCATGTACCATGTGGAACGCTAAATCCACAGTCACCATGTATGGAAAATAAAAAATGTACCAAATGTACTAGAGAATTTAGAGATCAAACATTTGCTAATTGTGATTGCTATCTATTGTATAGAAGAAGTGATGGTCCAAAGGCAATAATTTTGGGCAAAAATGGAGATAACATATGTGGTGCCATATAATCCCCATCTGTTAATGAAGTATAATGCACACATAAATGTGGAAGCTTGCACTTCTATAAAATCCATGAAATATGTCTATGAGTATATTTATAAAGGATATGATGCAGCAACTGTGGTGGTGAAAAGTGGCCCAAATGAAGAAGACAAAGAGTTACTACATGATGAACTGTCATCTCATGTAGATGCACACTATGTAAGTGCGCCAGAAACAATGTGGCGCCTTCTGAAATTTTAAATGCATGATCGCTTACATGCAGTATATAGATTAGCGGTACATTTGCCACAAAGACACTTATTTTATATAGATGCTGGCAATGAAACAAATGCTCTGGAACAAAATGAACATCGAGAAACAACACTTACAGCTTGGTTTACATTAAATTGTAATAACATTGAGGCAAGGGAATACTTATACAATGAGATTCCATATCACTATGTTTTCATAAATGGCTTATGGAAACATAGAAACAAGGGTGGTAATAAAATGATTTCAAGAATGTATACGGTAAGACCAAGAGACATTGAACATTTTTGCTTACGTTTACTCCTTTTAAATGTTCCTGGTGCACAAATTTTGAAGACTTGAGAGCTGTCAATGACAGAATTTATGATACATTTCAATTACCTGCGAGACATAGAAACTTACTTGCTGATGAGAAAGAATGGGAGAGATGTCTCGAAGAAGCAGCACTATGTAAAATGCCACGAAAGATGAGGGAACAGTTTGCATTCAATTGCATATTTTGTAATCTTCCAAATGCATTAGCTTTGTGGGAAACATTTAAAATAAATACATATGAAGACTTTTTGAAACGTTATAAAGAGTCCATTGCAGAATTAAAAGCATTAATGGGAATTCAACAAGTCTTTTTATGTCATGGATTAAGCTGTTCAACTTTTAATCTGCCAGATCCAGGAATTATAGATGAAATCAACTTTGAGGAGTATGATGGTGATGTGGAAAAACAAAAAGCAGAAGAACAAATAGCCAGTTTAAATAATTGGCAATTGTACGTTTTCAATGCAATACAACAAGCACTAGATGATGACATGCTCAAAGAGCGTTATTTCTATCTAGATGGACCCAGTGGATCGGGAAAAATGTATCTATATAATTTGTTGATGAGTTCAATTTGAGGTAAAGGTGAAATGGTACTTCCCATTACAACAACTGGAATTGCTGCACTTTTGTTACAAGGTGGCAGACCAGTACATAGTGGATTTAAACTTCCAGTTCCAATTTTGGAAACATCAGTGTCAGATATTAGAATTCAATCATTACAAGCAAATCATTTAAAAAAATGCAAATTAATTTTCATAGACGAGGCCACTATGATGTTGTGCCATGCTCTGCAATGTATTGATCGTTTGTTGCATGAAGTCATGGATAATGATTTGCCATTTGGTGGAAACGTAATGTTGTTAGGTGGTTAGATTTCAGACAAAGACTACCTGTCATTGTCCATGGAAATCGCACAGACATTGTAGAAACATGTATAAAGGCAAGTTCACTATGGGAACTATTCACAACTTAGATTAGAAAAAAATATGAGATCTGAAGGCCAAAATGAATTCAATGATTGGCTAATTAAAATTGGAGAAGGAAAAAATTACGTAATAAGTAATTTACCTGATGATACTGTAGAAATCCCAGCGAAAATTATTTGCAAGGATTCACTCATATCAGCTATATTCCAAAATTGAATAACTAACAATAATTCATCAGAGCTTGCACACAAAGTAATATTAACATCCAAAAATAAAGATGCATTGGATCTGAAAAACGAAATTTTGACATTAATAGATGCCACACAAAAATATTTTACAGTGCAGATTCTGGCTGATGACAAACAGAGTGAATCAAACTTTACAACTGAATTTATAAATTCATTAACTCCATCTGGAATGCCACCACATCTTTTTCAACTGAAAAAAGGTGCAATTGTCATGTTTTGAGAACCCCAAAAAAAGGACTTTGTAATGGGACCAGATTAATTGTTCAAGATTTAAGAGAGCATTTTATACATGCAAAAATGATGAATGGTACCCATAAAGGTGAACAGGTTTTCATACCAAGAATAGATTTGGCTCCAAATGAGACTAGCTTGCTTTTTGTCCTTCAAAGGAGACAGTTTCCCATAATAATGGCATTTGCCATGACCATCAATAAACCACAAGGACAAACTTTTAAGTTTGTTGGACTGTTTTTAGAGGAACTAGTATTTGCAAATGGACAACTCTATGTAGCATTTTCAAGATGCACAAATCCATCTCAAATTAGAGTTTGCATCAAAAATACAGAAAATCAGGTGCATGATGGTAGCGTAATTACTAAAAATATTGTTTACTATGAGGTTTTGTAAGTTGCATAAAAACACATTCTAATAGACTGAGGAGTTTGACTTTTGTACTTCAAATTACACACTTTCCCATCATAATGCCATTTGCCATGACCATCAAGAAATCCCAAAGACTACCTTTTATGTCTGTTGGGCAAATCCCAAGGACGTCTGTTAGGCATTTTTTGGCGGAACAAGTATTTGCACATGGACAACTCTATGTTGCATTTTCAACATTCACAAATCCATCTCAAACTAAATTTTTCATAAACAAAAAAAAAAAGAAAAGGGTTATAATACACCAAGTACTTTGCCTTTTGTATTTCAAAGTAGATAATTTCCCATTATAAAGCCATTTGACCAGCAATAAATCCCAAGGACAAACATTTTACCCAAAACAGTATTTGCACATGGACAACTCTATCTTTCAGTTTCAAGATGCACAAATAGATGTGTCTACTTACTACAAATATTGCGTATTATGACGTTTTATAAGTTCATTATAAAAATACTTACAATAAACCACTGCTTCTAAAAAATGTCTGCAATAGTCCTGTAGAAAAAAAGGTGACACAATTCGAAACTCTATTGCCTGTGCATTAGTAATTACCTCACGACCGGTTTGGCAACAAATTAAATACACTGTATATATTAATAGAAAGTGGAAAGGGTTTAGTAAGTTTATTAAAAAAAGGGTTACAATAGACCAGTGCCTCAAAAACCAGTCATCAACAATACACATACAGGGCGCACATTTAATGTAACACTGTGTAAACACAGCTGACAGAAAAGCTTTAATTAATAATTGTTTTAAAAGAAACCCCACATCCCTATTCAAATGCTATGCTAAACCTTCCGTCACCCCCGTAAAACGGCCAAAAATGGCTGCAGCTTACTTACATCCTGGAGCAGTCGCAAGGGATGTGAAGCCCTTACGTAACCTCCAATTAAGCCCCTGCGGGACCGGATCAGGTCCCCTGCAGTGTCCCTAAACTACCCCTATAATGCAGGGGCCCGATCGGGATCCCTGCAATGTGCACACATTAACTCCTTGCTGCAGGCTCCCCATATTTGCCTATCTAACCCCACCCATCCTATTTAACCCCATCTAAGCCTATCTAACCCCATGTAAGCCTATTTAATCCCATCACTTATGGAGGTCTATACAGATCCCCATAAGCCTCTATTTACCCCATCAGTCCCATAAGGGTTTTTGAAGACGCTTATGGGACAATTAACCACATAAGTGCCATGAGGGTCCTCCAGACATGACACTACACTACACTACCCTACACTATACCCCCAATAAACTACTAAATCAAAACTAACCCCCCTCTACCCTAACCTATTACCCCTACCTACCTAACACCTACCCTAACCTATTAACATCTACACTACCTACCTAACCCCATATTACCCCCCTCCCACCCCACTAATTACAAGAAATAAAAAAAAACTAAATTACACAAAATAAAAGAAAGCTAGGATACAGAAAATAAAGAAAGCTGAGTTACAAAACTAAATAAAAACACTGCACCACTACTAAAAATAAAAAAAGAACTATGCACCTGCAAATAAAATACACACAAATATACATAACATTACAATACAGCAATAAATACAGTACACATATATCCCTAACTACACACTATTAAGCCCCTAACTACAATTCATTACCCCCTATCTACAAGACAATACCCCATAACTACAATACATTAAGCCCTATCTACAATACATCACCCCTATCTACAATACATTACCGCCTGTCTACATACATTGAAAACCCTAAATCTAACCTAAAATAGAATAAATAAGACCACTTCAAAAATAAACACAACATAAAAAAAATAAACATTCTAAATATTAAACTTACTTTTCCACCATGTCCTGGTCCTTCCTGTAGTCTTCTCCGTCTGGGCCCCTGGAATAAAAGAATACATAACATAACATTAGTACAAACAACATAACAAAACAATAAACATTCTAAATATAAAACTTATCTTTTCACGTTGCTTCTTCTAAGGCTGGGTCCTTGAAAAAATCTGCTGTTTAAAAAAAAACTAAAAAACTAACAGAGCTCCTTCCTGGAGAAGCTACCTGACGGTAATGAGGCTTCTAGCGCTTCTTCCGGTAGGAAAACTGACATGGCGCCTTCTGATTGGCTGAAATGGCTGTTAATAAAATGTCAGCCAATCAGAAGGTGCAAAGATGTGAGCCAATCAGAATGGGATACACCCCTATATCCCTTTCTGATTGGCTGATGAACCTGTCAGTCTTTTTTAAACCAACCAGAAGGCACTATTGCCTTTAGCCAATCAGAATGGGATACACCTGTCCCACATTGTTATTGGCTGAAGGCATCTGTACCTTCTGAATTGCTGCAATCTGATTGACAGTGACAACAGTCAATCAGAAGGCGCTATTACCTTGGCTCCAAGCATCTGCATCCTTTAAGGACCCGCGATCAATAAAACCATCACCCCCCCCCCCCCCCATGGAAATTGGAATTTTTAATGCAGAGGGGGTCCCGATCGGTCTCCCCACTGCAAGGGTTAATGTGGGGACCCTCCAGGTCCCCGCTGCGAAAGGGGGGTTAATGTTAGTTGCTGCGGGGGTACTTACAGTACCCCCAAAGCTTGGGGTAACTATTAGTGTGCTGCGGTTCCTTTAAGGAGCATCGTCAGGGAATTTAAGCCCATAGGAGGACGGGCTTGGAGATATAAGGGGTTAAATATATAATGAATGCAGCACTGTACAGCGCTGTAATTGATGGGGGACATTAGGGGAAACATGAGGATTACATGTACTACATTGGCTAACTGGCACATTGTCACTAGCCAATACTGTCATTTGCGGCCACAAGTCCGGCGGGCTTGGAGAATGGGTCACTGCCTTGGGGGTCATTCAAGCCCAGAGTCCCAGGCTTGAATGACCTCCAAGGCAGTAACTCGATCTTAAAGCCCGGCGGACTGCGGCCACAAATGACATTATTGGCTAGCGGCGACATGCCAGCTAACCAATGTAGTACATGTAATCCACATGTCCCCCATTGTGTTCCCCATCGTTTACAGTGCTTTACAGTGCTTTATTGAATTTCTATTTGTCTTTTTAGTTTGGCATGCTTGTAGCCTGATCTGTGGACTAACGCCTGCGATCAGGGTAAAGCCCGCCAATGCTAATGGCCGATAGCATGGAAGGACCTCCTTGCGGCTACGTCCATGTGAATACCAACATAGCCATAGGGCAATGAGGGGCCGTAGCACCCTAGTAAGGAATCGCAGATTTGCAGCCATTTCACGGGTAGGATTTGAAAGAGGCCCAATATGTGTAATTTACAACATTACTGAAAATGTATTAATCGCAAATGTGTATACAATAGACCAGTGCCTCAAAAAAACCTACATGGTCATTAAACCTACAAATACAGGTTGGTATTTAAATGTAACACTGTGTAAACACAGCTGACACAAATAGACTCCATTTCATGATGATTAACAATTGACTCACCTGTGGTCATACAGTGTTACACTTTAATTAAGACCTGTATGGGGAGCGCACCGGTTTAGGAAACACTGCAATAGACTGTATATATACATACTATGTGTAATTGACAACATTACTGCAAATGTATTAATTACAGATATGTTTACAATAGATCAGTGTCTCAAAAACCAGTCATCAACATTAAAAATACAGGTTGTTATTTAAATGTAACACTGTGTTAACACAGCAGACACATATAGACTCCATTTCATGATGATTAACAATTGTCTCACCTGTGTTCACACATTGCTACACTTTAATTCAGACCTGTATGGGGAGCGGACCAGTTTAGGAAACACTGCAATAGACTGTATATATAGATACTATGTGTAATTGACAACATTAATGGAAATGTATTAATTACAAATGTGTTTGTAAGATATTTGTGATTTAAGAAAATGTATACATTTGTCAATGACAATGCAGTGCTTTAGCATATAAACATTTTTGACTCTTATTGTATAAAAACATAAATTGAATAGGACATGTTAAAAAATTGCTTGCACATTATTAGCATATTCATGTATATTAAACAAATATTACATTTTACAATTAATATGAAGATATTATTTACAAGTTGATGACAGATAAAATGAGATAAATTTAATGTCATAAAAATATGATCTTTTAAACAGTTCCATTAATAGCATTTTGCAATTAAAAGTTATTGCTTTAGCATATAAACTTTTTGGACTCTTACTGTATAAAAAAGTACATTGAATAGGACAGGTAAAAAATAAAATTGTACATTATTGGCACATTCATGTATATTAAACACATTTTACAATTTAAAATTAATATGAAGAGATTATTTACAAGTTGATGACAGATAAAAAAATATCAATTTAAGGAAATAAATAAATTATCTTTTAAAAAAAGGTCCATTAATTATTGTCATTTTCTAACATTATTATGAATTATGATATTCAGCTATATTTATAAGAAATTGCATGTAATAAAAATAAATTCTTTGAAAAATAAATACATTTATTAGTGCTCTTTTTTGACATTGTTATGATATTCATCTATATTAATAATAATTAAACATTTGCTTTTTTACAAAAAATGTGTAAAGTATTGGTTTCCTGAAAAAACATTGAATAAACTATAATTTTAAGTTATGGCTTCAATCAATTATTGCACGTGTAACACATTTCAATTACACAATGTAATTATTTTCCTGTGAATAACAAATAAAAATACAATCATTCACTTTCAAAAGACAAATTTGTTTTTATTGCTTACATGAAAACAAAAAATAAAAACATTAAATAACAAATTTTACACATATAGTTACAGCAGATAGACTGACAGAAAAAATGATGTATAACACTCTATCATGCCATCATTTTTGACGGGCAAGTAGCTAGTAGCTAATAAAAATGAAGAGAACACTTGCGCTATCTATCCAAGCTGTCAGGAAGTGTGGAAAACACAATCAAGGCATCCTTCAGGCACAACCAGTATCTGTATAAAGATGTTGCCTAAAAATGCTTTTAAACCCACGATTTACACAGCTGCTAATGTATTTAATTTGTTACAAACATAATAAACATTTTTCTCGAACTACAGTAGTCTTTCAAATGCACGAATGACATGCTAATCAGAGTATGGACGTATATATCTAAATATTAATACCAATACTTGTTAAAAAAATAGTTTTACTTTTGCATTTTTTAGCCACTTGTAAGATTAATTATTCTGATCCTAATCTGGTTTTGTACAGTGTTAACAGAAAACAGCATGCAAGTGAAGAGAAAACTATAATTTTCTATGGCATATGGCACTTCAAATGGCATATGTACCAGCTTTCAGTGGTACTGGCAAAGAGAAATATCATGGTTTATGCCAACTGCCAAGAATCAGAAAAACAATTATGCAAATGCTTGGTGCTTTGTTATACATATTGCTTACTGTATGTGAATAGAAACCAGTGCAACTGTTTATTTTTTAGGTTGATGTACTCACTGGTTATGCAATCTGTTTTCTTCATGTGTAATGAGAGTTTTATTTTAATAAGTGAAAAGTTTAAAAAAAAATTCTATTCTCTTTTTAGCTCCTTTTGCCAAAATTACAGAGTTGGCGATAGCAATGTAATTTCTAGTATCCAAAATATGACTTTGGATTTGACTGCTTTTTAGCTAGATATTCAGTATATGCAGTTTTATATACTTACAATACATATAAATATACACATAGATAAGTTTATACATAAAGATATATTATAACACTGAAGACTATTACTTTGTGGATGATGTTAGACTGTGTTGCTTGGACTGTAACCTATTGACAATGGGAACACCCTCTAAAGGACAGCTAAAGGACAGCTGCAACCATTTTTTTACAAAATGCTGTTGGAAGAAGTAAATGAAAACAAAATAAAATAATGTCAAAACGTGTCATAACGACCTTTCATGAAAAAAAAAAGGGTCTTTGGGATGGATAGTCTCAGGTTGAGAACCAGACAGGTTGGGCATGTTATATAGTTTATATATATTGTTTATAGATTTAGACTATGCACAGTTAAGTGATGCTTGCCCACTATGTGTTGACATTTGAGTCATATCACAGGAAAATCTGAGAGCTGCAGGGGGATACCTTTGAAGGCTGGTGTGGAAGCTGCAGTGTGCTGTCATCCAATAGTTGAAGGTCAGTGTTGTGCACACCTTGGATTAGAGAGTTAAGACTGACTGGCAATTGAGCTTTGGATACCAAATCCTAAGTATGAAGTTATATCCAGGGTTTATGAAAGAGTTAACTCCTGCAGCAGTTGATTGGCCCAGCATAGTTTGGTCTTTAAAAGGCTGCTAATGAACTGGGTGAACAGTCAGTCTGTGCCGGAGAGTGACAGAAATGTGTTTACTGAAACTGGAGCTGGGGAGCTGCTTATAGAAGAATAAAAAGCTGGATTTCTAAAGGATGCAGGCCAGTGATTAGAAAGGAACTATTGGACTGTATATGTTTTGTTTGTTTGTGTTTTTTTTTTTGCTCCATCCAAGTTTAGCTAGATGGAAGCTCTGTTGGTTAGTGCTCTGAAAGAAGCTAGGCCTATTAATTTCTGTTTTGTTGTACATATTCTAACAATGGCAAATATATTATATTTAAAACTTTGAAAATGCATTAACGTCCTTCTGTAATTGTGTTCTTCAATCAAAAGTGCCAGAAACAAAAGACACAAACCCAACAGAGACATATAGATTGTCACATGTGGTGTCAGAAGTGGGTTTAAGATGGAGGAACTTGTGAAAACCCTGGTATAAGCCACTGCATCACAATAGGCCAAGCTGCAAAAGACAGACAATTTCAGCAAGAATCAAAGTAATTATTTTTGGCCCAGCTGCAGCACCTGATGCCTGTAAAAACTGCAGTTACTCCAGAGACCAGTGGAATCCTTTAAGACATACCCAAGTTTCATAAGTTATTAAATGCTTGCATTTTTTAGGCAAAAAGAAGCCTTGCTATATGCCGCACATTTCATAAAACATTTTATTTTTTATTAATATCTAAAAATCCCTCTAAGGATTATGTTGACACCCCCAGGGGTGTTTACACAGGCCCCTGATCCCCACCCAATCAGCATGGAGCATCAGGGGACCCAATTAACCTAATATTTACCTGCAGTGTCTTTGTCAGCCAATAGGAGAGAACCAGTGTCAGTCCTCAAGTCACTGCTGGGATGTGACCCTGCCTGGCTGCTTCCTGTGTCTGCTGTGTGCTGGGCCCTGCCCCCCACCAGAACAGCACAGACAGAGCTTCTGCTGTGTATGTGAAACTTGCAGCTGTCATGAGAGATAGTGAAAAAAACATGCAGCAATAGTTGGTGCAGTGAATGGACAATCAGCAGGTGTGGTAATCAAGTGGGAATGTGCTACACAGAGAAACTCTTGTATGAAAATACATAGCACCTTCTAACATTGATATCATGGATATGACTACATATCACATGCTGCTTTGCAGCACAAACAAGAAACCTGAGTTCAATACAAATGTTTCAACATTTTTTTTATTTAAAAAAAACTATTTTTTTTATTTTATGCTAATTTAGCTAGGGTTTCGAGGGGGTGTTCACCCTGATTTTCAACTGTCAGAAATTACAGGACATTTTGCTAACTTCAAGATAAGTGTTTAAATGTTTTCGTACACTTTTAATTCTCCTCTATCAGATGCATCCATAATCCAGGATACTTAGATATGCCTTTAAAGCTAATCTCTTCCTACAGAAAATGAATAATGAAGATGATGTGAAAACATACCTCCGGGCCTTTAAAAGAATTGCGATCAGGGAAGCTTGGCTACAAAGTCACTGGGCCAGTATAATTGCACCTAACTTACAATTAAAATCTGGATAAGTAACAGGCAATGAATTATGCTAATCTAAAAGTGAAGAGCCTGGCCTAAGTTGGAGTTACTAGATGTGTTAGAGAACAGAGATTCCACTCATGGACATTTGTGTGCAATAAGATCCCTAGCTCACAAATGTTTGACCTGCTACACCTAGCACAAAAGTGTCTGTTCCCTTAAAATATTGGGCCAGGGAGAATTATAGAACTGCTGGTGATGGACCACTATTTGAGAAATCTTTTTGGCCAGGTACATATGCAGAAGTGGGCCAGTATTGTGCATCAAGCCGAGAATTCCAGATTACTGCACCTCGACCTGAACTTCGGGCCCCGATGATACAATTAGCAATATTGAGGAGTCTTTTGAGAGGATCTTGTGGGACCTCTAGAAAAATTAGCCAAAGGACACCAGTTCAATTTAGTGACACAGGACTACACAGAAGATATAACACTGCTCATAGCCACGTCAATGAAGGTGGCTAAAGAACTTATACAACTTTTATACAAGGGTGGGGATATCAAAGGAAATCCTGACAAATCAAGGAACCCCCTTTGTATCAAAGTTTACAGATTAAATCACTGAGAACCTCAGTCTACCACCCATAGCTCTTTGCTATTAGGGAAGTACCTCAAGCTCTGGATTTTGCCCTTTTTAACCTCTTTATATGTGCAACCCAAAAGGTATTCTTGACATACTACAAAAAGAGTAGGAAGAGCAGGCAGTGTCAAGTAAAAATATTGTGGAGTACTTGAGAAATATGAGGGAAAGAAGTTCCCAGGTTGCCCCTCTAGTATGAAATTATATGGAGAAAGCAAGAAAGATTCCGCCTGATGACAGAGTGGTAGTACTAGCACATAGAGCTTAAAGCAAACTTCTGGCTAGATGGAGAGATTATTGAGGTAGTAGGAGGAGCAGATTATAAAGTAAGGCAACCTGAGTGGAGGAAACCAGAGCAAATATACCATATTTACCTACTAAAACCCTGGAGAAAGCAGGCAGTAGATGTGGTTGTTAAATGTTTGACTGAATGGTGAGAAGATATCAGTTAAACAGTTTGCTGTGTAGAATCCTTGGAGTCAGTATAAGTGAGTATCACGACCCACTCTCTGGCTGGGGTCTGCTGACCTGATTTGGGTTACTCTGGACCTTGGAGTAGCTTTGAGTACAGGAACATCATGTCTCAGCCCTTGGTTTAGACTGAGCAATATTGACAGTAAGTCTGACGAATCTTACTGCAAGCATATGTCCCTGGGTAAATAATACATCTGCACACAAAGTCTTGATGAAAATTATGAACAACTTCTTTATTTTTCCACAAGTATTTAAACAACTCACAAAACCAGTACAGGGAGTGGCTACTCTTAGTCAAACCCTCATTCCCCTCTGGCCATTCTCACAGAAGTAATTTGTGGGAACTTATTAGTCTCCTCCCCCAGTGCCTCCCCCAGGCGTGGCTACTAATTAATTTGGTGGCTGGCTCTCAAGGGAGAAACATCCTTTATTAGCTCTTGAACTATGCCCCTGGGCTTGTGGTTGGGAAACCCCATACTATACTATTGTCCTGCAGTGACTGGCAGTCTGGCCAATCTATTTGTTTAGGTTTTATCCTTTGTTTACACTAAGGACCATATGGCCAACTCCTGACTGAGAGTTTATACAATGGGGGAGGGTTGACTAATTAAAACATAGCTATCACTCCACAATACAATATACAATATAACACTAACATATTAATAACCTATAACCATATTTCCCCATTCCCACATGGTATCAGGGTGGGGCAAGTTTTCCACGTCAATCCATTTTATGCAGTAATGCTGACTTTATTTAATGGTGACAGTGGAACCCCCTATTCATACCATTTACAAGCAGTAACTTTGTGCCCAACTCTTTTGTTCTTCCACATGGCACCAGCATGGGTAAGATAATCCAGCCCAAAATGGCCACTGCTGCCATTCACAAAATGGCCCCAGCATAGTTCACACCAAATCCAATATGGCCCCTGGGTGATTCATGACAGTGAGCATGCATACATCTCAGGAACTGACCCCTGAACAAAAGGAAGAAACCTATAAAATGTTGTACCAAAACATGGATGTTTTCTCTACACAGTCAGGTCACACTACTTCTATTTACCATGACGTTATCACTAAGCCAGGGATAAGGGTAATAATTAAACTCTATTAATTCTTTTGCTAAATGTAGAGCAGAAATATGGGAGAAAGTTAAAAAAATGTTGGAACTGGGAATTATTAAAGAATCACAGTGAGTGGTTCAGTCCCATTGTTATGGTTTTGAAACCTGATGGATCTGTTAGATTCTGTAGTGACTTCCCCAAACTAAATTTAGTTTAATAATTTTATGTTTATCCCAATCTCAGAGTGGATGAACTGGGGTATGGATTTAATAAAAAAATATTGGCAGATACCCTTGACGCAAGCAGCAAAAGGAAAAACTGCACTTTCAACTCCAGATGGTCTATTTCAATACACAGTCCTGCGATTTGGCCTTCATAGAGCTCTGGCAACTTCCCAGAGACTAATGGATAAACTATCATGTTGGCATTGTAAGTAAGCAGCAGCTTACTTAGATGACATACACATGTTTCAAAAGTGGAAGCAGTACTGGTAACCTTAAGACAGGCAAAGCTTACTTTAAACCCTGTCAAATGTGCAGTAGGGCTGAGTGAAGCTAAATATCTTGGTTATGTTGTAGGAAGAGGGGTGTTCAAACCACAGCTCAACAAAGTGGAGGCAATTCAGAACTGGCCACAGCCCTCAGGAAAAATACAAGTGAGAGCCTTTCTGGGCATTGTGGGGTTTTACAGAAAGTTTATGCCTTTTATCCAAATGGGCCACCCGCCTGAAAGATCTTATGAAAAACAGAGCTTCTGATATGGAAAAGTGGAATAAAGAGTCTGAGGAAGCTTTTAAGAATTCTGCACTTTGCCGCGATCTAGTTTTAGTAGCCCCAGATTTTGGGAAAGAGTTCATCTTGTAAACTTGTACCACTGGGGTGGGTCCTGGAGTTGTATTAATACAGGTTGTGGAAAATGAAGAACATTCTATTCTGTTTCTCAGCAGAAAACTGATGTCTCGAGAGCAGAGATACCCACTGGTAGAGAAAAAATGTCTGGCCATAAAATGGGCAACTGAAGCCTTCAATATTACCTACAATATGCCCCACTGAGGTGGCTACAGCAGAGCAAGGAGAAGAACAGCAAGATATTCCTGTCCCTACAACCTTTCAACTTCCAAGTCCTTTACAGAGCTGGCAGTTAACATGGTAATCCGGATGCATTATCCCGTTTATACTGCCTCATGGTGTTGGTCACTCAATACCATAGTGTTGAGCTGAGGGGGGGGGGGGGGATGTGTGACAAAGTTATATTCAGGGTGTATGTAAGCCACAGACTCTGCAGAGGACTGAAAGAGTTAACTCCCGCAGTAGTTGATTGGCCAAGTTGATTTCGGCCTGAAAAAGGTTGCTAATGAAATGGGTGAAAAGTCAGTCTGTGCTGCAGAGAGATAGAAAGGTATTTACTGAAACCTGGAAGAGACACACAAACACACAATGCAGTGAGGAGCGACTTGTAGCAGAATTAAAAGTTGCATTTCTAAAGGATGCAGGCCAGTTATTACAAACTAACAATGGTACCTCCATCCAGCTGGGTGGAAGCTCTGTAATTAAGGGATCTATCTAAAAGTGAAGTTGGTGCTCTGATGGGAGTTATGGCTGTAGATTTTCGAGTTCTGTTTTGGTGTACATATTATAACACTGGAAAATATATTCTACTAGCGACTTGCCAGTCAGAAAATAATAGAAATACAATTGTAAGTCAGGTAATGCTATTTGCCACATAATGTAAGGCTTTTAGTCCTCTGAGTACCTTCGGCGCTCATTGCGAACCTCTTCCCTGATTTACATTTGGTCGTCTGAGCACCATTGGGGGTCATTGCAAGCCCCGCACTAATCACCTTCGCCGCTCATTGCGAGCCTCTTCCCGCGTGTACTTTTGCTCCTCTCTGCACCCTTGGCGTTCCTTGTGAGCTCTGCGCTGAGCGCCTTTGACAAATCGAGTCTCTTCTCTGCTCTGTTTTTTTTATTAATTACTTAATAAATTAATATACTTTACCTATTTGTAATAATTATATCCAGGAATCAATATGCTGAGGAGCTAACAATCGCTGTTGTTTTTCTGCTGCATACAATGTAAATTTTGACTGTTGGGGACCTGAGGAGAAAGTGTCAGCAATGTGGCAAGTGTGCAGTGTAAATTGGCTGCGTGCGCGAGGCTAAACCGTTTGTTTAGTTGTGTAATGCGTTATTTTAGATTGGTAATGTTATTAGTTTCAAGTTAGTGTTGTAAAATGGTGGCGAGTGTGTATGTGTTACGCGGGTCTGGAGCATTTTGCATCCTTCTTAATAGTGTATTTTGTACCTCGTACGTTCCTGGGTAAAAGTCGTATGTGCCTGGTGATATTTTGCGTTTTTAGGGATCGTGTAGCCTCATTTTTTTTTTTTTTGGCGGCCATTTTTTCTCTTGCTTCTGCGATTTTTCAGTGGCGAAACTCTGGAAATTCGACTAAAATTTGCGTGCAACCTCACTCCCAGACATCCTGGCTGTCTCCCTGTACTGTGTGTGATGTTTTTGGTATTTTTTGTGCGCACTCGGCTGTTAAATTTATATTTTTTACGGGTCGTATTTTATTTTCTCTAAGTGGCGGTTTCCTTTTTTTAAGTGTTACAGGCCGTAATTTTTTCTGGCGATTTTTTGTGTATAAATATGACATTATTAGTTGCACAGTTACATAGGCCCTCATTCAATTGCGATTTGGCCAATTGAATAGGGCCCTAAATAAGCACATAGCATATATTTTTTAATGAAGTTTTTAGTTAGTGAAAACCTTGCTTTTGGATAGATGCTTACTAACTAAAAACTTATTTTAAAAAATATATGTTATGTGCTTATATAGGGCCCTATTCAATTGACCAAATTGCAATTGAATGAGGGCCATAGGAATTAAGGTTGAAAAAAGACTTTCAGTCCATCAAGTTCAACCTTTTAAGATCTCCTCTGATCTGCAATATGCAGATTAGTTATCAATTAATTAGTTGTTAATTAATTGTTAATTAATTAATAATCAACTATTTATTTATTTATTTATTTATTTTATTTATTAATTAATCCAGAGGAAGGCAAACAGAAAAAACCCAAGGGAAACTTAGCCAATCATCTCAAAGGGGAAAAAAATAAATCCTTACTGACCCCAGATACTGGCAATCGGATTTCTCCCTGGATCAATACTCTCTCTCTAATTATCCAGGATAACCCTGAATTCCTTTTTTACTTAGAAATATATCCAGTCCCATTTTAAAGTTATCTATCAAATCCACTGTCACCACCTCCTCTGGTAGAGAATTCCACAGATTAACCACCCTTACTGTTAAGAACCCTTTTCTTTCTTTAAGGTGGAATCTTTTTACTACTAACCTCAAAGGATGTCTTCTTGTCAGTTGAAAACATCTTGGGACAAAAAGTTCTCTTGACAAATCCTTATGTTGACCCTATATAAGGTAATCATCTCCTCTTAATGCCTTTTTTCTAATAAGCTTAATTTGGTTAGTCTTTCTTCATAACTTAGCCCCTCCATTCCCCTTATTAGTTTTGTTGCCCTCCTCTGTACCCTTTCCAGCTCTAAAATGTCCTTTTTATGAAGTGGTGCCCAAAATTGTACTCCATATTCCAAATGAGGGTGTACTAGAGATTTGTATAGTGGCAGAATTATATTTGCTTCCCTTGCTTCTATACCCTTCTTAATACATGCTAATATTTTATTTGCCTTTTTATTTGCCTTTGCAGCTGCTGCTTGGCTTTGAGCACTGTTACCTAGGTGGTTGTCCACAAGCACACCCAAATCCCTTTCAATATCTGATACACCTATATTTGCTCCGTTAAGATTATAAATTGCATGGCTATTTTTCCTTCCCAGATGCATAACCTTACATTTATTCATATTAAATCTCATGTGCCATTTAGATGCCCATTCCTCAATTTTATGTAAATCCCTTTGGAGGGAAAGCACATCATTATCTGATTTAAGTACCTTGCACAAATTTGTGTCATCAGCAAAAATGGAGACACTACTTTCCAGTCCCACCTCTAAGTCATTAATAAATATGTTAAAAAGGAGAGGACCTAATACTGAACCCAACCACATTAGTCCAATCAGAGTATGTTCCATTTACAACAACCCTTTGCTTCCTGTCTTTTAGCCAGCTCTCAATCCATGAGCAGATGTTTACTGCAATTCCTGTATCTCTTAGTTTGCACAATAGTCTCCTATGTGACACTGTATCAAAAGCCTTTGCAAAATCCAAAAAGACTACATCCACTGAGTTGCCTTGATCCAGGTTCCTACTAACCTTCTCATATAAACTAATTAGATTAGTTTGACATGACCTATCCCTCATAAATCCATGTTGACTCCTACGTATAATCCTGTTTGAATAGACATATTATTGTATATTATCCCTTCTTAACCCTTCTAAAAGCTTCCCCACTACAGAAGTGAGCCTCAGTGGTCTATAATACCCCGGATTTGCTTTTGCTCCCTTTTTAAATATAGGTATCGCATTAGCTTTTCTCCAGTCATCTGGTATAGACCCTGTGTTGAGTGAATCTTGAAAAATTAAATATAATGGTTTGGCTATTACAGAGCCCAGTTCCCTCAGTACCTTTGGTTGCATTCCATCAGGACCCGGGGCTTTGTTAACATTTATTCTTTCCAACCTCTTTTGGATTACTTACTGCGGTAACCAATTATTCGGCAAAGGTAGTGTAGCCCCATTATGTTGCAGTGTTCCAACCACTGGTACCTCCCTTGTGTATACCGAAGAAAAAAACTTATTTAGCTCATCTGCCTTTTCCTGGTCACTAATTTTCAGATGGCCTATGTCACATTGTAATGTTCTTATAGCTTCCTTTGTTGCCTTCATCACATTAATATACTCAAGAAATATTTTAGGCTTAGCCCTTTTGCAAGCCTTGTTGATTTCCTTGTACTCCCATAAAGCAGTCTCTGTCCCCTCTTGTTTGTATAATTTAAATGCCTGTTTTCTACTCCGTACCTTGATCTTTAAATCATTATTAAGTCACATTGGATATGATTTACTCCTTTTACTTTTATTCCCACTTGGTATATGGTAATAAGTATGTATATTTAGTAAGGATTTAAATGTTGTCCATTTATGTTCAGTTCTCTGTTCCAGTCTATACTTTGTATTGCTGCCCTTAGACCATTAAAATCTGCCCTTTTAAAATTAAGAGTTTTCTGTTGGCCCCTTAAAAAATTTTTTTTAATTTAATCTCAAATGAGACTGTGTTGTGATCACTGTTTCCCAAAGACTGCCCTATTTCAACATTTGATACTATATCAATATTATTTGTGATGACTAAATCTAAGATAGCTTCATTTCTAGTAGGCTCTTGTATAACCTGGATAATGATCCCTGAGTGTACTCAAGAACCTGCTCCCCTTAGCTAAACTGCTGGTCTCATTTATCCAGTTTATTTCAGGGTAATTAAAATCTCCCATTATTAGAACTTGCCCATGCTAAGCTGCATTTCCAATCTGTAACAATAATCGTATTTCCTCACTTTTAGCTATATTTTTTTTTTTTTTTGCATACTCCTACTAATATTCTTTTGGAATTTGCTGCTCTGCTATTTAACTCAACCCACAAACATTCAACATTATCACTAGTTCCGCCATAAATATCTTCTCTGACTATAGGCTTAAATTCAGGCTTAACATACAGACAAATCCCTCCTCCTCTTTTACCATTGCCTCTATATTTCCTAAATAGGTTATAACCATGCAGATTAATATTATTACAGGTATAAATGCTAACCACCGGATTTAGAAGACTTTTCTTGTAAATATGATCAATGTAAACCATAGCAAGGAAATCCTGGAGATAGCAGCCTGTCTCCCATCCACCAGTGAACAGAAGTAAGGTACCCTACCTGATATTTTGCGTTAGCTGAGATCAACCCTGCCCTGAACCAAAACCAGGCTTAGCAGCAGTGGTGGCTGGTGACTTTCAAACTTGGTGAGTGGAAAACAGAGACCTGGCCCCACCCCTTACATTGACTCCACCCAAATGTGTAAACCCCTCCCCTTCACAACATGTTACCACAGCATCTCCCTCAATACAGATATTTTATGACTGAGCCAATAAGGTGGCACATCTTTCGCGCACTGTAGACCAGCGCACCATCATCAGGGCGCCCAGAACTGCGCCCTGATGACACTCTGAGCTCCAGCCTGCATCCAATTTGCCCGATCTCATATTTACTGGTTGCTGGAGGCTGCCAAGGCTAAGGTAATGGTCTATATATATGTGGGGCAGTGGAACTGGCATGTGTCACTAGGAGCTTATTGTATGTAATGTCACTGTCATTGTATGCATGTGTCACTAGGAGCATATTGCATTGCATGTTTATCACTACATACATGATAAACATGCAATGCAAAGTGCTCCTAGTGACACATGCACACAATGCCTGGCCCATATGGCACACCCTTACCTTATTTTAGCCTTGGCAGCCTCCGGTAAATATGAGATGGGGCCCTCTGTGACAATCTATATATTCTTCTTTGAAATGCAGGCTGGAGCACAAAACACCATCAGGGCGCAGTTCTCTGCGCCCTGATGATGGCGCACTGTTCTGCATCGCACGAAGGTTGGTGTGCCAGCCAATAATGATACAAGCAGTTACTATGATAGCAGTAAATATACTGAGAGAGTAAAACTGCATAAATAAATAATTTGTTTAATGAGCAAATAGATTAATTAAACAAACAGAGACTAAACAACACGTGGGAGGAACATCTTGCATCTACAGAAAGACAGGGTGATAATTCACCAACAACAGACCAGAACAAGAAAGTTGCATCCCTAGTTGGTTCTGCATGACTCAGTACTGTTTTGTGTTTCCCTCCATTTTTTTTTTTTTTTTTTTTTTTTTTTTTTAATTTTTTTTTTATTCTTTAAAAAAAACATACAAAACATATACATACATTTCATCTCTTATTGCTCTCAATTATAAATACATTATAATGAACATTGTTGGAATAGCAGAGAAGAGGGATAGCATCTTTTAAATGTAAAGTGATCCTCCCACGTTTTTAAACCTCTGAATGCTTATTCTAATACGTCCCCACCGCTTATGGAAGGATCTACCAACTTTTCCACAACCCTTCCAACAGTAAAGGGAAATCTGGTAAACGAACATATTCATAATAACAGGGCCTATATACTTCTTTTATATTGATTTAAGGTATAGCTCCCTGTATAAATTATTTATAAAAGGTTTTTTATTGATCTTACATCGCTTTCCCCTCTCCATTTCTAACCCTTTTCTATTTTTTTTTTTTTTTTTTTATCACATAACATACATGCAATTACCCAACAAATACAAGCAACCAGGTTCAACACAGTGGTCCACAATCGAAATAGACATATCTATAGACACAGTATACCAATATTTAATTCTAACGAAGGTAAATAGTAGGAAATATTTCCTTTATCTCTGGACTATTTGACAGAGTTTGTAACTCTATCAGTCATAGTAGACATCGACTTCAATTATATCTTTTTCCATGTTCCCCATTAATATTCTTCCATATACTGCTCCCAGATAGTCCAATTAAAAGTGTTTATTTTCTTGGACTGTTCATCTGTATTTTCTTTCATCAGATCTTTATTGTAATTGATTTTATTAATAATCTCTTTCCACTTAGGAATTTCCAATTTGTTCCAATATTTAACTACCATTGCTTTAATGATCAATAATATGTGAGATATCAAGAATTTATTACTGGGGAAGTATGTATCTATCCCTATATGGAATAATATCAACTCCGGGGAACACGGGCATCTTGTCCCTGCAATTATTGTCAGATATCCACAACATTCTTCCCAGAATTCCCTTATCTTATCGCATTCCCACCACATATGTTGTGTATTGCCTTCTTTACCACAACCTTTCCAGCATAATGATGATTGTTGGGAATCAAACTTTTTCATAGTTGTTGGTACTATATACCACTTTTGTGTTAATTTAAAATACAATTCTCTATACATGGAGTTAATAGAAGATTTCTTTATTATCCTTAGAGCCCTTAACCATTCTTGCTCGTTATAGTCTATATTAAGGTTATATTCCCAGTCTTTTATACTCTTAGTTTTCTCAAATTTCATAAGTTTAATCCTACTTTTGCTAATTTTTGATACCAGATGATTCACCTGACCTCTAATCATAATTGCTTCCAAGTCGTACAATTTATCTATTTTATCATATATAAATCCCTTTTGTTTCATTTTTCTTAACAATATTCCATAATTTATCCATGAGAAGGATTTTGTTACTCCTTTCTCCTGAAGTTCACTTTGCTTTAATAGACTGCCTGCTGGGTATAAATCAGCTATATACATAATTGATGCTTTTTTCAATAAATTTATTTCTAAATTAAATGATTCATCTCTTAATATATCTATAGGTGTGGTAGCGGAAGGTATATGGAATAACTCTGCTCTGATTTTACTTTTCCCCCAGAATTTTATAATAGATCTTATACCTTCTGGTAATTTATCCCATATTGTTTCTTTTCCATTAAATTTCCCCAGCAATGTTCTTATTGGGGTAATTCCCACTAGATCTTCCTCAATAGTTTTCCATCCTATTATCCTATGTTGTAAGTTCATATTAATTATGTGAGATATTGCTATATTTTCGCTGATCCTTTTCATATCTGGAGATCCCATGCCTCCCAGATCAAACTTTCTATTTGTTATAGTTTTTTTAACTCTCACTTTTTTCCCTGCATAAACAAATTTGTCTATTATTTGCTGTATTATTTTAATGATATATTCCGGGACTTTCTCCGGGACACAACTCATTAAATATGTTATTTTAGGGACAATACTCATATTAACTATGGCTATTCTTGCCGACCAGGAGAATCTTGTTAAATTCCATTCATATAGCAGTATTCTAATCTGTTTTAATATTTCTGTTATATTATTTGCTATAATTTTATTATTTTGGAAGCTAAATTTAATACCTAAATGAGTGACATATTTAGTATTCCAATTAAACGCATATAGTTTTTTTAATTTATTTAATGTATCTTGCTCTATATATTTATGTATAATATCTGATTTCAGAGGATTTATTTTGAAATAAGAAACTCTACCAAAGTCTGTTAGCAATTGTTGTAAACTAGCACAAGAACCTATTGGATCTGTTAATGTTAACATGATATCGTCCGCAAATAACATTATTTTGTAATCATTATTACCTATTTTTATACCTTTGATATTTTCAGCTTTCCTTATTAATGTTGCTAATGGTTCCATAAATAACAAAAAAAGCAGTGGGGAAAGGGGGCATCCCTGTCGTGTTCCGTTGCTGATTCCAAACTTCTCTGTTTCGAAGTTTGTACCTGCAATATAGGCTGTTGTATCCTTATAAATAGCTTTAATTGTTTTAGAAGCAAAATTTGTGAACCCAAACTTTTGTAATACTGCGTTCATGAATTCCCAACTAACCCTGTCGAATGCTTTTTCTGCATCCAATGACAGGATTAGTGTGGGGATCCTTTTTTTCCGAATGGAGAACATTAGATCAATTAAACGTCTGGTGTTATCTGATGCCTGACGGCCTTGTACAAAGCCCGATTGATCAAAATGTATCAACTTTGGAATAATTTTATTTAATCTATTAGCCATGATTTTTGTGTATATTTTTAGATCTATATTAATAAGGGAAATAGGGCGATAACTAGTTACTTCTTCTGGATTTTTCCCTGGTTTTAAAATGTTAATTATTTTAGCTTCTGATAGTTCTGACGGCATTTTTCCATGATCTTTAATCTCATTAAACATATTTTGCAAATGTTCACCAATTTCATTTTGAAACATTTTAAAATATAAATGATCGAAGCCGTCTGGACCTGGGGCTTTGTTAACTTTTGCTTTATTAATTACTTCCTTTATTTCTTTCAAAGAAATATCTTGATCTAAGAATCTTTGATCTTCTTCTTGTAACTTTGGTAGAGTTACTTCGCCCAAAAATGTATTTATCTCTTCTTTACTAGGTTTTTTAAATGTGGAATTACTATTTAGATTGTATAATGAACTATAAAACATCTTCATAATATCGCATATTTTATCAGGGTGAGTGTATAAAACATTGTCTGGACCTCCCTCCATTTTAAACATTATTATCTTTAAAAAATACATTTGAATAAATCTATGTGTTTGTAAAAAATATTTAAAAAAATATCTTGGTGTGTGGAGCAGAGTAGTCAGAAACAATGAGACCACCAGAGTATTGAGAAAACTGAAGCTTTACACGCAGCTCCCATCTGCATGCACTGTGATCTAGGACTTTATTGAGATTGCACCAATGTATTTAGTTCCAGGGGGACTGTGACAGGTGCAGTCCCTGTATGATACAGGACTTTTCCCTCCCGGCTATTCTGATTGGGTGATGCTGTGTTTGAGCATCAGTCTAGAGCACAGTTTGGGAATAGACAGCATTGTGATTGTTTTTCTTTAATTCTCACATGTACCCTGATATGTATTACTAGGCAAGTCACCAGCAGGGGGATAGATGTGATAAGTCAGTGTGTTTAACTGCAGCACAGAGGGTTTTGGAATTTAAAGTGACAGCAGCAGCTATGAAAAAAGAATATTGAACATGATAAAACATTTTTTATATATATTTTTTATTATTATATAAATTATACAGTTAACTAAGTGACGGGGGGAATAAGCCAGTGCATTCATTTTGGGAAGGGTGTTTGCCCATTTGCCCCTATGAGCCAGCCACCCTTGCTTAGCAGGTACTAGAGGTTATCACCTCTCAGCATCAGTTCTTCAGAGCCCAGCCAAGACTGACACGCTGTTCTGTTCCCTGAACGGATTCCAAACAACAACTACAGACAGAGCACACAAGACAGTAATGGTATCAATGTATGTGGTTGATGGTTGTTCACTAATAACAGGTTGTTTCTTTCATTAGTGCTTTATGTTACCTTGATAGTGTTATATTAATATATGCAAAAAGTAACTTAAAGGCATATCTAAGTTTCCTCAATTATTAATGCATCTGATAGAGGAGAATCAGTAGTTTGAAAAAATACCAAAATAAACATTTAAAAACTTACCTTGAGGCACTCTTAAAGGACCTCGTTGGACCCTGGGAGACATCCGGTGGTGGCTGGTTCTGACCGGAGGATCAAAGTGACGTCTAGAGCTGCAACTAAAGTGAAGGAAGGAGCTTCAGATAAGGAGGACAAGCATGCGAACGGACAGCCGCCATTTTGTGCGCCATATTGAGGGCCGCGTGTTCTAATCTGCAACTGCTACATAAACCCTACACCCTGAAGCTTTCACCTGGGAAAGTAAAAGAAGCCCAGAAGGACCCTGATGGTGGCTGGCCTGGCAGTAATCCCCAGGGACAGCGTGAGTACGGAGGAGCTGGGTGAGAGGGAACCTGGAGATGTGGTGGCAGCCATTTTCCCTACTCCACTGGGTTAGGCACAGAAGCCCATGTTATGGGAATTGTAACTTTACCTTTGGGCACAATATAAAAACAACACCACCTCCATATTAACTTGCACCAGTACACAGAGTATAATTACATGAACTCTGGCTTTCTTGCTACAAATTCCCTTCTTCTGCAAAAAATATTGGGCAACTACCACGTTTCAACTGATAGACTTGTGCTTACTAGCTGTATTAAAAGTATGTGTGGTATCATTTGAAGGCCTGCCTCACACTGCCACCTTGTGGCTGCTCAAGGAGGTAGCAACAACTTTTGGCTGTATATACATACACCTTTTGTGACTTGCTACACACCCAGACCTTCATTGTTGCTTGCTAATATTGAGTTTGCAACCTACCTCTCTTTTTCATCTAATGATGAGCTACTACACCCGTTTATCTACTTTTTAAGTAGTACTGTGTGACTTTTTGCCTTAACAGTACCTGAGTAACTAAGATCAATAAGCTGGTATCTACAAGTGGCTTCATTGCCTGTGTGGCACTACTTGAAAATTTGGCCTCTTATAGCCACCTACAGGCTGCTCGAGAAGGTTGCAACAATCTCAGGATCTCTTACACTTCTTTTTTTTTTTTTTTTTTGAGTTCTAGGGTGGTATCCCTGACATGTAAAAGTGACTAAATGGGGACCTAATCCGGCAAAACAGCTAGCAGGTGTCTTTTTTTCCAGAGCCGGTCTTGTTATACAAGCTGATGTTCTACAACAGAGTATCAGACAAAGCACTAAACACATCTTTGTAAACCACATTCAACTGTTTCCAAGGCTAACCTCTTGGTGCTATTCACACTCCGCTTACTGAGATGGGGAAACCTAAACTTGCAGCCCCCACAAAGGGCATAAGGGAGCATTTTCCACCCAAAACTACCCGGCACAAGTGTCCAGTGGACTCTATCTATAAGTACTCGGAATCCTCAGATCAGGAAGAGAACCACAAAGAGTCTCGTCAGCACATAGATTTATCGCCCAGATCAGTGGCTACGATCTAACAGCTTTTAGCAAAGGTGATTGAACCCCTACGAAAAGATCTGAAGGAACTGGGGCATTGCACCCAGCTATTGGAGGAGATGACAGACCAGATAGCTGAGGCCCAGGAGAGGGATAGGTCATCTATCACTCAAAACGCCTTTCATGTATCTGATCTCACAGACAAGATAGATGACCTAGAAAACCAGTCCCGCCGCCACAACATCTGCATCTGCGGTATTCCAAGAGCTATACAAAATCTAACCCAATATCTGAGAAACACTATTGCTGCAATTCTCCCTGATCAGGCCGGAACCATGTGGGAAATTGAACGTATAATGCTAGGTGTTCTTTTGATACCATTCAGTGCTCTGATATTTGTTATTATAATTATTTAAGATGCAAATTTTTCATTATTACACCAATTTTGCAAGAGTATTTCTCCATGTAAAATAAATTGCATTGCTATTTTTTTTTCTTGAGAATCCGACGAAGGTCATTGTTGAAAATTGACTGTTGCTAAATGTTCTTATTTTAAATTATTTTTAGTTGTAACATAAGAGAAATGCTAACTGCTCATTTGATGACACTTTACTGTTTGTTCAGATGTGTCTACCTCACTGTAGTAATGCTCATGCTCTATTTTTTCATCCTTAAATCCGATAACAGGTGGATTCATCTGCCACTCGCAGACCAACTTGCGGAGCAGTTGGTGGCTTTTCGGGCTCTCCTCCACCTTGTTCTCCAGTGGGTTAATGACTAGGTAATAACATGCACACTTATTGTTTTACACCCACCCTTACATGGCTTACTCTAATTATACCCTTATAACCCTCCATGTGAAGGTCTTTAATTCCCCTTTTAAAAGGCGGAAAACCTTTGCATTTTACAAAAAAACATAAACCCTCAGTTATTTTCATGCAGGAAACTCACTTCTCCCATTATAATAAACCTACATTTTTGCACAAAGAATATCCCACTTCTCTCCTGGCCACTTTTCCTACTAAGAGGGCTGGCTGTGCAATCCTTTTGCATAAAAATTTCCCTTTTCAGTTAGAGAATACAATCATAGACAAAGACGGTAACTATGTCATAGTGACTGGAAATGTTATGGGGTCAGAATAAAATTAGTTTCCCGGTATTCCCCTATGATCACCCCCTACAAGGTTTTGATTGCCCTGCTGAAAAGACTTGAAACGCAGGACCTAGGAAATTGATATTTGGCGGGGACCTAAACCTTACCTTAGACCTGACCCTTAATAGATCTGGGAAATGCTTTGCTAACAGATTCCCCAAAAAAACAAAACAGATTAAGTTCCAGCTTAATAGGTTGGGGCTGGTTGATGCCTCAAGAGGACTCCACCCTTACAGGAGAAAATATACAATCTACTCTCCTACCCAATTGTCATATAACAGGATTGACACTATTCTTGTTCGATCTTGGTCAGACCATGCCCTGGTCCTTACGGAGCTAGATTTGTTTTCAATATCGCTACCTCCCTACTCCTGGAAAATAAATTATTTTTTATTGTCCAACCCAAGTAGCATGGAATTAAATGCCAAAGATATAAATGTATTTTTTGAGACCAACTTCTCACCCAAGACAGGAGCCGGCTGGCTCTGAGTTGCCCATAAGGCCTTTATCAGAGGAACCTGCATTAAGCTGGCCTCAACCCAAATAAAAATTCTTAGGCAAAAGGAGGCAGACCTTCCAAAGACTCCAAAGAGCAAATCTCCAGGGTCAGACGGCTTCACTAATCTATACTATAAAAAATCTGAACCTCTTCTTACTCCCTATCTAACGTCTTTATTTAATGCAATATTAAATGGGGAAGCCATGATCCCCAAATTAAATCAGGCTGACCTAGTCGTTTTCCCAAAAGAGGGCAGGAATAATCTAGAGGTTAAAAGTTTCCTCCCCATTTAATTGATCAATGGGGATGTCAAAATTCTGGCGAAAGTGGCTGGGGACAATGTCAGGAGGGTTTTAAATACTCACAGCCTTATTAAATTGTAATTCAGTAAATGTAAAAGGGCTCTATTTAAGCACACAGCATATTTTATTTACAGTAGTTTTTAGTTAGTGAAGACCTTGCTTTTGGATAGAAGTTCACTAACTAAAAACTTCTGTAAAAAAAATTATGCTGTGTGCTTCAATAGAGCGTTTTTAAATTTACTGAATCGCAACTTAATAAGGCTGTCAGTATCTAGAGCACTAATCTGGCACTCGTTATGCCTTTTGGCTCTGGATATTGAGAAGGCCTTTGATACAGTAGAATGGCCGTATCTATATAAAATGCTTCATCGACCTGCTTAGGAGTTACAATGACACCCCAATAGCTAATTTAAAAATGCTAGAAGAGCACAAAGCTGAAATTAGAATACAAAGAGGGACTAGGCAGGGGTGCCCATTTTCACCTTTGTTATTCGGACTCGCTATGGAACCCTTAGAACAAGCAATTAGATCTAAACCTGGAATCCTGGGGTACAAGTGGATCTTCAGCATTTGAAATGCTCTCTTTTTGCGGACAACCTATTATGCACCCTGACCAGACCCATTTACTCTATACCAGCACTCATGTCCATCATAAAGGAGTTTAGCAAAATTTCAGGCCTTAAGCTAAATTTAGAGAAAACTGAAGCTATGGGGTTAGGTATGTCTCAAACTGACATCGACACTCTGACTATAACTTTCTTTGGCCCACACAGTTTATAAAATATTTGAGTGTAAAACTCACATCTAAAATAACAAACCTTTATAAGGCAAATTTCCCCCCATGTACAATTCCCTGACTGAAGACATGCAGAAGTGGGCAAGCTTTAAAATCTCGTAGACGGCCTATAGCAACTGCTGAAATGAGCATCCTCCCTAAGATTCTGTATCTCTTTAGGACTCTTCCCATCCCAATTTCACTTAGAGAATTAGATACATTTCAGAATAGCATTTTTAGATTTATTTGGGGAAACAAACTTCCTCGTATCTCCACGCAAAGATCTAGCCCCCTTCACAACCCATCCAAATCCTATGATTTCTCTAACTCTTCAATCTTGGGGGTGGGCCAATTCCAGACATCGGATTTGTTTCCCCTCATGTCAGTTTCGTCTTTCCCAAAAGTTTTAGCAGACTAAAATTACACCTCTAAATTCTGGTGGACCTCCAGAAACCTGGACCAGATAGGGACTTGGTTTCTCAATAACAATCTGTTGACCTACGACCAATTTTGCACAACCCATGACTTGCCCATTACAGAATTATATAACTATTTAAAAATCAGAAGCTGGGTCAGTAAGACATTGAGAGAACTAGGACCCCCCAGGGCCTCCTGGATGTCTGTTATTTGCAAAAAAAATGGTTACAATGGGAATAAGATTGGGACAAGTGGACAGAATCCTGTTCAAATCTATCTAGAGGCTCTCTTACCTCTGTACTTTTAGAAACATCTACCAAGGTTCTACATAAAGCCTACTGCAAAACCGACAGATTACAGAAATTGAATCTGCAAGAGAGTAATAAAAGCTTTAGGGCAGGGGTGTCATAACTCGGTCCTAGTGGGCCACACACATGCCTGGATTTGATGATAACCCTGCTGTGCACAGGTGAGTCAATCACCTCTTCAGTCATTCTGAAAGGACATCTTTAAATCTAGGCCCTGGCGCGGCAAACTAGGACCGAGTTTGGACACCCCTGTTTTAGGGGATGTCAACAATTAGGGGATCATATTCACATTTGGTGGTCATACCCAGAATATTTGGGGACAATTAGCCCAACTAGCCTCCACACTTTTAAAGAAGGTAGTTTCACCCTCAATAGATCTTGCCTGCTGGGGATTAATATTAAGAACTTATCTTATTCACAGAATAAATTATTTTAATTAATGGTGTTGGCTTCCAAAATACACATAGCCAGTAGATGAAAGTCATTGACTTAAAATTTTCAGCTAATTAAAAAGATTAACTATATTCTTATTAATGAGAGATTAGCCCACATTATCCTAGACAGGGTTCCACAATTCCAGGCAATTAGGGGACTTTGGTTAGCATCATCATTTGGCATCCCCCTAATATGACATCTACAGTGCCTTGCAAATGTATTCACCCCTCTTGGCATTTTTCTTTTTTTGTTGCCTCACAACCTGGAATTAACATTGATTGTTTGAGGATTTGCATCATTTATTTTACAGAACATGCCCACAACTTTGAAGATGTTTTTTTTTTTTTTTTTTTATTGTGAAGTAAACAACAAATAGGACCAAATAACAGAAAAGTCAAAGTGCATAAATATTCACCCCTCTAAAGTCAATAATTTGCAGAGCCACCTTTTGCGGCAATCACAGCTCCAAGTCACTTTGGATAAGTCTCTATGAGCTTGTCACATCTTACCACTGGGATTTTTGCCCATTCCTCCTTGCAAAACTGCTCCAGCTCCTTCAAGTTGGATGGTTTGCACTTGTGAACAGCAATCTTAAAGTCTGACCACAGATTTTCTATTGGATTGAGGTCTGGGCTTTGACTAGGCCATTCCAACACATTTACATGTTTCCCCTTAAACCACTCAGGTGTTGCTTTAGTAGTGTGTTTACGGTCATTGTCCTGCTGGAAGGTGAACCTCCGTCCTAGCCTCAAATCACGCACAGAGTGGTACAGGTTTTGCTCAAGCATATCCCTGTATTTAGCACCATCCATCTTCCCCTCAACTCTGACCAGTTTCCCAGTCCTGGCTGCTGAAAAACATCCTCATAGCATGATGCTGCCACCATAATGTTTCACTCTGGGCATGGTGTTCTTTGGGTGATGTCATGTGTTGGGTTTGCCCCAGACATAGCGTTTTCTTTGATGGCTGAAAAGTTCACTTTTAGTCTCATCAGAACAGAGCACCTTCCCCCATAAAGTTTTGGAGTCTCCCACATGCCTTTTCGCAAACTCAAAACGTGCCATTTTGTTTTTTGCTGAAAGTAATGACTTTCTCCTGGCCACTCTGCCATAAAGCCCAACTCTATGGAGCGTACAGCTTATTGTCGTCCTATGTACAGATTCTACAGTCTCTGCTGTGGAACTCTGCAGCTCCTCCAGGGTTACCTTAGGTCTCTGTGCTGCCTCTCTGATTAATGCAATCCTTGCCGGGTCTGTGTGTTTTGGTGGGCCGCTGTCTCTTGGCAGGTTTGCTGTTGTGCCATGTTCTTTCCATTTGGTTATGATAGATTTGATGTTGCTCCTGGGGATCTTCAAAGATTTGGATATTTTTTATAACCTAATCCTGACTTGTACTTCTCAACAACATTGTCCCTTACTTGCTTGGAGAGTTGCTTGGTCTTCATGGCAGTGTTTGGTTAATGGTGCCTCTTGCTTAGGTGTTGCCGCGCTCTGGGGCCTTTCAAAAAAGGTGTGTATATGTAATGACAGATCACATGACATTTAGATTACACACAGGTGGACATCATTTCACTAATTATGTGACTTCTGAAGGTAATTGGTTGCACCAGAGCTTTTTATGGGCTTTATAACAAAGGGGGTGAAGACATACAAACATGCCAATTTTCTGTTTTCTATTTCTAAAAAATAGTTTTATGTATATATTTTTCTCATTTCACTTCACCAACTTAGACTATTGTGTTCTGATCCATCACATGAAATTAAGATTAACAAAACATTGAACTTAAGGCTGTAATGTATACAAAATAGGTAAAAAGTCAAGGGGGCGAATACTTTTGCAAGGCATTGTACATCTTGATAAATTGACACCGGGAAGGAGCTTGTGGCGGAGGAAGCCTTTCAGCTGCGATATGGAGGTAACTATAACTCGAGGAGATTTGTGATATTCTTATTTGGGTTTATCTTGGGCCCGCTTAGTGGGGGTCATTTTAGCTTTACTCTATTTTCTATTTCAGGTTAGCAGCATTATGGTTCAGCTAACTGATTTGATTTTTGTTCTTTTTTCTTTTTCATTTCTGTTTTCTGTTTGTTTTTGTTTTTTGTGTTTTTTTTATTTATTTATTTTTGTACTTAGTTTTTCTTAAAGTGTAACTCTAGTCATGTTATAGAGACTTTAATAACTAACAGCCTTATTAAATTGCGAAAGGACTCTATTTAAGCATGTTTTATTCAAAGAAGTTTTTATGCTTAAATAGAGCCCTTTTAAATTTACTGAATCGCAATTTAATAAGGCTGTAAAAATGTAAAATAAGAAGGTCCAGTCAGTTAACAATTTGATAGTGTTTTATTGTGAAAATTTATGTAACTTAACTGACAAAATTCAGTTGTTCATAATGTTTTATTTTTGTATACCTTCTAATAAAGATTATAAATTCAAAAACTTACCTTGAAGTTAGCAAAATAACTTATAATTTCTGCCTGTTGAAAAGTAGAGTAATCACCCCTCTTCATACCCAGGCTAAACTAGCATAACATTCATAATTTGTTTTGGCCAATTAGGAGCAAGCAAAGGCAGCTGAAACATTTGCATCAAACTCTGGGGTTCCTGTCTGTTCTGCAAATCAGCCTGGTACATATCCGTGTTAGAAATTGCTATGTCACATCACAATTGATTACCACCCCTGCATATTGTCCATTCCCTGCATCAACTACTGCTGCTGCTGGTTGTGTTTTCTCTCATCACTATCTCTCACTCTCTCCTTGCTGGCTGCACCATTTCTGCTGTGTGCTGAGCTGTGACGCGGCCCTGCCCAACTATGTAATTGAATGCTGCAACTGCACATCTGTTTGGAGAGTAATGAAAACGTTAAAATCTGTATCTAGATGTTCTTCTGCTAAGTACACTTTTATGTAACCTCTCTGGGGGTGTGTAAATCAGGATTTCAGTTGGCTGCTCTTAACCCTGTAAATACACTGAACTTTTCAATATAATACATATTTATATGCTAATGAGTAGCTGTTTGTTGGGAAATATTTAAAAACCAGGAATCTTCTATATACCTTTAAGAGAGATTTTTATATTTCTGTTCATTTATATTGTATTGTTCCTTTATCAGTGATTTTTGGGATCAGCCTCATTTTAAATGTAAAGTTATGCATTTGGGAAGGAAAAATAGCCATGCAATTTATAATTTTAATGGAGCAAATCTAAGGGTGTCAGAGCTCAAAAGGAATTTAGAAGTACTTGTGGACAACCACCTAGGTAGCAGTGCTCGATGCCAAGCAGCATCTGCAAAGGCAAGTAAAATATTAGCATGTATTAGGAAAGGTATAGAAGCAAGGGAAGCAAATATAATCCTGCCACTATACAAATCCATAGTACGCCCTCTGTTGGAATATGGAGTACAATTTTGGGAAACACTTCATAAAAAGGAAATTTTAGAGCTGGAAAAAAGTACAGAGAAGGGCAACAAAACTAATAAGTGGAATGTAGGTACAAAGATTTGAAGAAAGACTGACCAATTTAAACTTATTTTCACTAGAAAAAAGGTGTCTAAGAGGAGATGATCACCTTATATAGGGTCAACATAAGGATTTGTCAAGTGAACTTTTTGTCCCTGGATGTTTTCAACTGACAAGAGGACATCCTTTGTGGTTCTTCACAGTAAGGGTGGTTAATCTGTGGAATTCTCTACCAGAGGAGGTGGAGACAGCGGATTCGATAGATAACTTTAAAAAGGGACTGGATATATTGTTGAATAAAAAGAGCATTCCTGGATAATTAGAGAGGGAGCACTGATCCAGGGAGGAATGTGGAGTCAGGAAGAATTTTCTTTTTTTTCCCCTTTTTAGAATATTGGCAATGTTTCATTTTTTTTCTGTTTGCCCTTCTCTGGATTAATGAATTAATGAGCAATTAATTAAAATTAATCTGAATATTACAAAGATCAAAGGAGATCTAAAAAGCTTGAACTTGATGGACTAAAAGTACGTTTTCAACTTCAATTACTATGTAACTATGTCATAACAACTTTTGCAATATATTAATAGTAATTGAAATAGTAGATGTTCACTTACATTGATTTAATATTTATGATATCTGTACACCATGGTTATTATGTATCTCTGGATAAAAAAACACAAGCATGATGTGTATTTCTATAGTGCTAACTAAAGAAACGTATTTGCTTACACAAGAGGCTTACTTAACAACAAATGCCACCACCTGCAAGTAGATATGTCACTGACTGATGATATTTAGAGGCCTGAAGATTTACAACAAGATTGGATGCATTTTTGGGTCATTTTTCATTAGGTTACCATCTGACTAACAAAGTATTCCTTGTTTTACATTGATGTTTATAATATTTGCAATGTGCCAGTTTTATAATATTTTTACAAGTAAATAGTTACATCATGTCACACTTTTTTGGTGTCATCACAAGTGATCTATAAATAGTGGTCTGATACCCTTACCATCCACCCTTTACAATTCTGCCTTCATTGTAGGCAAATGCTCATGCTCATCAGGAAAAGGGGATAGATGGGATTAGGTGTGCCTCAAAATATTTAATCTAGATGGGATTTCAGGAGTTTGACAAAGCTATTCATTACCGTATTTTAGTTAGACCTCTCTTTTAGCACACTTATTTTTAATTTCATAATTGCCTTTCATGCTAAATATAAAACAGCCATCACAAGGTTCAGTCATATGTGGTTGCCTTGTAGGGCAACTATGATATGTTATTAGACAATCATTCTCCATATCACAGACATTTTCTTATGACACACAACTGAGTTCTTGATCCATAAGTACCTAGAAATATCTGAATATCTATATGAAGCCTTGCAGTGGTGAGTGGTTATGTATTGCCATGTTTTGCTATTCTAAGGCAAGAGATACTTAAAGGGACACCATCACATCTTGTTAAAGAGCATCAACAACTTCATATATATTCTGTCACAAGGAGAAAACAGCTGGGCCAACCAATGAATAAATTCTACTGGTTAGGTCCTTTCCTCTGTGGGTTTATGTGCATCGGTGCTAGGTATTCCCAATGGATCAACAAATTGCCCTTCCTTCTATATCCTTCCACCTCACTTAGTCTTCAAGCCAGTAGGAAGTGTGGAAGACAAAAATATGGCACCCTTATGGCACAATCAGCATTTACTAAAATAAATAATTTAAATAAAAAATATGTCATGCTAATTGTTTTTACAGCTGATAATATTTTGTTCATTTGTTACAAACTACACAAAAATCTGAAGTTTTTACCTATCTACATTGTTCTTTTATGTTTACATCACAATGGTTTATTTTAAGAAGTTGCATGTGGCATATATATTTGTTTTTACTTATCTCAAATTATGTTATAAAACTTTTTGTGAATAATTAACCAAAAAAGTGATATTCAACAAATCATGTCCACTGACTAACACAAACTCATTCCTATTCATCTCATGTCAGGTATACAAAAATAAGTGATATACATTGTTATGTGTAAATATAAGAAATGTCATTATACCCTCAAGGGAACAATTTAGTACAAAAAGCTATCTGGAAATTCCCATTTGATTTTTTTTTTTTTAAAGAAATGAGTAAGAAAACTAATTACATTTAAATGTATTTGCTATGTTTCACTGTCTGGTAAAGGGCCTTTAAGGCATTTGCTGAGTGTGCAAACACTGCTAAAACAAAAACTATGACTCACTGGACAGGAAACAAACATTGAACATGCTACAGATACACAACAGTTACGCAATCTGAATTCTCTGAAAGAACCGATAATGGAAACACAGATTTGTATGTATCCTGAGCATGAGTTTTCAGATTTATAATATGACCATTCATTTAATGATACATAGAACTGTGTTTCCCAAACTGTGCTTTCTGTGTTAATGTTGCGTTCCATTTTGATTGAGAACGATTGCTCAAGAAAGTTAAAATTTGTGGTGTCTTTTACCTGGTTAGGGCTTTTTTGTTTTGGTTCTGGGGTACAGAAAGGAGCTATCATGGGCCCCAAGAAGGGTCCCCTAGTCAGGGTGTATGAGGAGTAATAATTGGGATGTGGGTGGGTGTGCTCATATAAATAGGTCATTGGAGGTGCATAAATCTGCATGGGCTTATGACAGCATAACATCTAAATACACATGTAGTATTATTATGTCACTGGATTCACACAATCAATACATAAGCAAGCATATTAATTATATTTTATTGAAAAAGTACCTTCATCTGATGAGCAATAACAGTTGTTACAACTAAGGATATATGTAAGGTTTGCTGCATGTCTGTTGTACTTTATCTTGACAAAATAAACAAAAAATTAAAATAGGCAACTTAAAGGCCCTCTTGTAAAAACTATGGGTCGTCTATCTCGTCTGTAAGTCTCTGTCTGTGACTTCCTATCTGCCATTTTGCCAGTTCAATCTACAATCCGGACTAAAGCAGTCACTTCTGCAAGAGGCTCTGCATATACCACTGGGACTCAAACCATCCACTCTCCCATTCTCATTTTGCAAGTTCCATTTACCTTGTTTTCTTTTCCTCTACACCTAGATCCTCACATGCCAACAATCTTCTATCTCTGAACTCTTTTTTTATTTTATTTTTTTATTGAACAAACAAAAATAAATACACACTGAAATTCTTTAAACATAAATGTTACAAAAAAATCATTACATTTAATAATTTAACATTCTTACTCTTTCATTCCACAGTCATTCTAAAAAGTGAAGGAAAGTACAAAAGGAAAATCAACTAGTTGATCCTTGATTTTCGTCCCATGATTTCCATTTCAAAGGATCCACTTTAATTAAACCTCTTTGAATATAGTTCCTTTCCAATTCACGAGTATGTTTTATTTTCCAAACAATGTCTGCAAAGAGAGGAGCAGTCTTATTTTTCCAATTACTGATTATTAACTTTTTAGCTATTGAAAAAGTCAAAATAGCAAGTGCTTTTTTCTCTGTACTGACATCGCCTGGAAAAAAATGTAGCAAGCTGCATTCTCCTGTCATTGGCAAATGAATTCCCACAATCTTAAATAACAATTCATAACATTTTTCCCAAAAAGACTTTAGTTTAGGGCATTCCCATAGGATATGTAATAAATTAGCAGAGTTACCACACTCCCTCCAGCATAGTCTGTCCGAAGGAGAGTGTGAAATTTGAGAGATTTTCATCGGAGTAATATACCAATTATTAATTATTTTAAAGTGCATTTCTCTAAGTGATGGTTGTTTAATAAATCTATTAGTCAGATTAAAGGCTCCCTCCCAGACCCTCATTTCTACAGCCAGATTTAAATTCAATTCCCATTGCTTCATGCTGCTCGTTTTAGTTTGTTCCCCCAAGGATCTTATGATACTAAAACATCTTGATATCAAATGTTTTTTCCCCGATTTAAGGATAATTTTTTCCATCGGTTTTAGCTCATTATCGTTTTGTGGGCCAAAGTTAAATTCGCCACAGGCTGCTCTATAAGCTTCATATATTAGCCATCCTTCTGCTGCAATTTTAAATTTGTTTCTAATTTGTTTGAAGGACGCTATTGATCCTTCAATCAACGTGTCTTTAACACGTTCTAATCCTTTGTTATTCCACACTTTGAGCCCACCTACCATATTCGGGTGTAACAGAGCTTCCACAGGCATGACTACACTGCCTTTGGGAAGCAAATTTTTACTCTTGTTAATCTGTCTCCAATTTTTTAAAATTTCTTTTATCACAGATGATCCAATCATAAGATCCTTGTAGAAGGGTTTTTCCCCAAACACCAAAGCTGATGGATGATAATCTGGGATTAAAGCCTTTTCTATAATCATCCAAGGTAGTTTATCTGCTGGTTCCAGCCATTTCAGAGTATGTACTATACAATTAGCTTCTTGATAAAGTTGCAGCGATGGGTAGGAGACTCCTCCTTTTAGGAAACTCCTTCCCATCACTGCTTTTTTCACCCTCATATATTTCGAATGATGTATAAAATAATCAATAGCTTGTTGCAGTTTCTTTAACCAATACCTAGGGATATTATAAGGAATACATCTCAAAACATAATTCAGTCTTGGGAGTAAAATCATTTTAACTACAGCAATTCTACCATAGAATGAAAATCTATCTCCTCTCCATTTCTCTATAATATTTTGAAACTTGGCATATAACTCCTTATAGTTTATATCTACCGTTCTCTGAGAGTTACCCAAAAATGTGATACCCAGATGTTTAATTGATTTAGAGTTCCAATCAAAAGGATAGGTAACTTTCAGCTTTGTTAACAAGCTTACTGAAAAATTGGAAAACAATGTTTCTGATTTCTTATAGTTCAATTTATAATAGGAGATTTTACTGTAGCTTTGTATTAATTTTGACAGATATTGAAGTGAAACCTCAGGTCTGGTGAGAGATAAAACAACATCATCTGCATATAAACTAATTTTGTGCTCCCTCTCTCCCACCCCGATCCCACGGATTTGTGGGCATGATCTTATGGCTTCCGCCAATGGTTCTATCATCAATGCGAACAAGGTGGGAGAGGGGGCAACCCTGTCTAGTGCCATTTGATATTCCAAAGGGAGTTGTTCTACATCCCAAACCTGTTACTTCTGCCAGGGGGAATTTATACAGAGCCCCTACCGCTCGGGCCCTAAATTCCCCAAATCTAAATTTAGACAATGTTAATTGCATGTATTCCCACCCTATTCTGTCGAATGCTTTTTCGGCATCTAAAGACAAGAACAGGGTGGGAATACCTTTTGCCCTTGCCACCTCACCCAAATCCATGATCTTCCTGATGTTCTCTGATCCTTGCCTTCCAGCCACAAAACCCATTTGTTCTATTGCGATTAATTTCTCTACATTTTTTTGAATTCTAAGTGCCAAAATTTTTGCATACAATTTAATATCTGCGTTTAATAGTGAAATGGGTCTGTAGCTGGCACACAATTGTGGGTCTAGGTTGGGCTTAGGGATCATTATTAACGCTACTTTTGTCATTTCCCCTGGCATGGTGCCTTTTGTTTTGATTTCATTAAACATTTCTGTCAAACAAGGACTTAAAATAAATATTGATCAACGTTATTTTCTGATTATTAATTTGGCCATTCCATAAAATATAACGTCCATCTGGATCTATAATTGAAATTACTTCCACTATTTCTAAATTATTGGGGGGAAAAATTGATACTCCTCTCTTTTTTTTCCCCTGTTGAATGATGTCTAAGATCAAAATAACCTTCCGCAAACCCGGGAATTTTTCTTTCCCCCAGTGGGTTTCCTGGAGAAAAATCAAATCTGCTTTTTCCTTTTTACAGTGTCTGTAAATTGTTTTCCTTTTGCTGGGTGAATTTAAACCCCTAACATTCCAACTTAATAGTTTCAAAGCCATTTTTGTTGGGGTACTTCTATAGAAATACTATTATTTACCGAACAATTACTTGAGAGTGCTTCATTTGCTATAAATTTATAAATCAACAAACAAAACCCTTTCTTACTGACATTCATACATACATTCATACTATTGGAACAGATTGGGTTATACTGCATTCTTTTCCCAATTATGTTCCGCAGGGATTCAGCCGTTGTTCAAAAATGGGTAGCGGTATAATGTAGAGATGGCAGTACCGTTTACTTAAATTATTCGTCTTTTTTTTTTTTTTTTTACTATAATTCTATATCTTCTTTCTTAAGACTATTAATTGCTAAGCAGTATCATTACTAATCTTCCCCTTTCCTTTTTACTTCTATCCTGTTTCTAAGAGGGTATAAATAATTACTCTACACTGCTTAAACTATTAATACTGTGATTTCTTGGTCTGTGAAAAAAAGGAAAAATTAGTCCTCCAGTTTATACAATCATTAGTCCGGATAAGGGTATAAGACGTTGTCCACTTCTTTTCTCTCTTCTTGGGAGTCATTTCACCTGCCACTCTGGTGTTGGAATTTTCAGTTCAGAAGATAAATCCTTTGAGTCTCATGAGTTAGTCTTCAGGTTTCTCAAGAAAATTTCTCCTTCTGCAATAGAACAAATCCTATGCCAAGAGGATCCTTGTAAAATTAATAAACCTACTGGAGACGTCCATTTATAAATGAAGTCGTGCTTCCTTAATTCTTGTGTTATGGGCCTAAATTCCTTTCTTCTGTTGATTGTCGCTTTTGACAAATCTGAGAAAATTTGTATTTTTTCATACGGAGCTTCAAATATCTTTTTTATATAACTTGCTTTAGAGATTGCTTCCTTTGTTGGAAAGTGATGGATTTTCACAATCACATCTCTAGAAGTTTTATTTTGTAAGTGCGTTGGTAGAGGGATTCTATGAACTGCCTCAAATTTCTGATCCAGTTGTGAAAAGGATGGCATAATATTTGTAAATAAATCTTTTACATATGTTGAGAGTTCTTCTTTTTTTATAGCTTCTGGGATTCCTCTTATACGGAGATTATTTTTCCGTTCTTTATCTTCCATTTTATTTATTTGATCGTTCAAAGTTATAATTTGAGTAGACATTTTTGAGGATTGCTCCAATAACATATTATGGTCCATAACTAATTTGTCAAATTTGACTTCCAATTCTGCTGATCTTTCATTCACTTCCTTTATTGATTTGGCATTTTCCATAATTTGGATCTTGATCTCTGCTAAAAATTCTGCTTGGAAGTTCTTTAAAATTTCTTTCATTTTATCAATAGTGAATAAATTTCCTTCTTGAGACTCAAAATCTCTGGTTGGTGAGCTGGGAGAGGGAAGAATTGTACTTTGATTTGACCCTTCTTTCAACGATTGTTTTTGAGTCAAATTAGTTAAATTTTTTGGAGTAAAAAAGGGGGATGGCTCTGCCGTCAGACTCTTTCTTACTTTAGCTTTGCTTTTCGTAGCCATTTTATCACCTTTTTTCCTCCCCAGTTTCACTTTTCCTTTTTTCCTTTATTTCTCTTTCACTATAAACTCCTTAATATAGGGCTAATACCAGGAGTTAATCCCCTTGCTCTTTTACTATTATTATTATTATTATTTTTTTCCTCCCTTCTTGTTCTCTTTCCCTTTCTTTACAGGAGTACTTTTATGGGTATGTTTGAAGTTCCATATTAGTTCAGATTTATCCAGTTCCAGCTATTTTTTACCTCTCCCAGACTCTGTATAACTTTAACAAGCCTCTGTATGTTACCCGAATTTATACCGAAATATCCAGACAGTACAATCCCCCAAAAATGGTGGATATATATCCTTTCAGGTATTTAGAGGAGATTAATATAATCTTATCCCTTTGTTTTTGTAGATTATTTACTAGGGACCCAATGGTTTCCTTAACCGTGTGCACAGTCTTTTAATGTTTTATCAGTCTTTTTGAGCAAGTTTGCTTCGTTATGGAGTGATCTTTTTAAAGTGTAGTATTCTGCACGCTTTTACCATTGTTACTGTGTAAGTGTTCTCTGTAGGGGCCAAGCCCAGTAACTGAGACTCGTGTCATATATTACAGCAGTTGCTGCATTGTGTTCCACTTATAAAAATAAAGAAAATAATAGTTTACTTAACTTTGTTAAGCTTGCCTCCGGGGTTCAATCTGCCTTGTTGCTGGCTCAGCGTCCATCGCAGTCTCTGTGCCCCAAACCTCTTGAGTCTGTGCTGCTGAGGTCCGCCACCACGGCACTGCAAGCTTGCCTGTGAGATCCCTGCTTCCTCCTTGAAGTCGGCGTTCCACAAATCTCCACCTTTTTTCCTTCTTACGCTTTATGCCCTGTATTCAGAGCTGGAAACCCCTCCTGCGTATGGCACTCTCTGTTACATCCATTTACCCTTTTCTTGGGGCTGCCAGATCTTTGCTGCACACAGCTCTGCGTGGCCGCGGGGTTTTCTTTTCAGCTCCTTTCTCCTTTAGAAGTAGTATTTTAGAGGGCTATGCCCTCACTCGCTCAGCACACGGTTACCATCGGTCCTCTCTCTCTTGGACGCCTTCTCCACCCGCTGACGCCGACCTTCGCGGCTACATTACCATTTCCGGTCACTCCCCAAGATAGATAGCCCCTTCGACAAACTCCTATCTCTGAACTCATGTAACATGCTCTCCCACCTACCCACCTATGATTTGTTTTAATTTATAATGCAGGTTTAGTACTATCACCTCCTTTTCTCACAGCTGATACACCCCCAACCTTAATTACTAATTAACCCTCTAATTACTTGCCACGCCCTTATTTCTTCCTTTAATTACTTTTTGTTTCATTAATCCCTTTAGATTGTAAATGTGTGAGTTTTCAATCTTGTATGGTGTTTTAAAAAAGGGCCATGTATATAAGATTTTTAAACTTAAAAACAGGGCCCCCTACTTTTTTTGCATGTACTTAACATATATTCATTTTTTTTCTGTATACTTAATGTTTTTTATTATATGGCCAGTATATGCACCAGGTAAAGCTCTGTGAATATCTAGATCACCAATGTGTTTATAAAATGTGTAAATAAAATGGTTTTAAAGTGAATGTTACCTACTTGGTGTGCTAGGTCTGACCTATTCTCCCTTCTGTTACATGTTTAATTGTCTCCCCCTTTCCCTGTGCTGTGTGCCCTCATACCCCCATCTAATATCAGTTATATCAATGTTTTTTTGTTGTCTGATTTTTTTTTATATACAATGGCTAATTAACAAGATTAAATGAATGCCTAAGTCACAACTCCTGAATAATTGGTTGCCAGATAATTTCAATGGCTTCCAGAATTACAATGTGAGTCCTGTGTCAGGAGGGATTTGGAGAAAGATCCAACATGTTAGGCAGATTAACATTAATTGTAACAAGATTTATTTACATGGAATTTAGCATGATATATCTTGGTGAAATCCCACATCGGGATAACACAAACAGTCACGCAGGTTCCAAATATAACAAGAACTTTTTCAATTGAATATTATTAAACAGTTATCTGCACCCAATACAATGGACCCATTGCCTCAGGGGTTAATCAGGGATCGCAATGATCTCTTGTTAACAAAAGATATGAATTAGTCACTATTTTTTTAATTTATAAACACTTGTTATTATGTATAGATTTACATTTTAACATATTTGGAAACTGCACTATATCACTTTACATAAGTTTATTATTTCCAACATAATAAGCAATATACAAACAACCCTCAAACTATTTTTTTTTATCCGCTGCAATAAAAACTGGTTCTGTAGTCTGTAATCTGTTTATTCACATTTGTTGTTCACGTTTTCATCTAAAGTACAACTATCTGTCATAAGTAGATGACGTTTGTAAAATGAAGGATTGCACAAGACGGGAGAATACAGTGAATCAGCTCAGACTGGATAACGGCCTTATCACTTGTCAAAATTCCAAATGGTTGTATTTCGAAGGTGTGTCACTAAGAATGATGAAAGTCATATAAATCACAGGATATTTACAGTTAATGTTATTACCCATAATTGCCAATTTCCTGGAAAGAAAAACTTTTGTCTACTGAAAATCGAGTTAAAACACACATAGAATTCCAGAATTTACTGTATGCTCTTTTGAAGTACTTAGAAATTAAAAAAATAAACAGTTTAGTTTATTATTAGTCATATTTGTTCATTCTTAATTGGGGCCACCGTTGTTTGCTTGCATTCTCAAAATGGAGTGGCCTTGAAAAACAAATTCTGTTGAAAACACTGACACTAAAGCCTTACACCATTTTAAGGTCAGCTGTACCTTGCAGAGCAGAAAACAGAAACCAATATGGCTCCCCCAACACAGCATAATTGCACATAATAATTACACATTTAGTGTACTTTGTCAAACTTATCAAGCCTTTCTATCAATTAGGGCAACAATACATGAAACTCTTCATACACTAAAAATCTAGCCATATAACCAAAAACAAATAAGAATAAACTTTAGGGAGCCATTCATTTTGGAAGTGGAGAATTATGTTATTATTTAGGGGACCAAAACTCAAATATAGCCATTAATTACACATTATTATAACCAATTTTGAATTATTTGAGTGAGGTATTTGCTATTTTCCTGAATGATTATTTGGCTGGGAGGACTTTGCATGCATATATCATATATATTCAGTACAATTGAATTGCTGCTATAATGTTGTGGAATGCAATAACAGGATTAATAGAATTAGCCTCATACTCATGATCAACAAACAGTACTCTAGAATTCTATGTATAGAACTCTAGGTAGAATTTCTGGCCTTTTTGCTCCATATTAAGCCCCCAACTTCAGTCCCATCCTTCAGTCCCTGCAAACAAAGGGATAATGAGCAAAGTGCAACTAACACCCTGTAAAGTGCAACCTTTATACTTTTCACTAAACTATGCTCCTTTTAATACATTTGCCAAATGAAGGCTAAAAAGATAGACCCATTCTTAAGCTGTGATGTGAACTGAGGAAGATACATGAGTAGTGCTTGGTTTATATATTAGAGTCTCAACTGCTGACCAAACAAACACCATAAACACCACAAGTCTAATTCATTACATATTGCAAACAAAATATTATTTTTTAAAGCCTAAAAAATGCATGAATTTTTTTTTAGATTTATATTATATAACGTCTGACTTACCATCACTCAATGGTAGAAAATATAACTGTGGCCCATTTAAAATGTAACCTAGAGAGTAGGTCTTTCAGATATAACTATGGCCTTTTAGTTATACAGTGGATATAAAAAGTCTACACACCCCTGTTAAAATGTTAGGTTTCTGTGCTGTAAAAAAATGAGACAAAGATAAATAATTTCAGAACTGTTTCCACCTTTAATGTGACCTCTAAATTGTACAACTCAATTGAAAAACAAACTGAAATCTTTTAGGTAGAGGGAAGAAAAAAAATAAAAATAAAATAATATGGTTGCATAAGTAACATAGTAACATAGTAACATAATAAGGTGGAAAAAAGACTTTCAGTCCATCAAGTTCAACCTGTTAAGATCTCCTCTGATCTGCAATATACAGATTAGTTAATAATTAATTTGTTGATTAAATAATTATTAATAGTATAGTATTGGAGGATGAATAAAGAGTTAGTCCATCAAGTTCAACCTTTTTAGATCTCTATTGATCTTTTTAATGTGGACTATTTATTATTAATTGTTAATTGATCCAGAGGAAGGCAAACAGAAAAAAAAAACATTGAACCTTTGCCAATTGTCTCATAAGGGGAAAAAAAGCAAAATTCCTTCCTGACCCCAGAAACTGGCGATCAAATTTCTCCCTGGATCAATATTCCTTGGCTAGTTATCTAGGATAGCCTTAAATGCCCTCTTTATTCAAAAATATATCTAACCCCTTTTTGACGTTGTCTATCGAATTCGCTGTTACCACCTCCTTTGGTAGAGAATTCCACAGTTTAACCACTCTAACTGTGAAGAACCCTTTTCTTTGTTTAAGGTGAAATCTTTTTTCCTCTAACCTCAAAGGGTGTCCTCTTGTCAGTTGAAAATCTCTTGCTACAAAAAGTTAACTTGACAAAGCCTTTTATTGGCCCTGGATGTATTTAAATAAGGTAATCATATCCCCTCATAGACGCCTTTTTTCTAGCGAAAATAAGTTTAATTTGGTTAGTCTTTCTTCATAACTTAGCCCCTCCATTCCCCTTATTAGTTTTGTAGCCCTTCTCTGTACTTTTTCCAGCTCTAAAATGTATTTTTTATGAAGTGGTGCCCAAAATTGTACTTTATATTCCAAATGAGGGCATACTAGGGCTTTGTATAGTGGCAGAATTATATTTGCTTCCCTTGCCTCTATACCCTTCCTAATACATGCTAATATTTTACTTGCCTTTGCAGCTGCTGCTTGGCGTAGAAACGTTGTTACCTAGGTGGTTGTCCACTAGTTCTCCCAAATCCCTTTCAATATCTGATACCCCTAGATTTGCTCCATTAAGATTATAGATTGCATGGCTATTTTTCCTTCCCAAATGCATAATCTTGCATTTATTTGTATTACATCTCATCTGCCATTTAGCCGCCCATTTCTCTAACTTATGCAAATCCCTTTGTAGGGAAAGTACATCATTATCTGATTTTATTACCTTGCACAACTTAGTGTCATCAGCAAAAATGGAGACACTACTTTTGAGTACTACTTCTAAGTCATTAATAAATAGGTTGAAAAGGAGAGGACCTAATACTGAACCTTGAGGAACCCCACTTATCACATTAGACCAATCAGAGTATGTTCCATTCACAACAACCCTTTGCTTCCTGTCTTTTAGCCAGCTCTCGATCCATGAGCAGATGTTTACTGCAATTCCTGTATCCCTTAGTTTGCTCACTAGTCTTCCATGTAGCACTGTATCAAATGCCTTTGAAAAATCTAAAAAGACTACATCCACTGAGTTGCCCTGATCCAAGTTCCTACTAACCTCCTCATAAAAACTAATTAGATTGGTCTGACACGACCTATCCTTCATAAATCCGTGTTGCCTGCTACCTATGATCTTCTTCAAATAGACATATTCTTGTATTCTGTCCCTTATTAACCCTTCTAAAAGCTTCCCAACTACAGATGTGAGGCTCACTGGTCTATAATTCCCCGGATTTGCTCTAGATCCCTTCTTAAATATAGGTATCGCCTCTGCTTTTCTCCAGTCATCCGGTAGAGACCCTGTAGTGAGTGAGTCTTGAAAGATTAGATATAATGATTTGGCTATTACAGAACCCAGCTCCCTCAGTACCCTTGGATGTATTCCATCAGGACCTGGGGCTTTATTAACATTTATTTTCTCCAATCTCTTTTGGATATCTTCCTGCGATAACCAATTATTTAGTGATGGTAGTGTAGCCCCATTATGTTGCGGTGTCCCAACCACTGGTACCTACCTTGTGTATACCAACAAAAAGAACCTATTTAGCTCATCTGCCTTTTCCTGGTCACTAATTATCAGATGGCCTGTGTCACATTGTAATGTTCCTATAGCTTCCTTCCTAGCCTTCTTCCCATTAATAAATTTAAAAAATATTTTAGGGTTAGTCTTACTTTCCTTTGCAACTGACTTCTCATTTTCTATTTTAGCCAGTCTAATAGCCCTTTTGCAAGCCTTGTTGATTTCCTTATAGTCACATAAAGCTGCCTCTGTTCTCTCCTTCTTGTATAATTTAAATGCATGTTTCTTTTTCCTCATCATGATCTTTAAGTCATTTTTAAGCCACATGGGATAAGATTTACTTCTATTCATTTTATTTCCACATGGTACATGCCGATGAGTATGTTTCTTTATTAAGGATTTGAATGTTGTCCATTTATGTTCAGTATTTTTCCCTGTAAGTACTTTGTCCCAGTCTATATGTAGTATTGCTGCCCATAGCCCATTAAAGTTAGCCCTTTTAAAATTTTGAGTTTTTGTTGGCCCCTTACAACTCTGTTTTTTGTATTCAATCTCAAATGATACTGTGTTGTGATCACTGTTCCCCAAGGGTTCCCCTATTTTAACATTTGATATTATATTAATGTTACTTGTGATGACTAAATCCAAGATGGCCCCATTTCTAGTAGGTTCTTGTATTACCTGGGACAGATAATGAGACCCGAGTGTACTCAAGAACCTGCTCCCCTTAGCTGAGCTGCTTGTCTCATTTATCCAGTTTATTTCAGGGTAATTAAAGTCTCCCATTATTAGAACTTGCAAATGCTTAGCTGCATTTCCAATCTGTAACAATAATTGTATTTCCTCACTTTCAGCTATATTTGGGGATTTATAGCATACTCCCACCAATATGCGTTTAGAATTAGCTCCTCCACTATTTAGCTCAACCCACAAAGATTCAATGATGCCGTTAGTGCCAGCATAAATATCTTCTCTGACTATAGGCTTAAATTCAGGCTTAACATACAGACAGATCCCTCCTCCTCTTTTACCATTTCCCCTATCTTTCCTAAATAGGTTATAACCATCCAGATTAACAGTCCAGTCATGAGATTCATCCCACCATGTTTCAGTAATGCCTATTAAGCCCCATTTTATTGTACTGCTAATATTTCTAGCTCGTCCATTTTCCCAGGCAAACTTCTTGCGTTAGCAAGCATACACTTTATGTTGCTATGGCTCTGCCGTTGTGAAGTGCTTGCCACTGTATTTGAGGCCCCTATTAATACCTGCCTACTGTCTATTGCAACCCTCCCCCTTCTCCTCCCCCATGGGTAACTAATTCATCCCTTTCCCTCTATACCCTATTTACCCAATACTTCTATATAGTCCCTCCCCCCCACCTACAAGTTTAAAAACTCCCCCAGCCGTTCTACCATCCTATCCCCTAGCACAAAAGCTCCCTCATCATTAAGGTGCAATCCATCCCTGTTATAGAGATTGTACCCAAGTGAGAAGTCAGCCCAGTGCTCTAAAAACCCAAAACCCTCTGCACTGCACCACTTTTTTAGCCATGCATTAACCTCCCTAAGCTCCTTCTGCCTCCCTGGGCTAGCACGTGGCACTGGTAGTATATCAGAAAATACTACCTTGGAGGTCCTTGTTTTAAGCTTATTCCCTAGTTCTCTAAAATCATTCTTTAGGACGCTCCATCTTCCACTAACTTTGTCATTGGTACCAATGTGTACCAAGACCGCCGGTTCATTACCAGCCCCTCCCAATAATTTATCCATCCGATCCACAACATGCCGAACCTGAGCACCAGGGAGACAGCAAACTGTTCGATTGCTGGGATCTGGGTGACAAATTACCCTGTCTACCTTCCTAATAATAGAGTCACCTACCACCAAAACATGTCTGTTGCTCTGCCTATTCTGCCCTCCCTCTCCTCCAGTAGAACTGTTCTCTCGGCTGTTAGAGGGAACAGCTCTATCTGGCATTGCCATTCCTGAATGGACATCCCCAACAGTTTCCCTCAATCTGGCAAATCTGTTGGTGTTTGCCAACTCACAACTGGCCTGCTTCCTCCTGTTTCCCCTGATACCCCTTATAACTGTAACCCAGCTACCTCCCTGGACATCCTCACTAGCTCAAGCTCCTCCCTCCATACTATGCCCAGCTAAACTGTGCTCCGTGAGCACCACCTCCCTTTCCAGTGGAGCAGTATCACTAAGTGCTGCAATTATCCTCTCCAGATCTTCATTTTGAGAGGCAACATGCTCACACCTGTCACAGAGGTATGGACCCTGGATCATCTCTTCCAGTAATGCATACATTTGGCAGGATGTACACTGAGTGAGGTTACCACTGGACTAACTCATGATTATCAGTTACAAAAAATACTGTGAGAAAACAAATCAATGTATTTGTATAAAGATTGCTTTTCTACACCTTAATCCAAACAAAACAGAAAAAAATATACATTTGTTTTCTGTTTTTTCTTATAATACCCCTTTTCTTTGGATTTCCTTCTTTTATTTAATCTCCTACACACTAACTACACTTACACTAGAAATGATTGCAAGCTCCCAATCTCGCACTTCCCTTGTTAAAATAGACCCTGCATACTCGCCTGTACAATAATAAATGAGCACAGGACAGAAAACACTGCACTGCCCCACAAAACGGATTAAGCAGAACATGACAAAATGCACACAGATATAATTTACACAGGCCAAGCCACACCCACTCTCACCTGTATCACTGATTACTGCAACAGGACAGAAAACTGTGCACTGATTTACAAAGCTGATTCAAACAGGACCTCACACAAATGCACACAGATATAACTTACACAGACCAAGCCACACCCACTCTCACCTGTATCCCTGACTACTACAACAGGACAGAAAACTGTGCACTGATTTACAGAGCGGATTCAAACAGAACCTCCAAGTATGCACACCCTTAAACTAATACTTTGTGTAATCACCTTTTGATTTTATTACAACACTCAGTCTTTTTGGGTATGAGTCTATCAGCATGGCACATTTTGACATGGCAAGATTTGCCCACTCTTCTTTGCAAAAACACTCCAAATCTGTCAGATTGCGAGGGCATCTCCTGTGCACAGCCCTCTTCAGATCACCCCACAGATTTTCAATCGGATTCAGGTCTGGGCTCTGGCTGGGCCATTCCAAAACTTTAATCTTCTCCTGGTGAAGCCATTCCTTTGTTGATTTGGATGTATGCTTTGGGTCGTTGTCATGCTGAAAGATGAAGTTCCTCTTCATGTTCAGCTTTCTAGCAGAAGCCTGAAAGGTGTTATGCCAATATTGACTGGTATTTAGAACTGTTCATATTTCCCTCTATCTTAACTAAGGCCCCGGTTCCAGCTGAAGAAAAACAGCCCCAAAGCATGATGCTGCCACCACCATGCTTCACTGTGGGTATGGTGTTCTTTTGGTGATGTGCAGTGTTGTTTTTGCTCCAAACATATCTTTTGGAATTATGGCCAAAAAGTTCAACCTTGGTTTCATCAGACCATAACACCTTTTCCCACATGCTTTTGGGAGACTTCAGATGTGTTTTTGCAAAATGTAGCCTGGCTTGGATGTTTTTCTTTGTTAGAAAAGGCTTTTGTCTTGCCACTCTACCCCATAACCCAGACATATGAAGAATACGGGAGATTGTTGTCACATGTATGCCAGATATTCCTGCAGCTCCTTTAATGTTGCTGTAGGCCTCTTGGTGGCCTCCCAGAACAGTTTTCTTCTAGTCTTTTCATCAATTTTGGAGGGAGCTCCAGTTCTTGGTAATGTCACTGGTGTGCCATATTTTCTCCACTTGATGATGATTGTCTTCACTGTGTTCCATGGTATATCTAATGCCTTGGAAATTCTTTTGTACCGTTCTCCTGACTGATACCTTTTAACAATGAGATCCCTCTGATGCTTTGGAAGCTCTCTGTGGACCATGGCTTTTGCTGTGGGATGTGACTAAGAAAATTTCAGGAAAGACCAACTAAATCAGCTGAACTTTATTTGGGGTTAATCAGAGGCACTTTAAATTATGGCAGGTGTATGCTGACTCTGATTTAACACGATTTGGAATGTGATTGCTTAATTCTGAACACAGCTACATCCCCAACATTATTTTTCTTTTTTTTTTCTTCCCCCATCTAAAAGATTTCAGTTTGTTTTTCAATTGAGTTGTACAGTTTATAGGTCACATTAAAGGTGGAAAAAGTTCTGAAATGATTTATCTTTATCTCATTTTTTTACAGCACAGAAACCTGACATTTTAACAGGGGTGTGTAGACTTTTTATATCCACTGTAACTATACAAGAACCTTATCGTCATTCCAGCTTAACGTGCCTGCTCTACCACCTGATCAATCCTTGACCACCCTAATATAATCAAACTGATGCCATTTATACTATATAATGGTATATTTTCTGTTAAACAACAAGGGTCATTTTATCAGGTTATAGTGCCCGTCTTAGAAACCCTCCAGAAAAATATTATCTGTTTAGACGTGTTTTTTTCTTATATAGCAAATAAATGTTTGTTTGTTTTTTATTCAATATTTTTATTTTATAGCATATAATAATAATAATTATTATTATTATCTTTAATTATATCGTGCCAACATGTTCCTCAGCGCTGTACAGGGGTTTAGTACATGGCAAAAAACAAACTTAACACCTTATAAAGAATGGAGGGCCCTGTTTTTGAGCTTAGAATCAAATTTACGTAGTGCTTGTTTCCAAGGCACGGACACAAGATTGAAAACTCGCAAACTTACAATCTAATGGTTTAGGTGTGATTCAAGAGGGTGACAAATGCAAGATGGCAACGTGAAAGCAATTTGTTTAGTCAAGTGGAGGTGTCTGTGTGTTGTCCTGTAGATTGTGGGTGTTATTAAGCTGTGGAGTGTGCAGTTGTACATATCAAGGCTGAAGGTGATAAGATTTTTTAAACAGGTGTGTTTTTAGTAATTTTTTTAAGGTTTTGAGGCAGGAAGATAGTCTAATGGAGCAGGGGAAAGAGTTCCATAGTAGGGGCAGCACAAGAAAAGTCTTGGCGGGAGTGAGAGGAGGTGATGAGAGAGGAGGAAAGAAGAAGGTCGTTAGCAGAATGAAGGGGGCAGTTAGGAGAGTATTTTGAAACAAGAGCAGAGATATAAGGGGGTGCAGTGTTGTTGAGGGCTTTATATGTTAGGGTCATGATTGATTTTAAATGTGATTCAGGAAGCTATGGGAAGCCAGTGGAGTGATTGACAGAGAGGAGCTGCAGACACTGAGCGTTTGGTATTGAAGATGAGTCTAGCGGAGGCGTTCATTATGGATTGAAGGGGAGACAGACGAGAGATGGGTAGGCCAGCAAGGAGTGAATTGCAGTAGTCGAGTCGAGATATAATGAGAGAGTGTATTAGAATTTTAGCTGTGTCTTCTGTAAGATAATGACGAATTTTGGAGATGTTTTTTAGGTGAAACTGACAAGATTTTGCTATTGATTGGATGTGAGGAATAAAAGAGTGGGCGGGATCCAGTAGAACCCAAAGACAACAGGCCAAAGACATACCATCATAAACTCCTAAACAAACATTTCTTAGTTTTCAATCAAATGAAAATCCAGGAAATAAGATGATCATAACCAAAGATATAGTTATATGTTATTCTGGTCCCAAAGAGACCATTTGGTGGCAATATATTTCCCTTTTATATTATGGCGAGTAAGACCCCTTTCAAATTCTCTATCTCTGTCCATTATTCTTTTTACTTCAGCCCAAGCGGGTATACATTTGGCGGGTATACATCCTCATAAAAATCCCCTATTGTCTTCAACCCACAGGCAAATATATAAGTTGAAATGTATATCAACTTCATTAAACAAAGTCAAGAAAATAATGGTTTTTCCTCATACTCATTTATACATTCATTTTAATGAGAATGTTGCTCCATATCAGTACCTGCAGAGTACAAAATTCCCACTAATTTAGCTGGTAATGACTGCATGCTGATGCAATAACTATAAGTTAAAAAGTCTTCAAAGGAAAAGACTTTGATACAGATAGCACATAATGAGGAAATAATCTTAATCAAATACAGGAAATTGTCACATCTGTTTTTTTCAGGCTGCTGATCCATCTGTGCTTCTGAACGTGTATGTACTGGCATGAGTCATTTTAATAAACCTTGATGTTTAAGATTGTACTCTTCCTGTATAAAACGTAAAATATTTATGCAATTTAATCTACAAAAGTGTCAATCAACACTGTTCTGTCTGCAAACCCCATCTATTCAGCTAGCAGTTTAATATTTACATATAGATACTACAAACATAAGTCAAATTTAACATGGAAAAAATAGTAAAGATTGGGTGAATTCCATTTAAATGGCCCATGTGTAATTATATATCAATAGATGTATTTCTATGAATTACTTCCTTCCAGCCCGAGACAGGCGCTCCTAGAAAAAGTTCCTAGTTCCCAAGTGCTAGAGTTTCCATCATTGAGACTTCACTTTAGAAACCTTAAGGGATCTCAAAAATTGACCCATTCTTCTTGGTAACCACTGGGTGTGCATAATAGCTAGAAGGATTAAAAAAAGATAATATATCAAAATCATATTTGATTTCTGTCCACTTTGATGGCTACTCCTTTTTAGGAAAGCCTTTAATGACAATATTAAAATGTTAGCATCAACTAGAAAAGTCATGTTACCCAGAGAACACAAGCTTTGCAAGTAATTTAAATCCAGCAGACAATCTTATCAAGATAAGTTTTCTGGGACGGTGATGGGCCATGCCCCCGGAAGGTGTTAGCGAGTGCAGCTAACAGGGCAATGGCGTTTGCACCCGTGGCACGCTCAAGATGAGCAAGTAAGCCCTAAAGCCCTAAAGCCCTCAATCCCTGTAGCCACCCAGCACCTCTACGTGTGGCCGGAGTACCGGAGCTAGAGGAAACCGATGCATCCGATAGTTTAGACATTTCCTGGCCGGGGGGGACAGACGTCCCGCTGATGCAGTCAGCTGCGAGCGGGGAGAGTAAAGAGGAGCCGTGAGGAACAATCCCAGCGTTGCTCAGGAGTGACGGAGGTCGGCGGGAGTCTCGGAAGCTGCCCAGGTCGGTGCAGGGTGGGGGAAGGTGTTGCACATTACTATGGGAGAGGGTGGAGAGGGTGAAGAGATGGTGTGCTTGGAGCAGGCTTTTCAGTGATTCAGTTTGGCGCCACCAGTAGAGGCCACCGCAACAGAGTCGCTCAATACACTTCAGGCCCAAGGTGCACAGCAACCCCCAGAAAAGATGAAAACTGTAGCTCTGAACAATCTTATACCCAATTAAAGTGGGTAGAGGTGACCTGGAGATCAATTAACACCTGCCCTGAGCCCTGACAGCAAAGCAGTGACTGTACGGCAAAAGAGTGGCGCAAAATCTCTCTGTGGATTGTGTTTATTATATAGGATAATCTTGGGAAACTCCGATATAGCTGACATCTGGAACACAGGTTGCTGATTCCCCATGAACCTTATCCTGAGAAAGGGTTCTTCTTCCATGAGCCTGTGTGGCATGAAGGTTACTAACAAGGAACTGTAATACCTTAGCATTCAAATTGAGTGGTTAACCCACCAATATAAACGTTGTATGCATTTAAGATAAGTGCATGATCTTTGATGATACTTGAGTGAACTTTTGGATAGTATAACTATTAATATTCATCTAATCATTATTGCAAATGGATGTAAAATGGGTATTAAAGACCCTTAGATCTTTTTGAGCCTTACTTAACGACATAAAAATGTACTCACAAAGGTCCCAAGCGGAGTAGGGGTAAAGGGTAGTTACTACTTCTTTCTAATTCAGAGCGAGAAAGTGAGGGAGAGCTTACAGCAGATTGCAATTGGATTTTTTGTTCCTAATAGGGAGGTAAAAGGAAAGGAAAGGGGGAAAAAAAAACAATAATAAATAATTTATAAAAAAAAAAGTGGGGGGAAAGAAGTGAGTATAAGGTAAATATATATAAGTAAATATGAATAAGAAACAAGGACGAGTATTAAAAACTAAACCCAAGGGGATAAACTTCAGCAAAATCCCATAACAGCTAGCTCCTTTTTTTCTCCACCGAATAAAGTGAAAGCTGCAGAAATAACTCACCCTGAGGTAAACTCTGAAACCATGTTTGAGTTGAGTATGGCACAATGTTCCCCTAATGAGACACTTAGGTCAGAAGCATCTAGTAAAGAACCGGAACTAGAAGATAGTGGGGTGACATTGTCCGCTCTTAAAGCACTTTTTCTAGAATTTAAAAACTCCATCATTTCTGACCTAACTGGAAAAATTGCTGAAAATGCAAAAGCAATAGGGATGGTCCAAGTAAAGGCAGATAGTTTAGGAAGAGAGCTAAAAACAATAAGGGAGGAAATGCAAACTTTAAAACATAAATATCAACGACTTGAAACAGAAGTAGGTCTTCTCAAAATTCGTAATAATAAACTGGAGGACTTCTCCAGAAGAAACAACATTAAAATTAGGGGCATTTTAGAAGAAGTTGGAAATGCAGATTTAAGGAATTATGTAGCTACATTTTTGTCTTCTATAGTCAAACCAAATTTTGGCGTGTCTATCTTGATTGACAGAATACATCGCCTTCCACTTCCAAAAACTGCCCCTAAAGATAGCCCTAGAGACGTTATTCTCAGAATACATTTTGCTGCTTATAAGGACTCAATTATGAGATACTCTTTTGAAAAAAGATTATTTCCGTCTCCTTATGAAAATTTGCAGATTTTTCAGGACTTGTCAAGGGAAACTATTATAAAGCGAATGGAATTGAAAGATATAGCTAAAAATTTAAGAACAAAGAACATACAATACAAATGGGGATTTCCCACTAAATTGATAGCCTCATTGGGTGATAAATTAGTGATAATTAATAATCAACAGGAAGGTGAAAAATTATTGAGAAACCTGTAAATATTGCTCCCCTGTCTCTCCCTCTCTCTCCTTCTTTGTCCTATAAAAGCTGAGGACTAGTACTCTAGTCTAAGAAATAATCATGTGTACATAATGTTTTTTTTGTTTTTTTTATGTATGGAATAAGTAATAATTTTTTAATGAACTATGATTATGTAATAGCTTATAATAAGCTTGAAACATAAAAGAACCAAATACACAAAGCACTAAAATTCAATAGCCTGGAAAATGCTTTAATATTATATTCTTTTGTTGACACTGGTAATAACACGTGATAATAAAGTAGAAATATAAAAGTTGATCTCGTAGAATTCTAGGATGTAACAGGTAGATTTCAAACTTTGAATAAATTATAAGTTTTAGATTACTCTAAAAGTTTGTAAATATAAAAGATGAACACTAAATGCGCTAAAACTGTATTAGTTTGAAAAGGTGGTTTGGTATCAGGTTATCTTAGTATTAGTACATTTTGATCACATTGAAATAAAATAGCAATACACAACCTGTATTTATAAACTATTCGGACACAATAACCTTGAAAGTAGCTTAATTGTTTTATCATTCTTGGTTATTTTCTAGGTGCTTGATGAGCTGATGGAGGGAGGGAGAGGAAGAGGAATGTTGTAATAGGCAGAAGGTTCTCGGGGGGAGGTGGGGGGGGGGGGAATTACGAGCCTAGGTGGAATGGGTCTTAAGTCTTAAGTCATGAGGATCCATACAGACAAAGATAAAGAAGGTAGATTGAGAATTTGTAGTCAGAATGTCCAGGGCTTAAATTTGGGGGTTAAAAGACAGATGGTATATAGATCGTTTGGATCTGGTTTAGCTGATGTGGTTTGTCTTCAGGAGACCCACTGGCAGACAGTCAAGATCCCCTACTTTAAAATGAAAAACATAGGCCTCACTCTTAATTCTACTTATAAGAAAAAAGCTAGGGGAGTCTCGATACTCTTTAACCAAAAATTGGTCTTGGTTGAAGAAATCTCTATAGTAGATCCAAATGGTCGTTATATAATCTGGGGAGGTCTAATAAATAGTGAAAAATTCACGATTGTAAATATATATGCCCCCAATCAAAAGCAAATTAGATTTCTTAATCGAGTATTCAATTTGGTAAGGCGATATAGCTTGGGAGTACTCATCGTTTGTGGGGATTTACATTTATGTCTGGACGCCGATCTAGACAGGAAATCCCACAAAGGAATAATTTTAGACCCCCAAGCAAAACAAAAAACTATTCTTTTTCACAACATTTTAAGGAAATATCAATTATATGATACATGGCGAACTTTCCATCCTCAGGAAAGAGACTACTCCTTTTATTCTCACCGACATGATACGCATGTTAGATTGGACTATTGTTAATAGTAAAACTTTAAAAAGAGTGATCAAAACAGAAATTGGACCAATATTGTGGTCAGACCACGGTATGGTCTCCATAAACATATCAACAACCCAAATAGGAACAGCTAAACCGCCGTGGAAATTAAATATCTCTTTACTTCAGGACTCACAAATAAAAGATCTTTTAAAAAAAGAACTGAATAACTTTTTCAAAATAAACAACTTGTCTGTTTCATCTAAAGCCATAATTTGGACTGCCCATAACCCTCTATAAGGGGCCACTTGATCAGTTGGCAGGCCATGAAAAAAAAACTTAGAGGCCGACCTTTACGTAACCTATAAATTGACTTGACAAATTTAGACAGGTCCAATAAAAACAGTTCAGATGATAAGACTTTAAAGAGAATGGAATTAATAAAATCCCAGCTTAAAAAAATAGAACAGGAACTGTTAGATAAATCCCCCTATGGTCACTGCAGCAACGACTGTATCATATGGGAAATAAATCAGGCCGACTTCTAGCTAATAAACTGAAGAGTAAAACATCAAGTAAAAGAATAGATACTTTAAAATATAAAAATAAGACTCTGACAAAGCCTAATGATATAGGAAATGCATTTGGTCTCTTTTATCAAGACCTTTACAATCTGAGTGATGATAAAAAATGTATTAAACCATCTAAAGAAGAGATGCTTAAATTTCTGGATAATATTGACCTACCAAGAGTTTCTGATGACGACCTTGCTACTCTAAATAAAGAAATAACTGATAAAGAAATTTCGGATGCTATAGATGGCCTGAACATTTTTTCTCCCCTGGCCCAGATGGATATAGAAATTGTTACTACAAACTTTGCAAGTCAGAAATTCTTACCCCTCTTAAGAATGCTTTGAATGAAATTAAGATATCAGGCCAGATCCCTAAGGAAATGCTGGAGGCCTCTGTTATAACAATCCCCAAAGAAGATTATAAAGAACAATCATGTAAGGATTTTCGCCCGATCTCCTTATTGAACACTGATATTAAAATTTACACAAAAATTCTAGCTAATAGGCTGAATGTAATCTTGGGGGATCTTATTTCTTTGGACCAAAAAGGTTTCATCCAGGGAAGACAGGGAGCTGACAATGTTAAAAGAATGATTAACTTGATCTCCTATGTTAAACGTAAGGGATCTCCCACCCTGCTCTTATCAATAGATGCAGAAAAAGCTTTCGATAGAGTGGGGTGGGAGTTCCTAGAATTACTATTTGAAAGATACGGGCTAGGGGACTTTGGTTCGAAAGCCATCAGGGCCCTATACACTACCCCCACCGCAAAAGTAGTGGGATTGGTGTATAGTTCATTCAGCTTTGATATCTCGAATGGGACACGTCAAGGCTGTCCTCTCTCTCCCGCTATCTTTGCCATGTTTATCGAACCTTTAATAGTACTGATTGGCAAGGAAAAGGAGGTGCAAGGTATAAAGGTGGGGTCTATGGAACAGAAAATATCAGCATTTGCGGATGACATTCTTGTGGCACTGGAAGACCCGCTGTCTTCCCTGAAATCCCTGTTCCAATTGATAGATGGATACAGTAAAGTATCAAACTTTAAGCTTAACCTCAGCAAATCAGAAGCCATGCCTATTAATATTTCCTACGAAACTTTATTAAAATTAAAGTACCGATTCCCTTTCAAATGGCAAAATTTATTTGCAACATTTGGGAATAATACTGGCAACAGATTTGAAACAGACAATAATAACTAACTACAAACAAGTTTATAAAAATGTTATAGCGAAAATGAATACCTGGTCAGGCTTGAATATTTCTTGGTCCGGGAGACTTATTGCCATAAAAATGGTAATACTACCTAAAATTACCTACATCCTACGTAATATTCCTTGCCGAATTCCAACATATTTGTTAAACCGACTACAAAATAAAATCGAATACTTCATTCATAAGGGGAAAAAAATAAGAATAAAAAAATCGAGAATGGGAGGAAAATTTTAATATGGAGGCTTGGCTTATCCATCACTTAAAGAATACCAGGAAGCCACATTAGCGCAAATATGCTGGAATGGCTAGAATCCACAAATGTTAACAACTGGGTCCGAAATGAACAAGAGCTATCAGGTTTAAATAGCATTAAAATTCTCTTATTCCAAAAGAAGATCAATCTTAATTATATGAAACAGGGCGAAGCTATGGTTAGAGCAAATGGGAATATATGGAACAAATTGAATGCTAAATATGATCTGATTCCATTCCCCTCGCCTATCACCCCGTTGTTGGATCTAGCAATATATATTGAATCACCTATTTTAGGGAGGATAGCTAAAGCAGGTTTTCACCTGCTGATGGATCTGTTCCCTGGAAACATATTTTCATTGGAGAACATAAAATTAAAAGCCCCTCAATTAAAGATCTCCTGGTTAGAATTTTTTATGTTGGAAAAAGCCCTGAAGAATTCAGTGTTTTACTTGACCATACCGAGAGATTTAACCCAATTTGAAAAATTGATTAGGGTAGAATCTAAAAAGCATCTTATATCTAAGTGTTATGAAATCATTAGAAGGCCACAAATGGAGAAATCCAAGAGTATGCTAGATTGGGAGGGAGATTTGGAGTCTACCTGGACCATAAAAGATTGGCATAGATCTTATGCGATCACGGATAGATTTGGTAAAAATCCCTCCTATAGAGAACTCCACTTTAAAATCTGTAATAGGTGGCACTACACGCCGGATAAGATGGCAATGATTAGCGGGCAAGATCATGTAAAATATTGTTGGCGTAATTGTGGTCGGATAGGTTCCCCTCTGCATATTTGGTGGCAATGCCCATAGATTCAAAAAATTTGGGCCAAAGTTTTCGTCCATCTGACAAAGATATGTGGGATAGAGCTAAGCCCAGATCCAGAAATAATCCTATTACACATTTTTCCTGCAGTGCCCTTAAAAGTGAAAGCTCTTATGTTGCAGGTTTTGATGGTCGCAAAATTATTGATAGCGTCCAAGTGGAAACAGAAATACATCCCGTCTTGGAATGAGGTTAAAATAAAAGTAGATAAAAATCGCCTGCTTCAATTAAACTTTAAAGACTTGGGAGTTATAAAAGTAAAAAAAAACAGCCTCTCGTGGTCTTTATGGGATAAGTACTGCCCTAGTATATAATTGATGAAGCTACTGATCTTACCCAGAATTTTCTGGCTACCTCTTCTCACCCCACCCCCTCACCCTCACGCTCCCGCTCTCCCGTCTGACCTGAAGCCATGAATGGAAGAAGTGTGAATGGAAGTTTGTTAAGTCTGAATTAAAATTTTAAAATAGCAGTTCTTATTATCACCATGAAGCTATCGAGAACCTATTGAAAATGTAATCTATATAATGAATTCAATGGAGCAAAGGATCAAAAGGGGATGGAAGGCTTTAAAAAAGAAAAAAGGATAGGGAAAAGGAAGGATTAGTAAGAAGGAAAAAAAAGTAAACGCCGGAATTCCTTTTTTTGACATTGTTAACCTGAATGATGTTATGTACAGTATTACTATGTTTTCTTTTGTAACATTTTGGTATTTAAGTTTTAGTATATTTTAGTATATAAGTTTTCTGAACCAAAGATCCAAAGCAGTATACTCAAATCTCTAAAAGTAAGCAAAGAAGATTGGTAATATACATTTTTCTCAACAATGTTTTACAAGTAAGAAAGTCTCTAAATACCATCATCTCCATCATACTAACAAGGGATTGAAATAATTAAAATAGATTTACATAATGCATACCCTCAAGGGGACCTTGTGTGTTAGTTCTGCGCCAGGCAGCTGCAGCAGCAAAACTGCTACTGGCCGCTAGATGGCGCTGTCGCTGGAGCTTATACCCGGCATCCCCTATAAAACAGACTCCTATTTCTTGCACTCTCTCAGCCCCCTCTACCACACTCCTCTCTATAGCACTCTCCCTAGCACACACACATAAAGTTGCCAGCCCTCAGTAGTCCCCAGTCTGCACTCCCAGCGGTATCAGCAGCCGCTTCATGAGCCCAGGATCCCAAGAGCAGGGCAGTGTCTCCTGTGCACCTCCCAATGTCACCGCTCTGCCTGCTACCTCCTCATTTGTGGGTCCCTTTTCCTGCTTTCCTCCCTCCTAGACAAGTCTCTCTCAGTCCTTCCTTCCCTTCTGGTCTGTGTCTTCTCTCCTTCCTCTCTATCACCTCCCAGTCTGCCCTGATCCTCTCTCCTCCTCCTCCTCTCTTCTTTTATATATATATATATATATATATATATATATATATATATATATATATATATATATATATATATAATCAGAGTATTGCAGTGAATAGTGATAACTTTTTTATTGGACAAACGTATTCATAATAAAGCGACGAGCTTTCGAGAGATAATGTCTCTCTTTATCAAGTCAAAAAGCGATACTGATTTAAGTATGAACTAAAAACAGCAAACAGAAAGAGATGGGGAAAAAAAAAATAGGAAAAACAAGAAAGACTAAATTAATTGGCCAGAGTTAAGTGAGAAACGGACCAGCACTGTGAATTTATTGCTCTTTATTTCACTCTGCTGTGTTCTTATCTACAACCTGATCTATAGACTTACTGACCTATCACAACATTATTCACAGTGCTGGTCTGTTTCTCACTTAACTCTGGCCAATTAATTTAGTCTTTCTTGTTTTTCCAATTTTTTTTTCCCCACCTCTTTCTGTTTGCTGTTTTTAGTTCATACTTGAATCAGTATCGCTTTTTGACTTGATAAAGAGAAGCATTATCTCTCGAAAGCTCGTCGCTTTATTATGAATACGTTTGTCCAATAAAAAAAGTATCACTATTCACTGCAATACTCTGATTATTCAACTGGATTACTGGACATTCACGGCTACCTCACTCTTCATATATATATATATATATATATATATATATATATATATATATATATATAGATATAGATATATAGTTTTTATTTATTTTTATATATCTATACATATATCTATATATATATATAGATATATATATATTATATATCTATATATATAGTTGTGAGCAAGCGGGCTGTTGCTAACGCTTGCGGGCTCGAGCATTACGACCTCGCAAAAATCGTCTGAAACCCGCGCACATGAAAACAAGAAAAACACAATAAATACACTCAACAAATACATAACTAGCTTACCTACAGCAAGGGGGGGCACCCAGGACCTTGAAAATCCCCTAAGCGAGAGAAAAAATGGCTGCCGGAAAAAAAGAAAACGAGGCTACAGCAGTCTAAAGACGCAAAACACCACCAAACACCTACGGATTTCCCGTAAAAGACGTACGAGATTCAAAAACAAGGACGCAACCCGCCGACCCTAGAAACATTACAAACACAATAAATACACACAACAAACACATAAAAAGGTTACACACAGCCAGGTGGTGCACCCAGGACCTCTGCAAGTGAAGTTACACCTCAATTTAACTCCAAATTTCGGCGTTTAAACACCCGAAAATCACCTAAGCGAGAGAAAAAATGGCCGGCGAACAAAACGAAAATGAGGCTAAAGGACCATAAACACGCAAAACACCACCATAAAGACGCAAAACACCACCAAACAGCTACGGATATTCAGAAAAAGTCGGACGACATCCAAAACGAAGCGCGCTAAGTCAGCCACAGCCGCATAACAAACATTAGCCTCCATTTTATAACAATAATAAAGTATGCAGCTACCCTAACGGATTTGCCTCGCGCACGCACACTATTACACTACACACTGCACACATTCATGACACTTACACAGCAGCTCCACAGCACTGAAAAAACACATTGTATGCTGCAGCAACATCAAAACAGATTGCCAGCTCTTCAACACAATGCTTCCTGCATATATTACTTGAAAATAGGTCAAGTATATTACTTTATTAATGTATTATATATTTCATTACCATACACCAAACAGCATTAGCTCACATACAATTTCATTGCCGTCATTTTTTGACGGGCAATATTCTAGTCTATATATATATACTAGCGAATTGCCCGTCAAAAAATGACGGCAATGAAATTGTAAGTGAGCTAATGCTGTTTGGTGTGTAATAATGAAATATATAATACATTAATAAATGAATATACTTTACCTATTTTGAAGCATTATGTTGAAGAACTGCAATCTTTTGATGTTGCTGCAGCATTAGTGGTGTGGAGCTGCTGTGTAAGTGTGATGAATGTGTGCAGTGTAATACTGTGCGTGTGCAAGACCAAACCGTTAGCGTAGTGGTGTACTTCCGCATTGGCGTAAAATGGCGGGTTATCTGTGGTATGCGTCTTCGCGGATTATCCGTAGGTACTTTGTGGTGTTTTGCGAGTTTCTTGTGGTGTTTTGCGAGTGTGTTGTGGTGTTTTGCGTGTTGAGAGTGCTGTAGCATCGTTTTCGTTTTGTTCGTCGGCCATTTTTTCTCTCGCTTAGCGATTTTATTAGTGTCTAAAGTGTTTTATTTTTATTTAAATGAAGGTGTAACTTGCTTTTTTGAGGTGCTGGATGGTTCCTCTTGCTGTAGGTAAGCTTTTTATGTGTGTGTTGTGTGTATTTATTGTGTTTTAAATTTTTGTATGTTGGCGTGGTGCGTCCAATTTTTGCGAGGTCGTAATGTGTGCTAACGTGTCTCGTATGGTGTTTGCGTGTGTAGCCTCGTTTTCGTTTTGCTCGCCGGCCATTTTTTCTGTCGCTTCTGAAATTTTTTAGTGTGTAAACTCTTTTATTTTGAGTGAAATGAAGGTGTAAGTTGTTTTTTTGAGATCCTGGATGCTCCCTGTTGCTGTAGGTAAGTTTTTTATGTATGTGCTGTGTGTATGTATTGTGTTTTGAATTTTGTAATGTTCGCGAGTTGCGTCTGAGTGTTGCGAGGTCGTAATGTGTGTTAACGTGTATCGGATGTTGTTTGCGTTGCTAGTAAAAGTTTGCGAGGGTCGTAATTGGTGTGTCGTGTTGTTTGCGTTGCGACGTAAAGTTTGCGAGGGACGCAGTTGCTGGCATAGAGCGCCTTCGGCGCTCCATGCCAGCAACTGAGGCCCTCGCCCACTACCCTCACTTCGCTAGTAAAAGTTTGCGAGGGTCGTAATTGGTGTGTCATGTTGTTTGCGTTGCGACTTAAAGTTTGCGAGGGTCGCAGTTGCTGGCATAGAGCGTCTTCGGCGCTCCATGCCAGCAACTGAGGCCCTCGCCCACTGCCCTCGCTTCGCTAGTAAAAGTTTGCGAGGGTCGTAATTGGTGTGTCGTGTTGTTTGCATTGCGACGTAAAGTTTTTGAGGGTCGCAGTTGCTGGCATTGCCCGCAACTGAGGCCCTTGCCCACTGCCCTCGCTTCGCGAGCCGCGCCCTTCGCTACGCGAGGCCCATAGCAACAACTCGCATGCTCACAACTATATATGTGATATATGTATATTGTTATTATTATTATTATCGTTTATTTGTAACGCTCCAACATATTCCGTAGCGCTATACATAAGTTAAGTTACAGGCAATGACAAGTTCATATAATTGTATATATATATATATATATATATATATATATACATAAATAAATCTCTCTTTCTCTATAGTTAAAGTACATATACCGCATATACAAGTATATAATTGTATATATATATATATATATATATATATATATATATATATATATATATATACATATATAAATCTCTCTCTATAGTTAAAGTACATATACCGCATATACAAGTATATAATTGTATATATATATATATATATATATATACATATATAAATCTCTCTTTCTCTATAGTTAAAGTACATATACCGCTTCAAATACATATATTTATATTGCCAACAACACCTTCCATCAGGGCCAAGCTCCATATGCTTAAAATATAAATTACATAACTATTTCCTGTGACTTGTTTATTATTTAACTATGCAACATGGGTTGTGAGCCTTGGACAAAACGCTGACTATGTAGAAGTTGATCTTGGTGATTTATAGAGGGTTTTTATAGATAGATTCTATACTTGTCATTAGTAGTAAGCATTATCCCAGTAAAAGGTTAGAATAAGTAAGTGTAAGTTTATGTCACAAGAAGTTCTCCATGTTGCTTGTTACATGGAGAAGACAAATTGGCTTTTTTTCTCTGGTCTGGTAATTTTACTTTATCATATTCAGGAAGTGCAGCACCTTGGGCCTATATAAAGTCAGAACAACTGAGCAACCTACCTCAGTCATTTTTCTGTATTTGCTGCATCTAGGAGTTCTTATATTTCTTTGTGTTATGATGTGTGTTGCCGACCTTGGACTGTTCTAATCTCTGGATCCTTTTTGGATTACCGTTGTTTGTATACTTGGGGCCTTGACCTCCTGCTTGTCTACGGTTCTGATTCTTGCTAGCAGCCCTAACCATTTGGATCAATCTTGGACTACTCCTTTGCCTCTGGCCATTTTCTGCTTTGACATTTTGGACTTGACCTGGGCCTCACACTAAGATTAAAGTGCAAGCTTTCAAGGTCAGAACTTACTTTGAAGAAGGAACTATGATATGTCCTTGAAAGCTTGCAATCTAATCCTACTCAGCCATTAAAAGTTATCATCTCCAGATCTGAAATTGTTATCTGTTACTCACAGAAACCCAATCTACTGTATTAGAGATAAAAAAATAGAAAAAGGGAAACATGTTTAAAGAATTAATTTTATTATTATTATTATTATTGTGTATACTTTTCATTTGCTGATGGGTATAACAAGACATAACTCTGCAGAATCACATAATTGTGAGCTGGCTACATGTGCTTCTTAACATGTTCTGGTAATGTTTTTTGTTAAAGTGCTGAATGCTTACATGAATATAGACTTAGCACCTACAAAGCACCTACTGTATATCCCATTCATGGGATCTCCTGTTTATAGGGCTAAGGTGCACCCCACAAGATGTGTATGATCTATACTAATTAGGAGTTAATTCAATGATTACAAGATAAATCTTGTAATTTTTAAATTGAATTTGAATTTTTAGCCTTTGAGAAAGTCATTTTTGGTGAAACGGGAGGGCAATACCTGCTAGGTTGCTACTCTAAAAGACTAGCATGAGAATCTTTGGCTAATTAAATATAGAGACCATTGCCCAATTAGGCTTTAAAGGAACAGACGTTCTTTTTGATACATTTTTCAAATAAGCTGGTTAGCAATAGGAAAAAAAGCCTTTAGGGGTTTATTAGGCTAAACACTTTTTTGGTTTTTAGTTGTGTGTGTGTGTTGTTTTTTGATTTTCTCTTGCCATAGGTGGAGACACTCTGGGAAAAGATTCAGCTTTATTAAATTGCGATTCGCCCAATTGAATAGGGCTCTATATAAGCACAGAGCATATTTTTTTACAGAAGTTTTTAGTTAGTGAAGACCTTGGTTTTGGATAGAAGTTCACTAACTAAAATCTTCTGTAACAAAATATGCTCTGTGCTTATATAGAGCCCTTTTCAATTGGCGGAATTGCAATTTAATAAGGCTGTATATTATTATCAGAGTGCCTAAACATCCTATGGCTTTGTTTGCAATGTAATTAACATTTTAAAACATATGTAAATAAAGTTACATTTTTAAATTGATTTATACTGTTTCATTTAACGAATAAAATATATGGTGACAAGAAGATTTTCACAGATCATACTGTTTATTTTTGCACAAAATGTGCATTTTGTTAGGACTAATGTGACTAGTTTGCATCCACTTAGAGAAGTTTCCTATGTTATAATCTAAAGCCTATGTGCTGTCATAGTGGCAGACAGAATTGGCCACTGAGTGATCTGAGCAAAATAGGGAAATCCCAAAATCATGCCCTGTGCTTAGCACCAAGACCAAAGTTGCCTTCTCATTCACTATTGTCCTTAAGATTATTCTGACTTCAAAAATAGGAAAACATAATGATTGAAGATAACATTAAAAAAAACACTCATAGTGCTTAGTTTACAAAGAATGAAGATTGTTCTCACAGCCTTTCAAGATACAAATGACAATGTTCATAACATATCATGCCACAAACATGTATTTACAAAATTGGGCAGTAATTTTTTAGTTAATGGTGAGCTAAAATATATTTTACTTCAAAAACACTAGCCTTTTAAACTGTATGTATTTTTCAAATGGTATAAGATGAAATTCTCTAGAGGACCCATGAAGGCTGTTATAACTTTTTATCCAAAAGGGTCCCAAACTCATCATTTTGGCCTAATACCAGGTAAATAGAAATATTATATATATATATATATATATATATATATATATATTATTATATATATTATATTATTATTTCAATTGTACACTATATAAACACTTCTCTTTCCTTTGAGCATCGTAATTCTATGTAAGGCACAAAAAATAGATATATATATATATATATATATATATATATATATATAATATAATATATAATATATAAATAACATGCAGACTGACTCTATGGAATGAGCTTTTAAATATTTTATAAAACAAGTTCACAAAAAAATCACACAAAAAAGAGAATATAGACAAACAGTATGCCTGACTTAATTTCCATTTTAAGAATAAAGCAAATCAGAAAAACAGAGCGAAAACATTGCCCGGACTCATTAAACAGACAATGGACTACTAATGAGCACAGCCCAAGGTTTCTGTTAAAGCATAACAGCCTAGAAAATAATTGACTCACAGGCTGAAAGTTTCCAGCACTCTGGGCCACATGCTAGTTTCTAATTTTGGCCAGGACACATGTTATATGCCTTCAAGTGCATTAGATATAAAATTATGTTACTATGCGTATTTAATCAGGGACAGATAACACAACGCCATACAATTCCCAGTGAGTATTTTAAAGTAAATAATTATATATTAATACTCTATACTTGTTTTAACCATTTAACATTAAAGGATCGCTGTGGACAAAAATTTAGAATAGCCCATTTTGAAGAAGTACACTTAAAAATGGACATGTTTTTTAGGATGTAAAAAAATAATATAGTTTCTAATTATTACTTTTAAAAGCAATTATGCTGTTCTAGAGTCTGCCATTTTAGTTTCCAGGAACCTACTTCCTGATTTGTGAGGAGACTTCCAATACATAGGAAGTTTGTGTCACAACCTACAATGATGATGGAGTATAGAGGATCCTAGTCCTCTTATCTCCTGTAGGTTTTAGACCTAAGATTTGGGTGACTCAGACCAATGGACCTTCTTTGCGGATGCAAGAGCATAAGTCCCAGCTTAAGGTAGTGTGCGCTGGGAACCCTGGAAGGAAGTCAGAAACAATCTCCTCTGCCAGCATATGCCCTTGGGTCAATAATACACCTGCACACAAAGTCTTGATGAAAATTATGAACCATGTTTTATTTTAGAACAGCATATTTAACCACATCACACAAGAATGGGGGAAGTGGCTACCGTTAGCCAGCCCCAAATGACGTCTGGCCAATCATGAAGGGGAACTGTGTGTGAACCAATAGTCCCCTCCCAGGTCCGCCCACTAGGCGAGGCCAACTAATTAATTTGGGCTTTGAATGTCCAGGGGAAAGCACCTTGGTTCTCCTGTGCCCACGCTATGAAGGCTGAGAAGCCTTCAGGCCATCCCATTGTTTCTGGGTGCCTGCCTGTCTGCTCTCCAGCTGTGAGCTTCCCATTGTTAGTTCTCTGCTGGACACTAGCTAATGGGATTAACAGGCCTTTGGGAACAAAGGAGGCTTGGCTGTATTCAATGGCTTCCCCTCCACAATATAATGACATACTAATATAATACCATACATTCATATTTACAAATACAACACACAATGTTTCACACACATAGAACCAACACATCCCACCAGCTCCCTCACATGACACCCATTACAATGGGACTAAACATGGAAGGGATGGGGATATGCTAAGGGGTAAACTTATAATACTTTATCCCCTAGACCACAACACAACAATATATCCATAACAAGTGGGCCCCAAACCTTTTGTTCCTCCCCATGGCAACAGCATGTGGAAGACAACCCAGCCCAAAATGGCCACCGCTGCCAGTCACAAAATGGCCCCAGCACAGTTCATACCAAATCCAACATGGCCACTGGCTGATTCATGACAATCCTTCCCCAAGCGGGCAGGGAACATCCAAGATTTTCCCAGCTACGCTGATAGTCATGAATCTGCTGGTTTGGCCCGGCCCGCGGCATGCTAGGCAAGTTCTTGTCTGTTGCAAGGTGCAGAGTAAAGACCTCCCCCAGCCCTTGGCCTTGCTCCCACTGTATAGAGCAAATTGCTCTTTCCTGCAACCCCCACCCAAAACAGTCCAGGATCCCATCTCTCTGTTTTTGGCAGCAGCATGGAAGTCTCTGGGGACACAGTGGGTTGCACACATACACTCTTCTGAGGCAAAAACATATTTTTGGGAGCCCCATAAAACAACCCCTGTCCCATAGCAACCCCTTTCCCTCCAGCCAGTCCCCACAGCTGGGCTGGGGTCTCTAAAACAGTCTCTGGGCCTATGGGATTGCAAGGGGGCAGTCCAGTACTTCCCTCAGCAAAATCATTACAATAACTGCAGTAAAGTACATACCAGTCTGCGCTTGACTCCAGCGTCCCTGATGGAGTCCGGACTTGGATGCTCTGTTTGCTCTGGCTCCTGGAAATCTGTATCTTTGGACAGACCCTCCTGGTTTTCTTCCCCTGGGTCTGTCTGTGTTGCAGCCTGGAGAACTACGCTGTTCCCACCCAGGCTGTGCTTTGGGGCCCTCAGCTGACCCTCTTCTATTGCCTTTGGTTGAATGACTGTGCTTTGGCTCTCTAATGTAGGCTGGGGAGTCTCGCAATTCCCACCCAGCTGGTTCTTTGGGGCCATCAGCTGACCCTCTTCTTCTATGGCCTTTTGCTTGGTACCCTTATCCCAGTCCTCCAGGTTTAACTGGGCCTTTGGAGCAGTGTCTGTTCCAGTGGGCCTCTGGACATTGGTTATCCAGGGTATCTCCCCACTTGGTTCACCCTCTACTATGGTGCCACACTGCACCCACGGCTCCTTTGCCAAGGCTGGCAAGCTTGCTGCCCCTGTCGGGCTCTTGGTGCCCCTGGCACTCTCTTGGTGCCCCTGGCACTCTTGCTGTGTGAGGCCTGGTTCCCTGTAGCTAAGAACCAGTTCCTTTCCCTCCCCACAGTCCATTACATAGCCCACCTGGGCTCTGTGCTTCCCTAGCACCTTTTGTAGCAACTCTCCTGGGGTGTCAGAGTACAGATTTTGGTTATCTGTTGTAGGCTGGGGAATCTTATCCTTCCCACCCAACCTGACCTCTACGGCCTTTTCCCCAGAGTGCATTACATAGCCCTCCCCACAGTCTCTTGGGTGGCTATCCTGAGCCCCTGGCTCCTTTAGCAGTTCTGGCCCATACACATTGCCTAGAACTTCTGAGGGCAGACTTAGTTCATCTGGCCCTACCTGTTGAGCAGTTACTGGGGTTTCTGCCAGGATTTGTGCTGGAAGGTAGTCCTCAGGTGAGACCTGTTTGGAGAAACTGTGCTCTGCTAGCATTTCCTCTGGGATTAAGTCTCTTGGGGTATCAGGGGACAAACATGGGTTATCTGACCCCACCCAGGGAACATTCCCCTGGGTCTCTGGCTCTTGGAGCTGGTGATTTGGTCCCAAGCTGACTTTACCATCCCTTCTAGGCTCTGACACAGTCTCTATATTTTTTAAAGGAACGCATTCTCCATCACTATGTTCTCCCCAGACCCCTTGCACACAATCACTTCGGTACATACCATCTGTGTTGTAAAGATCTGGCGACCAGTCCTCTTGACTGGGTTGTTCCCCTCTTGATGGGCAAAATGTCTCCCCATAGATCTCGTCCCACAACTCAAAATACTCCTCCTCCAGCTGCAGTTCCTGCTCAATCAGGTGTACCATTAAATTAGCCTTCATGGACCACGGTTCCAATCCCAGACCACGACAGCGTTCCACAAACAAGTTGTTGTGCCTTTTAAAGGTTCCTATGCCCCCTTCAGGATCACCATACACAATGTCTTGGAGGCCAGAATCTATCTCCAAGCAGAAATCAAACTCCTCTCCAAGGCCACCAACTATTCTGGCGTGAAAAACGTGATATTGGTTCTCCAAGGCAACCTCTTTTCTTACTAGTACTTCCAGCCAGCCCATTAGCTCATCGTCCTGCCACAGATTCAGAATCGCCATCCATTTCTCTAGACGCAATGTCTCTCTGTAGCCAAGTCTTTGCTGAGCTGGAGTTCTCGCTCCATTGCGCTCCTGCCAGATCCTCTGGCAATGCTGGTCTAGTACGTTGGACACCTCTTGTGCGGTCATCTTACTGGGGTATAAGTGCCTGGCTGCTTTAAACCGTCTTGTTGCTTCTTTGGTGATATCCGTCTGTTCCATTGCTGGTCTTTCTGTGGAGTCATCCCACCACTGCCACCAATTGTCACAACCTACAATGATGATGGAATATAGAGGATCCTAGTCCTCTTATCTCCTGTAGGTTTTAGACCTAAGATTTGGGTGATTCAGACCAATGGACCTTCTTTGCGGATGCAAGAGCATAAGTCCCAGCTTAAGGTAGTGTGCGCTGGGAACCCTGGAAGGAAGTCAGAAACGATCTCCTCTGCCAGCATATGCCCTTGGGTCAATAATACACCTGCACACAAAGTCTTGATGAAAATTATGAACCATGTTTTATTTTAGAACAGCATATTTAACCACATCACACAAGAATGGGGGAAGTGGCTACCGTTAGCCAGCCCCAAATGACGTCTGGCCAATCATGAAGGGGAACTGTGTGTGAACCAATAGTCCCCTCCCAGGTCCGCCCACTAGGCGAGGCCAACTAATTAATTTGGGCTTTGAATGTCCAGGGGAAAGCACCTTGGTTCTCCTGTGCCCATGCTATGAAGGCTGAGAAGCCTTCAGGCCATCCCATTGTTTCTGGGTGCCTGCCTGTCTGCTCTCCAGCTGTGAGCTTCCCATTGTTAGTTCTCTGCTGGACACTAGCTAATGGGATTAACAGGCCTTTGGGAACAAAGGAGGCTTGCCTGTATTCACTGGCTTCCCCTCCACAATATAATGACATACTAATATAATACCATACATTCATATTTACAAATACAAAGCACAATGTTTCACACACATAGAACCAACATATCCCACCAGCTCCCTCACATGACACCCATTACAATGGGCCTAAACATGGAAGGGATGGGGATATGCTAAGGGGTAAACTTATAATACTTTATCCCCTAGACCACAACACAACAATATATCCATAACAAGTGGGCCCCAAACCTTTTGTTCCTCCCCATGGCAACAGCATGTGGAAGACAACCCAGCCCAAAATGGCCACCGCTGCCAGTCACAAAATGGCCCCAGCACAGTTCACACCAAATCCAACATGGCCACTGGCTGATTCATGACAGTTTGTACCTGTAAAATTGGAATAAGGCATATACAACTATCAGTACTCTAATTAGCTCTGATGGAAATTTCATTTGTTTAGAAGGACACAGCCTGTTGAGAAGGAGCTATAAAAAGCCTACAGTAAAGATTAGATGCATATAAGGTTGTATTACTTTCTAACATTTTGCCCATTTTCAAGTTTTGTTAGTCTAAAGACCATATCGAAAAAATGTCACCACAATGGTCCTCTAAAAATAGGAAAATCTTTAAAAACTTACTACAAATAGGTAGAAAACCTAGCAAATTCTTGGCTTCAATCTTTGTTAACTACCTTTCTTTTTTCTATGCATTAAATGTGGTCACAAAAATGAAAAAATTATTGGCAAGCAGAGATCGTACATAAACATAGAATGACAGAGGGCTGAGCTTGAAGCCAAAAGCCTTCCAGGTTGTCAACAAATTCTTAGTTATTAAATAAATCCCATAAATACAAAACCCACCCACCAACTTACCTACCACCGACCTAGGCCTGCAATGCCTGGGCAACCCCCAATCACCCCCGCCCCGCAGTGCCAGTAGCCCCAAAAGACCTGACCTGTGCCACCCCCATCACCCCCATGTGGCCTGTGCCACCCCCGACCACACCCGATGTGGCCTATGCTATGCCACCGCCCGATTACCCCGATCACGGTGATCGGGGTAATCGGGCGGTGATCGGGGTGGCACAGGCCACATGGGGCTGATCGGATCACCCCATGGGGCCTGTGCCACCCCCGATCACCTCCATGTGGCCTACGCGGCCACCGACCCACCGACCGACCCATGGGGCCTGACTGTGCTACCCATACGTGCCCTGGGGCCTATGCCAATGCCAACCCCTGATCAACCCCCTGTAGGCACATCGGGGCCTGGCCAACCCCCACCCCAACTTACCTAACTACCAACCAACCCACCTATCTACCCCACTGACCCAGTGACCACACCTGACCCCACCCTGACCCAACTACCAACCCACCCACCTACCCCCCTGACCCAGTGACCACACCTGACCCCAACCTGACCCAACTACCAACCCACCTACCTACCCCCCCTGACCCAGTGACCACACCTGACCCCACCCTGACCTAACTACCAACCCACCTACCTACCCCCCTGACCCAGTGACCACACCTGACCCCACCCTGATTTAACTACCAACCTACCTGCCTATGTTAACACTACAGTTAAACACAAAACACGCCCCCCCCCCCCTATTTTTATTCCATTTTTAGAAGTAACAGGCAATGTATCTTTAACATTGCTTGCAGTTAAAAAAAATAATTAATTGCCTGTCACTTTTAAAGATAAAATTAAAATAAGGGAAGGGGAAAAAAAAAACAATAATAAAGTAAACAACAGCACATACCTGTCAAATTGACCCCTCCAGCGGTGGCCTTCTGCCCTGGATAGTCATCGGGCATTCCAATCAATTTTGATTGAAGCCCATGTCATTCCATATTCCAATCTTGATAGAAGCCCTTGTCTCCTCATCTTGATTGAAGCCATTGTCCATCCATTCTGGCCCATTGCAAGAGGCCTCCACCTAAAAAAAAACGACGCTCTAAAAAAAAAAAACACAACAAACTAACGGAGCTCCTCCTACAAGGAGCTCCACCCGCGACTAATTGTTTTTTTCCCACGCTCCGCCTTTTATACTAATTTTTGAAGGACTCTGATTGGCTGAAATTTCTTGATTGACATTGATTTCAACCAATCAGAGTCTTTAAAAAATTAGTAAATTAGCAAAGCAGGTATGGAAGCCTGTAAGGGCAAAAAAGGTTAGTGTGAACTTGTGTGACCCTGTATGTATTATACATATTACAGGGCTATTTATGTGATATACATGTTACAGGATAATATCCTGTAACATGTATAGCAAATAAATAGAACTGTAATATGTATAATAAAAAATGTCTAATACAAATACATGAGCAATATAATCAAATAATTAATAAAGTACATCAATTAATCAATTAATAAATATCAATTAATATATATTTTTTATGTATATGTTTATGTATATTTATGTATATTTTTTATGTGTGTGTGTGATTGATATTGATATATATATATATATATATATATATATTGATATATATATATATATATATATATTGATATATATATATATATATAATGATTGATATATATATATATATATATATATATATTGATATTTATATATTGATTGATAGATATATTGATTGATAGATATATATATATATATATATATATATATATTGAGATATATATATATATATATTTATATATTGATTGATTTATATATTGATTGCTATATATATATATATATATATATATATTGATATATATATCTATACATATTGATATATAGATATATAGATATATTGATATATTTATATATATATATTATATATATATATATATATATATATATATATATATATATATATATATAATTAATTATATATCTCAATATATATATATATATATATATTTTTTTTTTTTTTATTATTTCATTTTTTTTAATGTACAGTTTGGGCCTATATGGTTTTGATTATTTAGGGTTTTTAAGGTGCGGTTGGGGCCTATATGGTCACACTTTGTTATTTAGGGTTTTTAAGTTGCGGTTGGGGCCTATATGGTCACACTTTGTTATTTAGGGTTTTTAAGGTGCGGTTGGGGCCTATATGGTCACACTTGGTCTTTTAAGGTTTTTAAGGTGCGGTTGGGGCCTGTATGGTCACACTTGGTTATTTAGGGTTTTTAAGGTGCGGTTGGGGCCTATATGGTCACACTTTGTTATTTAGGGCTTTTAAGGTGCGGTTGGGGCCTATATGGTCACACTTGGTCTTTTAAGGTTTTTAAGGTGCGGTTGGGGTCTGTATGGTCACACTTGGTTATTTAGGGTTTTTAAAGTGCGGTTGGGGCCTATATGGTCACACTTGGTCTTTTAAGGTTTTTAAGGTGCGGTTGGGGCCTATATGGTCACACTTGGTCTTTTAAGGTTTTAAAAGTTACGGTTTGGGTCTTGAACGTTCTAATTTTTTTGTTGTTGTTTTTTATCACCCCCCAGGTGCAAACTCTGTGGAAGCAGATTTGTTTGGACTCGTTGGTTGACTTACTGAACGTGAATACCCCGTGAAGGAGAGTCAACTGTTGGTGAGTAGCATTGCTTTTAATTTTCTGTCCATGCATATAGGTGCAAATTTGATGTTGATGTAGTCTTGTCACATGAGGGTTTGCAATCTGTAATGTATACCAATGAATTCAACACACTGTTATTTTAAAGTAATTTTGTGACATAATATAAATTAATATACCGTGATCGCTTTCTTCTATTGGTATCAGAAATGAATACTATTGACTCTCTACTTGTGAAGCCTTTCGGCACCCTAACCTATGAGGAGAAGGTGGAAGTAAAACGGTTAGGACCTGACCAACCAGAGATAAATCTGCAGCAAATCGCAAGAGATAGAGGGAAGCAATATATCCGTACTTTCAATACTGAATGGTACAAGAAGAACGACTGGCTTTGTGGAAGCGTTTCTAGGAAGTCCTTATATTGTTTCCCATGAATCCTATTTGGTGGTGACTCTGCTTGGACCAAAACTAGAGTGACTGACATCAAACATCTAGCTGATAAATTGACGAAACACAAAAGTTCTAAAGCTCACTTGGATAACAGGATCAAGTTTGAGATGCTTGGACAGGCGAACATTGCTGTTCAACTGGACCAAGGATACCAAGTCAGCATTCAAAAACACAACGAAGAAGTGGCTAAGAACAGGTACATCCTTTAGAAGATAATTGATTGTGTTCGCTTTTGAACTGGCATTAAGAGGACACAACGAAAGTGAAACATCGCTAAATCCAGGAGTGTTTCGAGGCCTGGTGGATTTGGTTGGCAGTATCGATAGTGCAATGGAACAGCATTTGAAGACTGCAACTGTGTTTAAGGGCACATCCAAACCGTGCAGAATGAGCTACTGGAATGCATGCATGAAGTTATTAAGGAAGTGATTCACCAAGAGCTTAAGGAAGCCCAGTTTGTGGCAATCCAAGCGGATGAAACAACCGATATTTCCGCTAGGACACAGTGCGTTGTAGTCTATCGCTACATTGACAAGAAGCATCAAGTGGTGTAAAGATTTGATGGCTTCACGGAAATGAAAGCAACGGATGCAGACTTGATTGCTGCTGTTGTGCTGGAAAGTCTGAATACTGTTCTCCCAGAGCCAGAAGACAAGATGAAACTCATAGCTCAAAGCTACGATGGTGCCAGTGTGATGCGTGGAGATCAAGGAGGAGTTCAAAGAAAAATAAAAGACATGTACCCGAACGCACACTACGTCCATTGCTATGCTCACCAACTGAACCTAATAATGGAGAAAGCAGTTTCAAGGATTGGAAGAGTTCAAGTTTTTTTTTCCAACATAGGCGGCATACCATCTATTTTTTCACGCTCTCCAAAAAGGACTGGTGTTCTGGATGAGGTAGTTGGTAGAAGACTTCCAATAGGTGCACCGACACGATGGAACTTCAACGTTAGGACCGTGAACGTCATCTACGAGAACAGAGATGCGCTACTTGAGTCTTTCCAGACAATTGAAGCATGTCTAAACTTTGATCAAACATCTATACGTGAAGCCGCAGGTTTCATTGGAATGCTGGAAGACAGGGAGTTCCTTTACTTCCTTAAATTATTTCATTTAATAATGCCACATGTTGACATCCTCTATAGTCAGCTTCAGAAGCGAGACACGGATACTGTTTATATCCAAAAAGTCACAGAATAATTTGTCAGCAGCATCCAGAAAATCCGTAATTCTGTTGACAAGATAGAAGCAAGTTTGCCGAGCGATGTAACATTCCACAGACGGAGTACGGAGATCTCAACCTTGAGACAACTTTCAAGAGAGGTATGTGACATAGTGGTGGTTCATGCAAAAGAACGTTTTTCATTTTCAAATCACCTAGTCAGTGCCAAACTTGTTCAAAGTGACTTGTATAAAACCCATGACACTTGCTTTCCAACCCAAGCTCTGGAAGACACCGTGCCAGCATATCCAATACTGAAGAAGGAACAATTACGCACTGAGCTGTCACTTCTGTATAGGAAGACAGATTTTCATGCTTGTACAAGTGCTGTTGCTCTGCACAAACTTTTCCATCAATTTAATCTGCAGAATGATTTCACAGAGACAGTGAAATTATTAAGAATCCTGATTACAACACCGATGACCACTGCAGAATCAGAAAGATGCTTCTCCACATTGAAGAGGATAAAAACCTTTTTAAGAAGCACCATGTCCCTGGAGCGGTTGAATGCATTGGCGATGCTCTCAATGGAAAAGCAACTGATTTCCGAGATCCCAGACTTCAATGAAAAAAACATTGAGAAGTTTTGTTCTTTGAAAGATCGCTGTGCAAAATTTAAATACAAGTGATTGAAGCAAAGAAGAATGCATACCCCCAGGGTGTGCAAAGATAAACTGCGTTAAGCAGCACCACCTCACTACCAAACATAACTAGTGGTAAGTAAAGTATGAACGGTGTGTGGGTGTGCATATGGAAGGAGCTATGAAAGGTGTGTGCATGGTCAGTAACAATTGTTGAAGCCTTGGCGTGGTTTGAAGGAATTGGAGGCACTTCCAAGGGTAGCTGTCACTTCTGTACGGGAAGCCAGAATTTCATGTCTGTACAAGTGCTGTTGCTCTGCAGCAACTTTACCATCAATTTAATCTGCATAATGATTTCACAGAGACAGTGAAGCTAAAAGGAATCCTCCTTACAACACCGAAGACTACTAAAGAATCAGAAAGATGCTTCTCCACATTGAAGAGGATAAAAAGGTATTTAAGAAGCACCATGGCCCTGGAGCGGTTGAATGCATTGGTTTGAAGGAATTGGAGGCACTTCCAAGGGTAGCTGTCACTTCTGTACGGTAAGCCAGAATTTCATGTTTGTACGAGTGCTGTTGCTCTGCACCAACTTTACCATCAATTTAATCTGCATAACGATTTCACAGAGACAGTGAAGCTATAAGGAATCCTCCTTATAACACCGAAGACCACTAAAGAATCAGAAAGATGCTTCTCCACATTGAAGAGGATAAAAAGGTATTTAAGAAGCACCATGGCCCTGGAGCGGTTGAATGCATTGGTTTGAAGGAATTGGAGGCACTTCCAAGGGTAGCTGTCACTTCTGTACGGTAAGACAGAATTTCATGTCTGTACGAGTGCTGTTGCTCTGCACCAACTTTACCATCAATTTAATCTGCATAATGATTTCACAGAGACAGTGACGCTATAAGGAATCCTGCTTACAAAACCGAAGACTACTGCAGAATCAGAAAGATGCTTCTCCACATTGAAGAGGATAAAAAGGTATTTAAGAAGCACCATGGCCCTGGAGCGGTTAAATGCATTGGTTTGAAGGAATTGGAGGCACCTTCAAGGGTAAGTAAAGTTCTCAGAAATTGCACCACCGAACTACCAAAAATAACTAATGGTAAGTAAAGTATGAATGGTGTGTGGGTGTGCATATGGAAGGAGCTATGAAAGGTGTGTGAATGGTCAGTAACAATTGTTGAAGCCTTGGCGTGGCGTTACTGCTCATATGGTTATCCATATGCTAGTTTGTTTGACATTGATTATTGTGTTGTCTAAACAGAAGTGAAATGTTGTTGTTTTCTTGAATCCCAAGATCCACTGGTTTGGGCCTATACAGTGCTGATTGGTCTTTTAAGGTATGTTTGGGGCCTATATGGTCACACTTGGTCTTCTAGGGTATGTTTAGGGCCTATATGGTCACACTTGGTCTTCTAAGGTATGTTTGGGGCCTATGGTCACACTTGGTCTTCTAAGGTATGTTTGGGGCCTATATGGTCACACTTGGTCTTCTAAGGTATGTTTGGGGCCTATATGGTCACACTTGGTCTTCTAAGGTATGTTTGGGGCCTATATGGTTCCACTTGGTCTTCTAAGGTATGTTTGGGGCCTATATGGTTCCACTTGGTCTTCTAATGTATGTTTGGGGCCTATATAGTCACACTTGGTCTTCTAAGGTATGTTTGGGACCTATATGGTTCCACTTGGTCTTTTAAGGTTTTTAAGGTATGGTTTTGTTCTTGAATGGTCTGATTGATTTTCTTGTTTTCTTTCAACCCCAGGTGCAAACCCTCTGTGGCAGCAGATTTGTTTGTACTCGTTGGTCAACTTACTGAACGTGAATACCCTGAGAAGAAGAGCCGACTAATGGTAGGTGTCACTGCTTTAATTTTTCTGTTAATGCGTATATGTGCAATTATGATATTGCTATAGTCTTGTGACATACCAATGAATTTAACACATTGTTACTTTACTTCTTGACATTGCTGCATTGCTGATCATGTATTTCAATGGGCTTTACAAGTATAAGGTCATTGGGGCGGGGCTTATAAAGGTCATTATGACATCAGGGAGAGGAGTTATAAAAATGGGTGTGGTTTGAAAAAGGGGAGGGGCTATGTTTCGCCCTGGCGCCCCTCCAACTTGAAAGTTCACCAGCCGCCACTGAGATGTATGTATTTTTCCCGTTAAGTCCTTTGATATTATTAGGTCTAGGAATTCAATGTTTTCTTCATCCATAACATACGTGAATTTTTAACCTAGAGAGTTTGTATTTAATCTTTCAATGAACTCAATAAATTCCTTGACATCTCCAATCCATAATACCATGATGTTGTCAATAAATCTATGCCAGGATAGTATTTTGTCATTTTATCCAGACATATCTTCAGAGAATACAGTGTTTTTTCCCTAAAACCTAAATACAGGTTTGCATAATTCGGGGCGCTTGGGGTCCCCATGGCTGTACCATTGATTTGGTGATACCAATGGTTATTGAAAATGAAGAAGTTTCGTGTTAGTATAAAACGAAGCAATGATGTGATAAATGCATTCATATTTCCATCTTCCGTGGGTCTCATACTTATATAATGCTCAACTGCTAAAATCCCTTGATCATGTGGGATGCTGGAATACAGTTGTTCAACATCAATGGATATCAAAATTGTTTTAGTGGGCACAGCAATATCCTCTAAATGTTTCTAGATTGGTTTTAAATTTAAACTTTTTTGAGCTAATATAAAAACAAATTTTTACATCTTCCCAAGGATTAGCAAAGTAATTTTGCCATATGAGGGAAGATTTAATGTGATATGAATATGGGACATTGCATGCTAATAGCTCTTAAAGAGTAACTATCCATCCATAGGCTATTTCTGTTCCCTTATTTTCCACAATTACTTGAATACCTTAACTGTTTAACTGTTTAAATGTTTAAATTCATATATTTACAGTACATCTTGTATAGCGCTACAAAGTTCACACATTTATTTATTGGATATTAAAAATAAAAAATGCTGCATTCTATCTATTTTAATTGTTAACCTTCAATACTAATCCATTAACTAAAATTTAATTAATCCAGTAATTTATAGCATATTTGCTGTTTTTCAGAGGTTCAAATTAGTCATTCAGTATGTCTCATATGGCTAAGAATAGCTCTAATCCTTGGATTACTGAATTAAATACAAAAAAGGCACCATTAAAAATAAATAGACATATTTAAAAACAAGATGGAGACATGTACTGTACTATATAGAATGACATTGTCATATACTTGGAGGGATGTCTTTGTACTTTGTAGTAATTTGTTGTGTTGAGCTCCAAATACTACTAGAAGAAGTCCAGAGTGTGACTATACAGTATTATGGAGACTTGTGACAATATCACTAAAATATAGAATTAATCCAGGTTAAATTCTCTAAATCGTAGTTTTACTTTGAAAATATATATTGATAAAGAGGATTGTAGGGGAACACTGGTTGTCCCATACTTAGCCAAACAATCAATTTTCTAGTATAACAGAGTTAAGTGCTTAGTATAGAAACAGGAAGGAGAACAATACAATATAGTAACCAATTACTGAATAAAGACAATAATATAATGCTCCTTTGTTGTATTTTGTGACCAATCTTATAATCTATCAAATGGTTTTTCATGTATCACTCTTTCCAATTGTTGCTGCACCAGAGTATTAATATCAATGATTACTGATTTGATAATTGCCCCATAGAGTACAATAATTGTTCTTTTCATAAATACACCATAGAATATCTGTGTCAATGGTTACTGTTTTCATAAATACACCACAAGGTGTTTGTATAGATGGTCTCCGATTTAGTATTTGTTAATGCAGTGTGAGCATACAGTATGTCAATAATCTTAGATATTCTTCTTAGAGCTACACAGGTTTTACTACTTGAAATTGGAAGAATAATTTAAATAATTTCATCATACAGTTAAAAAATATAACTTACCTGTAAATATGCACATATCATCTATGATCAAATCAGTTGTAGCTCATTGCACAACAATAAGCTGACTAGTCTTGTACAGGAATGCAAAGCAATTATTTCAAACCTCCGTCAAAAAATAAGAATGCAAAGATTGCAGAATGTAGTAGATAATTGTATCTTCATTCATCACCAGCATGTAAAGCAATAAATGATCCCTTTTATAAAACAAAACGTTTTCAATATTATTATTACTGTGAAGGTGTCCAACAGGAAAGCACTTAATACACACTGTCTCCCATTTTGGCTCTTCAGCCATTTACAAGTCACATAGTAGAAATATTTTTCTCCATGATTCCCTGTGATTGGCTGAAAAATTACTAGGAGGCAACATATATGCTGGCACTGTATATATGAGGCAATTAATTGAAAGTTGCTGATTTTAATTTTCTAAAACTTTTTTGCACAATATACATTCTAGTCAGCTAAAAAAAACATACTGTAAAAAGGAGATGTCACTGTCACTTTATGTCTCAATCATACAATCAAATACAATATGTGAGCAGAGTACATATAGAGATCATATCATAATAGGCAAACATTTCAGGTTGCACTGACATTAATTATCTATATAATATTGTATGAGGATTTTATAAAGCTTCAGTTAATGATATATTAGACCTATTTCCTAGCCAACACCAAAAAACAAAAACAAATTATAGACAGTCAATCAGAGAACAAACTAATCATAATAGGTTAGTTCTATGGACATGATAACCCACTCTGAGAGTCTACTCTTACTAAATGGAGGAATCCAGACCCAAATTACAAAGTAAAAACAAGAAACAGGAAAAATAGCAAACCCAAGACGCAAGTTTCGGTCTTCATTGGGCATCATCAGTGAGATGTAGCTGGATGCCCTAAGGCATAGTGAGTAAGGTGTCCACGTCTGGAACTGCCTGTCACCCTTAGGCGCTCAATCAGAGAGCAAATTAATCTTAATAGGTTAGTTCTATGGAAATAATAACCCACTCAGGATTAATTCTGAAGGAGAAAAGGTGAAATGGAAAATGGATTCATAAAGTATTTTTTTTTAATATTCAAAGGTTTGTCAAGGCAGATATAAAGTTATGGCAGGGAAATCAGGATAGTAAGGCACTATCTGATGGACAAATTGCCAGAGAATGAGCCTTCTTGCATTTAATGCAAATATGCATGAGTCTCTACCCACTATATGTGCAACACTCAGTGTTGAAATTATTGCAGATCGCTGAAATCTCTAAAAAATTAATTGAGCAGCCCTACCTGTCGTATTTCAATTTATTCATATGAGGCTGCTTAGGAAAGTTAGGAGGAAAAGATTATGGATGGTTACAACTAGTGATAGGTTTAAAATAAATGGAAAAAGGTTTGATGAATGGAGTGTAAACTGGCAATACTTGCAGACAGTAGATTTTAGGACTGCAAAAGGCCTAGTTAAGAGATAATTGTCCAACTGTGCCCATCTAAATCACAATTAAAACTCTTGGCTGTAGCTGCTTTAGCTGAAAATTATCTTTAATAATCATAAAATGAGGACCCTGTAGACATGTAACCTGAATCCACCACAATTAATTCATAGTAGTCGAGTTCCTTGAGAGTCTTTAGATTTTACCATGACTGAAATGACCCCCTGGAATATTGTATGGCTGGATGGCAATTCATGAGATGGAAGGAAAGGCTTCCAGTGGGGGTCAGATGGACATTTTTGATTTTGCTTAGCTGCCCATCAACATCTGCCAAAATGTAAATATTTGGTTAATTGTGACGGTTTTGGATATCTGCTGGTACTTAGATGGAGTAATGGGAGTAGTAGGAAACAATAATATGTAGAGTTCAGCTTGGCATGCTATGGCAGAGTATAGAATTCCTTTAGCAGTTAATTCTGCCATTAATTTAGGAATTGTCCATGAGTGAAAAGTTGGTGACTAATGATATCCTGGCTCTTGTCATTCTGGGTATTAGTGATATCAGGTTTGTGATCTAAAACTTAATGGGGGAGAGAGTGAATGGAATCTGATTCATAATAGCCGTCTCACAAAGGCCCTCATTCAATTGCCATTTGGCCAATTGAATAGGGCTCTAAATTAGCACATAGCATATTTTTTTAAAGACGTTTTTAGTTAGTGAAAACCTTGCTTTTGAAAAGATGTTTACTAACTAAAAACTTCTTTAAAAATATATGTTATGTGCTTATTTAGCAATTGAATGAGGGCCAAAAAGATATAAAATATATAGGTCACTAATACATTCTAAATGAGGAATGCCGTGGATTTGTGGTGAGACTAAGGACACCTGATCTGAGGTGATAAATCTGAGGTGTGACTATGAGTTCCTCTGATATGAGGTGAGATAAAGAGTGCCTCTGATTTTGAGGTGTGACTATGAGTATTTCAGATATGTGTTGATATATGAATATCTCCAATTTGAGGTGAGATATCAGTACCACCGATTTGAGGTGAGTCTATGAATACCCCCGATTTGAGGCGAGATATGAGTACCTCTGTTATCATCTGATACAATGAATACTTTTAATTTGAGGTGAGGATATGATTACTTCAGATATAAAGTGAGACAACTAGCATCGCCAATTTGAGACAAGACTGCCAATGCCGCCGATTTGAGGTAAAAGTATGAGTACCTCCAATTTGTGGTAAAACTATGGTTACATGTGATTTGACTATGAATACTCCTGTTTGGGGTGAAACTATGGTTAATTTAAATAGAAACATGACTATACACAAGTACCTATGTACTTGAGAAGCAATATAAAACCTTAATGAGGTAAAATAAAAGTGTCTCCATGATGAGGAAAAATATACCTATATATTTTTTTTTTTACTCGGGTTAAAGGGAAATGTATCAGGAATGATTGCTTGGAAAGTATAGAAAGAATGAAATACAGATAAATGTTAAAATTATACAAATAGCGAAGGACAATATCTTAATAATATAAATTAGGAAACTAGGATAGCAAAGAATAGAGCTGTGCTGTCATTTGAAATGAATAACATTTGAGATTGAAAATTAAGCTCTGCTTTGTAATGATAGCTGTAGCTCTAAATGATAGAACTACAGAAATGGCACCCATTATGGCATGTAATACACAGTTAAGAAGCTATTGCAGAGAAACATTTAACATTTGTAGTTGTTTGAGAACAGGAGGAACTACCCGAATGGAGCCTGAATCAGCATTGAGATGTATATCCCCGATAGCAGGAACAGAACCAACCCACACAGCCACCAAAGTGCCCAGCATACCACATGAATCAGTAGAGCCACCCAGCAAATGTTACTGAATATAACAGAGTTTAATAAAGGTTTTGTGGCAATAATCTCAGTAATAAGGACTATTTGTAATTGCGGGCTTGTTCAGTTGAATAGATCTGTAACTATTGCAATTGAATAGAAGCCCAAGTGTGCTTTGACCAGTGATAGGTTTACTCAGTCTATCACACAGATTTTCAAATATGCTCTTGAAGAATTTTTTTTTTTCATGTTTATAGTATACTAGCGACTTGCCCGTCAAAAGTGACGGGACAATAAAATTGTAAGGCAGGTAATGCTGTTTGCCACAGACATAAATTTTGGGTGGTCTGAGATCCTTGTGCGCTCATTGCGAGCCTCTTGGTTGTAGTTTGTGTGCTATGAGCAGCGTTGGTGCTCGTTGTGAGTCACACAGTGAATTAATTTTGCGTTTATTGCTATAGTGTTTTTTTTTTCGGTGTATATGTATTTTTTTATGCTAATTAAATAAGTAATAAATTAATATACTTTACCTATTTGTAAGTAATATATGCAGGAAGCATTGTGCTGAACAGCTGACAATCTGTTTTGATGTTCCTGCAGCATACAATGTAGGTTTGCACTGTTGTTGAGCTGAGGTGTAAGTGTCAGCAATGTGTGAAGTGTGTAGTGTAAATAGGCTGCGTGCGCGAGGGGAAGCCGTTAGTGTAGCTGGGTACTTCCGCATTGTGTAAGTTAGTGTTGTAAAATGAGGGCGAATGTGTATGTGTTAGGCGGGTTTGTATGATGAAGCATCCTTGCTATTGGTGTATATTGTAGGTCATACAGGTTTTTGTATAAGCCGTATTTGCCTCGTGGTATTTAGCGGCTTTAGAGGTTGTGTAGCCTCGTTTTCGTTTTTTTCTGTGGCCATTTTTTCTCTCGCTTAGGGGATTTTCAAGTGTCTAAAGTTTGTAAATGTGTCCGAATTCAAGGTTTAAGCAGTGTTGCAGAGGTCCTGGGTGGCCCCCTTGGTGTGGGTAAGGTTTTATTGTATTTTAGTGTTTTTTAATGTTTTCAGCTGTGCGCGGGTCGTCCGTTGTGCACGGGTTGTACACATAAGTCCCGCGGGTCGTGATTGTTTTTGTGTAAGTCCGCATTTTTTTTTCAAAGTCCCGCAGCTCGTATTTGTTTGTGTAAGTCCGTAGTTAGTGATTGCGTGTTTGTTTTTTAAAGTCCAGCTTGTGTGGTCGTTTGTAAGCGGTTGTGAGGCGCCGTAGAGCCTCCACCAACGAAGCCAAAGGCGCTCGTTGCAATAGTGGACTGCAAACGCGAAGCGAGGGGCCGCATTTGCAGTCCACTAGCGCAACGAGCACCTTTGGCGCTCCTTGCCAGCAACTGCTGCCCTCGCTACGCGAGCCCGCAAGCATTAGCAACAACCCGCATTGCTGACAACTATATATGTGATTAAAAGATTCAAACTACTGCCTAGATTTTAGAGCCCAATGGAGCAGACTCATTCAGAGTGATCTATTTATGAATTTTGAACCGCCTTCAAAAACATAAGTCATAAACTTACCCACAATATCATTATAGCTGGAAAACATTTCATATAAGAGAGTACAGTTATGCCAGAAAGCAATGTTTGATGGTATTTATAGTTGTGGTATTTAAAGTTGTGTCAAATGATGGTGTATGATTTATGTGATGTGCAACTCACCAACCACATGTGATCACAAGGGACTTAAAATATGACATACTTATATCCCCTTTTCATTTACTAAGAACGAAATGCAGCACATGGTTTTGCCAAATGCTGGGTAGAGCCAGATGCTTTCAGAATGTATTTTTGAGTGGTATAAATATTGCCTGTGCTATAAGTTGTTAGATTTATACAAAAAAAGTGGAGAAGAAACGAGAGACAAATAAAAGTAGATAATTTTTTGCAGAATTATTAATTCTGGTCCTTAAAGGTACATTGAAAGCATTTTTCTTTATTGCATCTGAAAAAAGGTATTTGTGTTGTAATTTATTTTTGGAAAATAAGCTCTCAAAGAAGAAAAAAATGGTTAAAATATTTAACTGAGCAGTAATACAGTTGTCTGCCAATTAATAGCCTCGTTCAGTTTATGCTATTTTGAGATCTGGGGTCACAAGTAGATGTCGCAAGCTACTTTGCTCTTCAATCGCCTTCTGTTTGCGGCCTCCGATCAAGTTACGGACTCCGAGCTGCGATTTCTAGCGATTTGTCAAATTGCACATCACTATTCAATTGCTCTGATTCTCCCTCGCTAACTGCTCCGTCAAGCCCTCCAATGGCTAAACTCGAACCACAGATTACTGGTACCAAGGAGGTCTCGCACAGGATTTACTTACAAATTTGAGCACCTTAAAAGCAAATAAAAATGCAATACTGTACTTTTATTAAGAGTGAAAGTGATGTTAGGTCTTAGAATTAATAGCACAACATTCTCAAACTCGCAAATCAGCATAAGTACTTTATTTCATGTTCAATTTTCCTCCAAAGTCCTTCAACCTACAAGCCCATAGGACTTTGGAATCCAACCTCCATATTTCATTGAAGTCCTACGGGCTTGAATAATGCGTTACGGGCTTGGAGGTCATTCAAGCCCGTAGGACTTTGGATGGAAATTTAACATGAAATAAAGAATTTTATTTTGCCGATCTGCAAGCTTGAGAATGTTGTGCTTTTAATTCTAATGTCGCTCATTGTGTTCCCCATCATTTACAGTGCTGTATTGATTTTATATTTGCATTTAAAGTGCTCCGATTTTTCAGGCTTGAACCACGCAAATGCTACTGTCGACAGCATGGTTTCCGATTACCGTGACCGGCACCTAACTTGCAGGCCCAGCCAATTGAATAGCACCTTAAATCGGGTCCAATTGAATGAGACTCTAAATCTGTGCACTTCCTTTTGGTCTCAATGAAGTTTAAAGACCTTTTACTTAATGTTCATGCAAAAAGCAAGTTAGGTAATGTTTAAAACGTGATCTTTTAGAAACATGAAACAAATAATTGTGTTCCACGTGCCTTTAAAGTACCACTGTGGTCATATAGTTAACATATACTTTTTTTAAGGCACTGCACTAGAAAATATGGAAACTTTTATTAGACTGGATAATAAATAAATACAATTTATATATTATCATTTACATGCAGCTATGCTTGTGGGATCTATCATTTTGTTTTCTTGTAATCAACTCCCTGAGGTGGAAAACGACTTTGATTGCACAGGAACCAACAAGTGCCAGAGCTGTCAGCAGCAGTAATGGAAAGTTATTTTTGATTACAAGGACACAACCTTTGAGATTATAAAAAAAAACAACAGACAGAAAAAAATGGATGCTTATAAAAGCTAAATGTATTCAGTTTAGTTACTCAAAATAGAAAAAAGACCACACTGGTACCACTTAATTCAGCAAAATTTAGACCACATCACTGTAAATATTTCCTAAAAGCATGATTAAATACTTTTTAAAATTTTGAAATAACTGCTATTTTCACTGAGAAATCAAATCAAATCTGTGTTTTCATGTGTGATAGACTGTCCACTTGCTTTTGTTAATCAAAATAGACCACATTGTTAAGACCATATTACTGTAAAGATCATGGACCACATCACTGGAAATAGTGAATGAACCTAAAAGCATGTTAAATTAATTTTGAAATTTTGTAATAACTGTTTGTTTCACTGAAAAATTAAATTAAATAAAAAAATGTATTTACATGTGTAATATACTGCCCACTTGCTTGTTGACAGGGTGTGTGTCGCATTCAAGTCAATGGTATTTCCAGTTTGATGGGAACAGACCTTGTAATTTTTATGTAATTTCTTATGGCAGAAAATTCAGGTTTATGTTCTCTTGCCTCTCTGGAATTTGAGCTATGCAGAGCAGTGCTCCGCTGCGGAGCTGTCCGTGTAGATATCAAAAGAAAAAAATAATCCTTAACAAATCTATCTAAAAAAGGTCAGTTATGGGCTAACTGTTCAATGCAGTACTGAGTTCGGGGAAAAAAATGCTATTCACTGTCTTCCCTATAGACAACACTGTGCACTCGCTTGGCTATCTGTTATTACTCCTGAATTGTTACTCCAGAGCTTTAGCACACCTTATATGAGATGGGTTTGGATGAGCCTGAAAGCAAAAAAAAAAAAAACATTTTTTAAAACTGCATAAGTCAAGACCACCCCCGGGCTAGCCCCCCCATATTTAGAATTTTAACAAAAGATTATTCCATTTGTTAGATCTTTGTTAGATCAGGTTTGATCAACATTTTTTTCGTTAGATCTACTCTAAAATATGCGATATTAACAATCATTGTCAGGGGGGACTAACCTGTAGCCAGCCCCCCCTCAACAAAAATGTGTACAAAATGTTGTTGATTATGATAGCTCTACATTAGATCAGGTTTGATCAGGCAAAAGTTTTGTTAGATCTAGTCTAATTACTGAGATATTGCATATATAATTAGGGGGGGCTGGCCCCCCTCAACTGAAATTTGGACAAAATGTTACTGATTTTGGTAGATATTCGTTAGATCAGGTATGATCAACTGTTTTTTTCGTTAGATCTATCACGCAAGAGGCGGTATTCACTACTTAACTTTGTGGGCGTGACTACAGGTTAGCCCCCCCTCAAGCAAAATTTCAATTTTCTTTTATTGATTTTGATAGATATTCGTTAGATCAGGTAAGATCAACTGTTTTTTTCGTTAGATCTATCACGCAAGAGGCAGTATTCACTACTTAACTCTGTGGGCGTGACTACGGGTTAGCGTCCCCTCAAGCTAAATTTAAATTTTCTTTTATTGATTTTGATAGATATTCATTAGATCAGGTAAGATCACCTGTTTTTTTCGTTAGATCTATCACGCAAGAGGCGGTATTCACTACTTAACTTTGTGGGCGTGACTACGGGTTAGCGTCCCCTCAAGCTAAATTTAAATTTTCTTTTATTGATTTTGATAGATATTCGTTAGATCAGGTAAGATCAACAGTTTTTTTCATTAGATCTATCACGCAAGAGGCGGTATTCACTACTTAACTTTGTGGGCGTGACTACGGGTTAGCCCCCCCTCAAGCAAAATTTAAATTTTCTTTTATTGATTTTTTTAGATATTCGTTAGATCAGGTAAGATCAACCTTTTTTTTTTGTTAGATCTATCACGCAAGAGGCGGTATTCACTACTTTACTTTGTGGGCGTGACTACGGGTTAACCCCCCCCCCCCCCCCCCCTCAAGCAAAATTTCAATTTTCTTTTATTGATTTTGATAGATATATTCATTAGATCAGGTAAGATCAACTGTTTTTTTTGTTAGATCTATCACGCAAGAGGCGGTATTCACTACTTAACTAATTATATAAGCAATATCTCAGTAATTAGACTAGATCTAACAAAGCTTTTGCCTGATCAAACCTGATCTAACGTAGAGCTATCATAATCAACAACATTTTGTACACATTTTTGTTGAGGGGGGGCTGGCTATGGGTTAGCCCACCCTGACAATGATTGTTAATATTGCATATTTTAGAGTAGATCTAACGAAAAAAATTGTTGATCAAACCTGATCTAACAAAGATCTAACAAATGGAATAATTTTTTGTTAAAATTCTAAATATGGGGGGGCTAACCCGGGGGTGGTTAAGTCAAGTGACATTCACAGCTGTGTAGACATATCAGCATTGTACAGCTAAGACTGCACACATTAGAAATATCATAAAGCCACACAAGTGCATTCATGGTGAATTGTAATAGCTGTAATTTGTAATTTAATAGACAGGCAAGAAATTCCCAGCTTCTATTATACAACAAATCATAGGGCATATGTATTTAACAAACTAACAACATTAGCAGTTGTGGGAGCCATGAGCATAAAATAATTTTTAGAAGTTAAGAATGCTCTTCTAGTATTGTTTTTCCATTTTTTCCATTCTATTGATATTTATATGCCATGTTATTGTCTAATAGAAACATAGAATTTGATGGCAGATAGGAACCAGAAAAGGCCCTCTGAGCTGTCCATTATATTTACCCAAAGGTTTTGCTTAATTAAGCTTCAGGATAACCTTTTAATATACCAAAAAGACAATTTACAGAAATATAGGGAATTTTTAAAATAAACATTTTCCAAAGTTTATGTTCTATATATATTACCTATGAGTAAGCCACCTAGGTGGCAAAACTGCAATCAGGTAGTCTCCTGGATAGTTGGTTACACCTAGCAATGAACAGATGGATTCAGCCACGAGGATCCCTAATTAGGGCCTCTATACTATTGTGTGCCAATCCAGTCCACACTTACTTACTTTCAGGGAATATTGTGTTGTTATTTTTATATTTGTTTTATAGTGCAGTCCATAGCTTTTTAGTTATACTAAGGGCTACAACACTCTGTATATTTTAGTCTGTGGAAAGGCAGAAAACTTCCATGTCCACAGAATGGTCAATCAATTGTCGTATTACCATGTAATGTTAAAAACATTTTTTTTTTAAAGTACCATAATAAGAAAAATACAAAATTCAAATCCCAGATAAATTATAATAATAAGAACAAGCTTAAAAATGATAGTTAAAAATAAATACATTACCTAAAAGCAAAATTGTCCTTTCTTTAGAGATCATCTTTTGAGAATAGAGAAGGAAACTTTGATAATACAGTATATAAACTATAAAATATATATAGAAATGTAAAACAATAATAATAGAATAAAGATTAGTGGAACAACAAAGGTAATATTAAAATACTATGATATTTTTTCTATAAAAATGTTAGAAGCAATGTAAATGTTAATCCCAGCAGATTCTTAAACAATTCAAAGTAAAACTAAATTAATTAATACAGCTAAACAACAACAGGTAATATCCTAACAAAATAGGAAAATTAATAAAGGTAATAATATATATATATATGTATATATATATATATATACATATATATATATATATATATATATATATATATATATATATATATACATTAAACAATATATTCATTGTTTAAATGTAGATAAATAAAATAAATAAATAAATATAAATTAATTGAAATTTCTTTGTAGAACAATACTTTTAATAAGTGTCTAACATATTACTTATAATAGATAAGTTTCATTACCATAGAGATAATATATACAAAACTGATTCATTTGTTTAATATTGCATATAAATCAGAAACCCAAGATGACAGCATTAAAATACAATGGTACCTCTAAGGAACTACCAAATAAACTGATCTAGATCTGTTGTGAATTCTCATAGCACCCTTAAATGGGAGGATCAGCTTAATAAATAAAAGTATATATTCATTGAAATGGGTAATTCTCATTAATCATAATAGGAATATTATCATTGTATAGGAATCTCTAATATGCCATATCTACATCCTTATAAGTAAAAGACCAATATTTAAACTGAAAATATAATATTTTATTATTAAAACAAATTATTATTTTAGAACTTAATTGAAAAGTAAATCAACAGCAGCTGATTTCTTGAATTTATTAGTATAAATATGTGTATAATTACTATATCAAAAGTACTATACCAAAAACTTCCTCCTTTCCAGTTTGATTAATTACATCACATGAAAGGGGGGTGAAGAGAAAAATGGGAAGACAAAACAATAATTAGAACATCTTTTATAAAACTACACGTTTAACACGTTTAATATGATTGTTAAAAATAAATATTTTTTTCATATATTTGGTTAAAATGGAAAAAAAAAATTACAATCAGAAAAGGATTAAATCCATAGGGCCTCATTCTATTAGCGGCCGTAAATCGTCCGTAAGGCTGCGATTCCTTGCGGGGGTTCAGTTAACTCGCGATTCTATTATACGGCCCCGCAAAGATCTCCTTTTACGGCCGGCCGCATATCTTGGAACCGGCCGTAATCTCAGAAATATAAAACCTCAAAAATAAATTCAAGCCTGCACTGTACAGCTCTGTAAATGCTAGGGATCATATTGGGGGACATGAGGATTAAAAGGAACCCACTCTCAAGCTTGCACATCTGCCCAAACCCGAGTTCAAATTAACTGTTTCTTTTCCGGCTGCGGCGTGGGTGTGTCTGAGGTGCTCCAAGCACTCTGGACTTTTTACATGGATATTTTACGGATATTAAAAATAAAATATTTTACGGATTTGAGTACAGGATAATTATGTGCTATTTTTTCTAACACCTAAAATCCCTTTATAGTCTTCTCAAAGTGCAGGATGGCTTTATTTGAGCTATTGTATGTGCTTAATTGGTGCTAGCGAGACCTCTTTCCTGCAAGTAAGCTGCGGCTCGCTTTTAGCCTTGCAGAGAGGTTTCCTGGAGGAATTGAATTGCAAGAGATAGCAAGGCACCGGCCGCAAGCCTGCCGGAGCCTCCGGCCGTAAGGGAATAGAATAGCAGAATAGCTTGCGGCCGGTCCTTGCGGCCCCGCAACAGCTGCGGCCGCTAATAGAATGAGGCCCCTAGTAAGCTAGGAGGACATACATATAAAAAGACTTAAGTAACATGTTAAAATACATTCCCAATATCTATTGTAAAAATTCCCAGAATGCAGTGTAATAACTGTTTTTCTCGGAATTCTGAGCTGGAAGCAGATTTTTTAACTTGCTTTAGACATTCAAATGTGAACACAGATGTACTTTTTATTTACTGTGCTACTGTACGGTGGAGGGCTTCTATCGCTCTTTTGCCCACCATATTATAAATGATTGTTGTGGTGAACTACCTACTCATAATTTCCACAACACAGGCTGAGTTCCCGCTCCATGCTGATGATAGCCAGTAAGCTTGAAACAGCTGTACATGGATTGGATACTCAGCCTGTGTTTATTCCAACCTTGGCTTTGCATTAAAGCTGTGTAATACAGCATGCATAAGCTTAAAGGAAGCAATATTTGATGATGGCTACGGAATGAAGAGCGAAGCATTTGTGGGCATATTTGTGTGTCCCAGCTGAACTTCCCAGAATGCAGTGTAATAACTGTTTTTCTCGGAACTCTGAGCTGGAACCAGGTTTTTTAACTAGCTTTAGACATTCAAATGTGAACACAGATGTACTTTTTATTTACTATATAAACATATATATATATATATATATATATATATATATATAGTTGAATAATCAGAGTATTGCAGTGAATAGTGATACCTTTTTTATTGGACAAACGTATTCATAATAAAGCGACGAGCTTTCGAGAGATAATGCCTCTCTTTATCAAGTCAAAAAGCGATACTGATACAAGTATGAACTAAAAACAGCAAACAGAAATTCATGTACATCATCAAATGTAGTGTACATGATACAATGTTCTGTATGTGAAAGGGGGTGCTACATTGGGGAAACCAGCCAGAAACTACACATGCGAATAAACCTCCACCGAAGCTCCATCAAAAAGCACCAGGAAGAAAGACAGCTATTGTACTCCAGTGGGACACCATTTCACCCAGGAGAATCACTCCATCCAGAACCTCAAAATAAAAGTACTCAGAGGGAATTTCAGAACTATCCAACAGCGGAAAACTTTGAATTAAAAATGATTCAATTTTTTAATACCAAGGATTTTGGTATTAACATCGATTTAGGCTTTCTGGCCCACTATCTTAATGTCTTATAGCTAACACATCCCACTTACCTCCCACCCCCTTCTATTGCTGTTTTTGTAAGCTACATGCTATGCTTATATTTATTGCTCTTTATTTCACTCTGCTGTGTTCTTATCTACAACCTGATCTATAGACTTACTGACCTATCAGGACATTATTCACAGTGCTGGTCTGTTTCTCACTTAACTCTGGCCAATTAATTTAGTCTTGTTTTTCCAAAAAAAAAATTTTTTCCCCATTTCTTTCTGTTTGCTGTTTTTAGTTCATACTTGTATCAGTATCGCTTTTTGACTTGATAAAGAGAGGCATTATCTCTCGAAAGCTCGTCGCTTTATTATGAATACGTTTGTCCAATAAAAAAGGTATCACTATTCACTGCAATACTCTAATTATTCAACTGGATTACTGGACATTCACGGCTACCTTACTCTTCATATATATATATATATATATATATATATATATATATATATAAAGAGTCTATACCGACAAGTCTGTTTTACATAGGAATAGGATATGAAAATTAATGATAAATAAAAATATACTTGTGATCAAATACAAAAAAATTAAGTAAATCATTTTACATTGATTCCTTTGGGAAATGCTTGTTTGGAACTCAACCTGTTTAGAACTAATCCTGCCTCCTGGAGTATATACAGTATAAGCCTGAGTTTGAGCAGAGCTGTATATCCAGTTTTGAATAGAAAGGGTTAATTGGAACTGCAGCTCAATCAAGCCAGTGCACCTGATCTTAAACCTTCAAGTGGTAATCCCAAGTGTGGCTCGGGGTTCATTTTTACATACTAAATCGGTAACTCTGAGCCACGCTCGGGGTTACTGCAGGGAGGATCTGGAGTGGGCCCAGTACTGACTAATTTGCCTGGGCCCCCTCAGCACACCATTCCTCCTCCTCCTTCCAATCCTCTTCCCTCCTTCCGATTCTCCCTCCTTCCCATCCTCCTGCTCCCTCCTTATCCTTCCTCCTTCCCCCCTCTCCAATAACATCCCTTGCCCCTTTCCCCTCTTTTTTCTCTTCTCTCTACTTACTAGCCTCTGATCAGCTCCTGCTGCTGATCGGAGCACTGCAGTGCGTCATTTGCCTTTCACTGGAACCGGCATATGCTAATGACGTGACGTTACAAAGGCATCACGTCCTTAGCATATACCGGTTCCAGTGAAAGGCATAAGACGCTCTGCGGGGGTCCGATCAGAAGCAGGAGCTGATCGGAGGGTAGTAAGTAGAGAGAAGAGAGGGGAAAGGGATGCTATTGGAGAGGAGGGAAGGAGGAAGGATAAGGAGGGAGGAGGAGGATGGGAAGGAGGGAGGAGGAGGATGAGGGGGAGAAAGGAGGATGAGGGGGCGAAAGGAGAATGAGGGGGGATGAGGTGGAAAAGGAGGATGCGGGGGGATGAGGGGGAAAAGGAGGATGAGGGGGGATGAGGTAGAAAATGAGGATGAGGGGGGATGAGGGGGGAAAAGGAGGATAAGTGGGGATGAGGGGGAAAAGGAGGGTGAGGGGGGATGAGGTAGAAAAGGAGGATGAGGGGGGATGATGGGGGAAAAGGAGGAGGAGGGGGAAAGGGAGGAGGAGTGGGGAAAGATGAGGAGGATAAGGGGGAGGATGAGGAGAGAGGGGTATGAGGAGGGGGAAGGATGAGGAGGATAAGGGGGGGGGAAAGGGGAAAGGGAGGAGGAGAGGGGGAAGGAGTAAGGGTGTACAGCTTTCACATTCGAAATACTGACATAATCATGCCGCCAGGCAGGGTAATAAGTTTGGTTTGAAAGCCCTACAGACAGAACTGAGGGATGTATGAGATGGAGTGAGAGAGTAAAGATTGTTTTCCTAAAAGTCGGTTTGCAGAGAGCTGTCCACGAGAGCAAAGCTAGTTTGCAGAGCAAAGCTGTCCATGAGAGAAAATCTGGTTTGCAGAGTAAAGCAAAGTTGGTTTGCAGAGAAAAGCTGTCCACGCGAGCAAAGCTAGTTTGCAGAGAAAAGCTGTTTAAAGGTAAAACTGTTTTGCCTGGAAGCTGTCCACAGAGAAAGCGGTTTTCAAGTTTAAAGACTGCATAAATTATCCCCAGGGAGAAGGCAGTAGTATAACTGCGGATTGGGCAGTGCTTTTTCCAAAAGGCTTATTAAGGGTCCCTGGATGTTGGAGCATTTTGGAGAGACGGGCGGGCTGAATGCTCCCCTTTTCTACTGATGAAGATATTATCAAGAGAACTGTTTATGATTTGGTATAACTTTGGCTGGCGTAAGCTATTGTGTGGTGTGAATTTTGGACTTTTAAGTAAAAGAATAAAAGAATACCTGATCTCCTGGCTGTTAATCTATAAGGTAACAGGCTAATCTACCACAATATATATATATATATATATATATATATATATATATTGGAATAGTGAAGCAGCCGTGAATGTCCAGTAATCTAGTAATTTAGTAATTATTAAACTACACATAGATAGATTAATAATGAGTATTGCTGTATATTATGAAACCTTTTGTATTGTACAAAAGCATTATTTATATTAACCAGCTTTCGAGGGGTCTGACCTCTCGTTATCAAGTCTACAACAATACTGACACGAAATGGAACCCTCGGTTTGATTAAAAACAGCAGATGCACAGAGAGTGGAGACAGCATCTGACACCATCAGGTAAATATATATATTTGGAATCAACACACCATAGTATGGAAAACATATATACACATACTATATACACATATACATTAATATATACATGAAAAAACAGAGCACTGTAGTCCACAGTGATATCCTTCCTGTTGGACAAACATCTAACTAAGAGTGCCAAGCCTGTTATTGTAAAATAAGAAAAAAATCACAAGCAATTGTGATAATATGTTAGAAAACCAAAGTCCATATTAAGTCCCGTATTTTTTGTGTTGAAGAATGTGATCATGTTTATTTCAAATGATTTTCTCTCTTGGACGTTTTTAAATTTTCCTCTGAGTATTTTGATTTTTAGGTTTTGGATAGAGTGGTCATTCTGGCTAAAATGGTGTCCCACTGGGGTACAATAACTGTCTTCGTTATGTTTTTTTATTGAATGTCTGTGTAAATTCATCCTTAAGTGCAGTTTTTGGCTAGTTTCACCAATGTAACATTATGTGTCACATAAAGTACATTGTATTATATAAACTACATTGGAGGATGTGCATGTATATGATCATTTGATGTTATAGGTCTTGTTGTTATGTATGGCTATGTCATCATTACAAATGTGTTGCCATAATTTACAGGCACGTTTGTTACAAGGTTTAGTTCAATTTTTTATATTCAGTTGTTCATTGGCGACTCTTCTGTTAACAAGTTTTTGTTTCAGGTTTGGTGGTTGTTTAAATGATAGGATGGGAGGTTTGGGGAATATATCTTTTAATTGGGCATCTTCGGTTAGTAATGTTTGTAAATGTTTGATTATTTTGCATATTTTCTCTAAAATTGGATGATATGTGATCACTAGAGCTATACGTGAAGTTTTGTATTTTAACAGGTGTTCATGGGTAATTTTGATTGCAGTGGTTCTTTTCTTGGTAATAATACAGGGTTTGTAACCCTTTTGTTTGAAAGATTCAGACAGTGTTTTTAATTTTTTATCTTGGTCTCCAGTGTTTGAGCATATGCAATGGTATCTAATAGCTTGACTAGGGATGATGGCTTGTTTCGTGTAGGAGGGATGGAAACTGGAGTTTTGTAGATAGCTGCATCTGTCTGTGGGTCTCCTATATACAAATGAGTGGAGCGTGCCATATGTGATAGATATTGTAGTGTCTAGAAAGTTCACCTGTTCTGTAGAGAAATCCAATTTAAGTTTTATAGATGAATGAAAAGTGTTGAATGAACGTCTATGAAAGTCTCTGAGTTATCTTTCTCCTTCTGTCCATATGATGAACAGATCATCTATGTAACGGTAGCATCTGTATGGTTTGTAAATGGATAAAGATACAAATGCTTCTTCCACATTGGCCATAAATAGATTGGCATACTGTGGAATCATTTTGGTACCCATGGCAGTCCCCATCATCTGTAGGTAGGTATCTTGGTTAAAAGTTAAATAGTTGTGGGTAAGGATGTTTTCTATTAGTTTAACAATAATATCAGGGCCATATTTATGTTTTTTAGTGTGTTGAAAGAAACTTATAGCACGCCTCAATGCCATCTTTGTGTGGGATATTGCTATAAAGAGACTCTACATCCATGGTTGCAAGCAGTGTGTTAGCAGGTTGGTCTTTAATCTGAGTTTGTTGAGAAAGTCAGTAGTGTTTTGCTAAATAGCTACCAGTGTTACTAACTAATGGTTTCAGGATGTTTTCAACAAAGCCAGATATCTGTTCAGTCAGTGTGTCCATACCTGTAACAATTGGTCTCACTGTTTTTCATTCATTTAAGTGTCCTTTTCCCTTACTGTTAATGTTACATAAACATGTTTTCATATATATACACTATCAGTTGTTTAATGGTATCATGGTATATATAAATCAATGACTAAATATTCTGCTAAATGATTTGTCATATTGTCTGTGAGAGCTGATAATCAGTAATATGAAAATCAAAATAATGCTCTATAAGCTTTTAATTATTCTTGCTTAATTATAGTGCCACTTTATTCTCACATTACAATTATTGTCACCAAAATGTCCACTTTTCACAGTTCCCCCCATGGTTTTGTCTTGAAGCCTAAGAAAAAAAAGCATGGAGTATAAATTCTACAGAATACGTGTGTTTGGGGCATTGTGTATTGTGTATTGTGTTTAAACCTTATTTTACATATTATACAGAATGGCTACAATACTATCTAGTAATGCATAACTTTTCAATAGTACAAGTGTTCCTCAGAAGTATGATACGCTAGCTTAATAACATTAACCGAAGTTATAGGTCATAGATTTCATTTGGATATGTTTTCTTTACTGCATTAATTAGATCATAGCAGAACACACATATGCATGTTTAAGATATACAGATAGTCCTATTTAGCTATATACAATATAAGTACATATGTGTATAAGTACATCTATGTTTACATCTTTAAGACAGATCTGAATGTTAGCAATTTAAATATTTTTATTGCACCTTGGGAATTCTGGGAACCAATATGCAAATAAGTAAACATTAGCATAAAGGAATGTCATAAAGAATGCTTATAGGGACAGTAAACTCAGCACAATGTGGAGGACATCAGTTGAAAGATCTGAAGAAAACAAGTTGAAATACTTTTTTTGGTAAAGATATCGCAGTTTAAAATAATGTAGGTTTCCGTGTTTATTTACATGCCTGAGTACCAGTATCACCTCCTACATTTGAGTCACAGAGGGTGTGACATCACAATCAGTTGTGTTCTGATAGTTGCACAGATTGTGAAGCACCTTCTGCCCCAGCAAGAAGCAAGCCCAAGACGTTGTAA